>JAESVK010000817.1:1027468-1073811 GCA_017140935.1 Hamamelis virginiana
ACACACTAATTATTTGTATATTTGTTTCACCACAAAAACTCATGAATTAGGACAACAATGCAAGACAATCAAAATGAATAATTACATTTAATTATTCACATTACAAAACAATTAATGGGTATGTTAATAATCAAAACCTGATAATGACTTTAATTTTAAATTCATAATTATACATTCCGTAACTTAACAATTACAATTTTAAATGCGCATGAACTAGATGCCAAAACTACAAATGTTTAAATAATTATTACGGGAATATATATAGGTACATTGCCATTTATGGTTTGTTCTCATCAAATCTGTACAACATGCTGCACATCATTTTTATTTCTTAACTTAAAATATGTTAGTTTGCATACGGATGGTAGTGATGTGGGAGTAAAATAAGCCGATTGTTGTCTTAGACCACGACCTTTTTTTTTTTTTTTTGGGTATTGCGGTAAGGGTTATCCTGAACTAGCTTGCGCGCATTAAACTAAGTTTTTTCTCCGATTCGGTCAAAGGTAGGCCATCCACGTCGGGATTAGGGAATACACGAGAAATAATCCTCGTGCGTGGTATGGCTCTAAGAGATTGCCAAGGTTCGATCCCTAGACGTTCAGATTGATGGCTCATCCTAGGAATCACTTGGACAATTCCTGAAATTTGGACCTTATTTTTTAAACAGAAATGATATTGAGCCGGAAATTAGCACCGGAAATTAGCACAGGAAAGAGGTGGCAATGTTTGTTTATTAATTTTCAAAACATCAGCCCCAAGGTCCTCTGCAAACACTGTCTCATGTCAGGAAAAATTTAATGGCAATGTTTGTTTATTGATTTTCACCACAGCAGCCCCAATGTCCTCTGCAGTGTCACGGCAGTAAAATTTCAAAACCCATTTCACCTCCATCTCAGATCTCAGAAACGAAACCCATCTCTCTCTTTCTCTCAAAGCACTGTCAAAAGGTAAAAACCAAGATACAAGGGCTTGTTGATAAGCAAGAAAACATGAATTGTAGACTTATGAGTCTAATATTCCCCCAAACCATAATCTACACATAAACATAGACAACCTCTTCATTCCATTTAGTTTTCAAGACCATGCAACCTTTTAATTTTTGGATTGTTGTTTAGGATACTACCTCGGAGTGTAAAAGTGGAAGTAAAAAAAAAATGTAAAATAAAAATAAATTCAATCCCTGTAGAATTTATGTAAATTGAGGCCTTTAGTGCTGTAGGACCCATGAGGAGATTATCAGCATTTAGAATAACAGAGCAGGTGTTTTCTTCACCCAAAGTTACCACTGCATTTTTACACAAAAACCCTGAACTGTTAAAGTACTATACCGTAGAACAGGCACAACCTCTTCATTCTTGGTCTTTCTATATGTTGCAAACCCCTAATGCATTTTGGTATGCATCAAAAGAAAATGCAAGTGTTGGCATTCACTCAATTCCTTTATGAACTAAAAGTTGAATTGTAATCAAAGGTTCAGGATATGATTTTATTTGAACCATCCGATTTTATCTTAGTTTTGAACACCCATCGAGAGCCAACAATATTCATATCGGATTGACAAGGTACAAGATCCCAAGTGTGATTGTTATGTAAGGCCTGGATTTCATCTTGCATGGCTGTGTACCAATGAGGACTTTGGAGAGCAGTGTGGACAGACTTCGGTTCACTAGGATCAGTAGGTTGTAGAATTAACAATGCCTGTTGTTGTCGACTCTTGCTGCGGGTGATCATAGGGTGAATATTCACCGGAGTGGGTTTGAGAGAAAGAGAGAGATGGGTTTCGTTTCTGAGATCTGAGATGGAGGTGAAATGGGTTTTGAAATTTTACTGCCGTGACACTGCAGAGGACATTGGGGCTGCTGTGGTGAAAATCAATAAACAAACATTGCCATTAAATTTTTCCTGACATGAGACAGTGTTTGCAGAGGACCTTGGGGCTGATGTTTTGAAAATTAATAAACAAACATTGCCACCTCTTTCCGGTGCTAATTTCCGGTGCTAATTTCCGGCTCAATATCATTTCTGTTTTTTAAACCATCTGACGTGGTATCACAATATAACTTGTATTTTCTTTCATTTAATTTGATTGTATTTGATGTCGTAAGTATCTTTCTTACTGTATTATACAGTTGCATTTAATGATTGGGACTGGGTACATCATCAATTAATCATTCATGACTTCATTGAGTATGATTCAGTCCCCTTTCACTTCGATAGCTTTTTCAGGCCATTTTCAAAGCGCGTCCCCCTAAATCATGTGAATAGGTCACATGAAGTCCTTCTCAATACTCCTTTAAATAAACCTCGAAAGCTGGCCATATATTTGTTTCTTAAACCTTGGAAATGCTGGGCCGTCTCCTATATATTTAGTACTTTGCCTGTTTGGCTGTTCCTCTCTAAGGCCCCCTCACCAGTCAAGAGAGAGAGAGAGGTCGTATCAGGGATTTAAGTTGTGTAAGGTGGTTTTCATTTGGCCAATTTTAATCGACAGCTCGTAAAGCTAGCTTTTGGATTAAATGCATCTCTTCTGTATATCATGCCTGCAAAAAATCATGATTCGACGGTTGGTTTTTGAAAAATGTCATTGTCAAAATATGCAACTTATTTGTTATTCAAAATATCACCATTTTTTTTAATGTTAGTTATTTCAAAAACCAACTGTCGGATCTCTATGATTTTTTGCAGGCATGACATACAAAAGAGTAGCATCTAATCCAATGGTCAGTTTTATGAACTGTCGTCTAAAATTGGGCATATGGAGGCAACCTTACACAACTTTGCATAAGGCCAGCCTGAACATAGCATTCATGTATGTGTATATATATATATATATATGTGATCACGTAAGGACATCCTTATCTATCTTAGTGTTAGTCCATCTCTTCTAGGAGCCATAGGATAGGTATTTTGAAAAATCAACAGTTGGATTAGACAATCTTATTATGCATATCATGTCTGCCAAAAATTACAATGATCCAACAATCGGTTTTCAAAATATAGTTTGTAAAACACTCTTGACAATATTTACCATTAGATGCATTAACAATTGTTTAATGGTTTGTATTTTAAAAACTGACCGTTGGATCACTGTGATTTTTGGCAGACGTGATATACATTGATAGATATTTAATCCAACGGTCAGTTTTTCGAAATACCTATTCTAGTGAATTAAAGTGGGCTGACGATAAGAAATGTAAGAATGTCCTTACAGGATCAGAACTATATAAAAATCGTCTTGTATTATAAATCAATTTTAAGAATTTTTTAATTTTTAAAATTTAAATAAAATAAATAAATCATTTTTCTGAACTATAAGTTTCACAAAGATCACTATAAACATTAAAATTTAACAAATAATACTTCACAAATAAAAGAGGCCGGGCAAAATGTTAATATTTGTTCATTTTTCATGGGACATCCAAACATGCCCTAATTGTATGACTTGTAATTTTTAACATTTCCAACAGAAAACTAAAATGAAAATTATCTAGACCCACCTATAATTTAGATTTCGTACCATGAGATCCTTCCAGGTTGTTTCAAAGTCAATTCTTTTTTGGGGAAAATACACTTTGCACCCCTGTACTTTCGTCCAAAAACACTTTGCACCCCTGCACTTTAAAAGTGAACAATCAACCCCCTGCACTTTCAAACTTTAGCAGTTTGCTCCCTTCTGTTAGTTGGCCGTCCATATATTTGACGGAACTATTGTCAGATGACCTTTTTTTGCATATTAAATGACTTAAATGCCCTCATTTTAATTTAATACAATAAATGTCTAAGTGGATGAAGCATTTACTTGGTTTGACCCGACCCAATAAATTTCACTCTTCTTGTTTATCACGCCAGTCTCATTGAAAACCCATTTTAGGGCCATCAACTATGAGAGAGCCATTCTTCTTCCCCAACTCCGGCGACCCCAATTCCAGCGACTGTGTAAGGATCTGAGGTTTTGGCTCACCCCAACTCCACTAAGGTTTCTTTCACTGAAGATGGCCATGCAAAATCATAGATCTGGTAAAAAAATTTGGGGGTTTAAAGCTTAGTGGACTCTATAGTTTGGGACCAAACTCCTCCAATGCCACTTCGGGCCTCGAAGACGACCACCGATTTGAAACCCATCTCCATTGTGTATTTGAATGCAAGCAGGCCGCTGAGTCCAGCACCAATTATAGCTATCTGTTTGTTCTCCATTTGAGTTCAATTCATATGACCAAAAAACAAAAAAGAAGCATCCACACTCACGGTCTTCTTCTCCGATCTCACTGGATATCTCAGGCCACTTGGTTTTTTCAAAGTGCTTGGCTAATTGGCCTGCGATTCAACACTGTTGTCGATTGGGGACTGATGTTCTAAGAATCAGATTAAAGATGGATGAGTTTCTCATCATAATCGGACTGATCGTGCTTGCGAATTCAGTTTTGGAGAAAACAGAGCATCAAAAGTGACATCAAAAGTGACATAATGCATCAATTTAACAGAGCATCAAAAGTGACATCCCAATCTATGACCACTGAAATTCCATGCTTTTTAAAACAGAGCATCAAAAGTATTGAACTGTCATGGCCTCCAGGGTTAAAAGCTGGCAAGTGGGTCTCAGTTCCCATCATCACTTGACCATAAAAAAGTAAACATGACCACAGGGTCAAAGTAAAGAAAGCAATGCTAGCTAGCTCCAACAAGAAGGTCTATGGCGCAACAAGTCAGTGACAATGTGGTCACAGTCTGCCGGCACCATTCGAGGTTTGAAAGTTTGTTTCTTTTTTCCTTTCTCAACCAGACCCATTCTTACCCAATAATGAAATGGAATACACCCACAACTACACACTAATTAAGTCAAAGTTAATGAAAATTTGGTTTTGTTTTTATCATCTTATAATGGATCCAAATTGAAAATGAATTGCAAAAACTCCATTAGCTCTACCAATACCCGTAAACCCATTTCGAGAAAAAACACATAAGTGACTCAGTGAAGATCGCATCGACGACGGACAGCTAGAAACGCAGCTTCCCCTCCGCGGGTATCTCAAATTCCCCAAAAACGAATGAGAAATATTAATCCCACCATTGTAATTGTTTGCTTTCCTCACATGGAGAGGCGTGGAGAGAGATGGAGAGGTAAGAGTTGACCTTTGTAGAAGAGCTCGTCGGCTGGGATGAGATTGGTTGAGGATTGGCAGCTGCTTGCGTTAGGGCACTGTCTTGGATTTTTTGAGCTGGACCCGTTTGGGTTGTCTTGACTCGAGTCCCCTACCCACAATTGATTTTTTTTTTTAAACAATGGGTATAATAGTAATTTACCATCATTTTTAGACGCCGTAAGCCCCTCTGCCAATTTTTGAAAGTACAGGGGGTCAATTGTTCACTTTTGAAGTACAAGGGTGTAAAGTGTTTTTGGCCTTTAGTACAGGGGTGCAAAGTGTATTTTCCCCTTCTTTTTTTATATTGACATATTTGCCCTTATTTAATAAGATTACATTTATTGTGGTTTCCTTTTAGAGTTTGTATCTATATGGGTCTCTTTATGGAAAATTTTTAGATTATTGTACTCTTTACATAAATTTTTTAAATTACATTTATTTTAAATTTTGAATTATTAGTCTCTTTTTAATATATATTCTTAAAGAATCCATTAAAAGTGAGTTGCATTATTGGAATTTTTTTTTCTTATTCTTCGAGATGGGTTAGATTGATTGAAAATCAAATTAGATGAATACAATATATTTTATATAAATTTACTTGTTTAAAGATATACGGCAATATACGCATCTAACACGTGTATACGAATTAGGTAAATTTACTTGTTTGAAAATCAAATTTGATATATACAATTCAGTTTATGTAAATTTATCTGTTTGAAGATATATGACAATATATATAATCATCCATCACGAGTATACGAGTTAGGTAAATTTACTTGTTCGAAAATCATATTAGATGCATACAATATATAAATTTACTTAATTTGAAATATATGGCAATTACTGTATTTTTTTTTTTGGAAAAAATTCAAAATCAGGATGTATAAATGAGGGCAAATTTGTCATAAACTATATAATTTATTTCTTTTGTAAACTAAGTTTTCTATAAGGAAGTTTGGGTATACAACTCATATATTAGGGTTCTTAATTAAATACCCAAAACTAAACAGCTAGCCAGGTAAGGAATATGAGTTTTGTATAAATATCAAAGGAATTTTTTTAAATCTTGGGCATGTACAAATAGTTTACAAGGTCAATGAATGACAGCACACACCAGTTGTCTCATTCTACGTTTCTACGTACTAGAAGCTAGCAAGCTAGGCTTGGATCCTTTCCAGTATATTTTACTAAAGAAAATAATCTATGCCGTTCATAATTGATGGAACTCACCATTTAAACGGTGCAGATTTAGAATGCAACCCAACTGAGATAAGGGAGAAAAGATATAACTAAGTTACAAGCACCTGTGTGGTCAGTATAAAATGAGTACTTGGAATGATACCACATCCTTCCTAGTTTCAAATTACACCTGATACCACTTGCCTTTGCCAATATAAATTGTTCTTTAAGTACTCTCAAACTTGATTGACTTGCATCCAACTTCATTCTTGTAATTTCTTATAAAATTTTTGTTACTTTTAGCCTGTGTTTGAATCTTAAAAAACTTAGAGAGAAAAAAGAGGAAAATACTTGAAAATACTTTTGTTCATCATAAAAATAACCAACCAATGGTGAGGTGCCATATAGTATGGAAGTTGATGTGTTAGTGGTTACTAACTATATTATTAGTGGGCCATTAATTTAGTTGTGAGGAGTTAATCAAGAAAGTGACTATTTTGTTAGTGGGTGATTATGCCACATGTCAAGTAAGGATAGGGTCTAGAAAAGTTAGTGGGACATGTGGCAATCATTTACGCATCATGTGGGAAGTTAAAAAGTAGTGGAGCACTACTTAATGAGCACAAAGTGGGTGGTTATCAAGGCTGGCCAGCCGTGACCTATATATACCCAATCAAAGAGATAAGCAGAGAGAACAACAACAACAATTCTTCCAAAACAGCACAATGCTTAAGACATTCGAGTAGATTTTTAGGCCTTTTAATTAACAAACAAGCTTTTTTTCAAGTTTATTTCAAACATCCTTTCAATTTCTAGCTATAGTTGTTCAAGTTTCAAGCATTTCTACTTCAAGCAAGCGTCGCATTTCAATTTCCAAGTATATTTTCATTCCAAGTATGTTGATTTCCATTTATGGTTGTAATATTAAGCATTGTAAGTATTTCTTTTGTTAATGCATTTCCAATTTCATTCCAAATAAGTTGATCGGTTTGATTTCGATGTAATTCGAATCGGATTGTAGTTTTTCTTAGACATTCCACACTATAATTAACCCAAGAGGATGAACCTCTAATCCTCCCCAATCACCTGGTTTCCATTCAATTTTATAGTGACCGACTAGACATTGGACCACGTCTTAATTTCGCGGCCTAGAAGATGCTGAAGGTCGTGTTCAAAATGGTCTCTTGGGCTCTTACTGGCCTTGGCATGCCTGCACAGAGACCTTCACTTGCGAGGTCTCGAGACCGAATTTTACACCGGGAATAACTTTAGAATGGAATCCGTTTTAAAACAATTTTACTTTTTTTGTTTGTTTTTTTTGTTTTCATCTATGGGAATTATAATTAATTTATGTTTAATTATCTACGTACATATATCCATGTTCAACATCAAATTTTTCCTTCTTTTCCCACCTTTAATTTCTAAGTTCTAAACGGAGTTAAAGATCTAAAAAGCAAAACATATTTTAGAATATTTTTAATTCTTTTGTCATAGGCTTTTTAGTCTAGTGGCATGCATATAGTCTTATTTTTAAGTGAGCAAGCGTTTTACAGTTTAAGTAATTGAGAGGGCATCAATACCTATTTGTAGAAGTGGGAGGATTTGGGATAGAGGTTATAAGTCTCCATCATTTGATTAAAAAAAGAAAAAAAGAAGGTCTTTTACTAGTTTTTCTCTTGAAATATTAATATGAATGAACAAATTAGAGGGTTAAAATCTACAGTTACAAATATTTAGCCCACCGAAAATGTCCTGCCTAATTCTATCCCTTGCTACCTTAAGCCATATGGCTTTGGCCAAGTCCAATAAGCTTCATTCAAATGTGGTCATTAATAAAAATAGGGAGAATTGGACAAAGGTTCTCATTTAGAATATTTTCATGTCATGCCAAAAGTCCTCTTAAAATTTTTTCATACCAAAAGTCCTTTTGGCATGAATTGAACAAAAATACCCATTTTTCCCAATAACCTTCGTCACCTTCCACCCCCAATCTCGAGTTCACTATGCTAGACCTCGGGTTATCTATTCCGGATAACACATTTCATTATGTCGGAAACATGTGTCACTACGCCGGAAACGCATTTCATTGCACCAGAAACTGCATTTCACTACGCCGAAAATACATTTTTCTATGTCAGAAATACGTTTCACTACGCTAGAAATGTGTTTCACTACGCCGGAAATACATTTTACATATCCCGGAAATTGATTTCACTACACGGGAAAAAAATAAAAAAAGCTTTAAAATAGAAATTCAAAATTAAATACTAGAATTTCAAAAAAAAATAAAAAAATAAAAATATAAAAATAAAATTCCTGGAGTTTGCCATTTTTCTGCATTTTCCCAGCATCCAAACAAAACAAAACAAAAAACCATTTTTTTTTTTTCGTTTTCCCAGCAAAATCACTGTTACATTGATGTCCACCTAAGGTTACATCCCGCAACAACAGTCAAAGACATGGATGGTTAAAGATTCAAGCAGGTAGTGGCGACAGGATGCTTCATTTTCCTCTTCTTCTAGCTCCGATCGTAGGATGGAGGGTCAAATGGATTCCAGTGAAGCTACGTCTATTCACGGCGATCCATGTTCCAGCAATTGCGTGGTGGAGTTGGATATGCTCGAAGAGGAGAACCTAAACTGCAGTGCGTAATAGAAGTCTCTCGTTATGTGAGAGAGGGAGAGAGAAGAAAAAGGAGAGAGTAAGAGAGAGAGAGGATCATATCCACTAAAGTGAGAGAGGGGATCAAATCCACTTGAAGTATATTAAATCTGCGACGGCAACAGAAACAAAATAGCAGAGATAAAGAGAGAGATAGAGAGGAGAACTATGCACTGCCATTGCCGAACGAGCATCGACCTCCCGCCATTGCAGATCGGCCATGGATGAGCTAGGAAGAAGAAGTTATTCCGTCGAAAAAGAGAGAAAGAGGAAGAGAGAGAGGGAAACGAGTGTAGATTGGATATTGAATGAGGACTCCGATGTGAAGCTGGGGGCTCTCCGAATGCTCGTCGGCGATGGGGGGTGTCGCCGATCTATTCTCGTGGAAGGAAAAAAAAAAAAAATAAAACTCCGTCAGAAGAAGAAAGAGAAGGGAAGGAAGAGGAAAGAGGGCGTTAGGAAGCCACTATGGGTTTAAGGACAATTTAGTTTGTAAAATAAATAGATTTTAGAAAAAAAGGACTTTAGGTAGCAAAATTTTTATAGCTATGGACTTTTTAAAGAAAAAAAAACATGGGAGGACTTTAAGCAATAAACATCTTTAAAGTGGGACTTTTGGCCAATAATCTAATAAAAATATCATGATGATTGTACCAAATGTCAACTTCATTGCTAATTTCTGCCACTAATATTGCTTATCACCTAAAATGTATAGGCATGTATACTATGCATTTAGTGGGTCTATTAGTGGTCATCTACGACTTAAATTAAACAAAAAATGACTCTTTTACCCCTTTAACTATCACCATTAATTTACACCTTGCATTTCTATAATTTAATTAATTCAAATTGACCTACGCACCTACACCCTTAACTAGTTGAGGGGATTGTACGTGGAAAATTTTAAATATAATTAAATAGTGAAGAATTTTTTTGTTTGAATTCAAAGAAAGGATCTGGTACTAGCTTATAGCTTAGTGGCATGTCCTGGATTCAATTTCACTTAAATTTTAGATTTGTAACTTTAATTAGTTAATGCTCTTATTTATCTTTAAAAAAGAGAGTGGAAAATTAATTTAAAGTTACGTGGCAGCCTTGTTCTATTTTTAATTATTCCATTCTAAATAGTAAATTATATTCTTAATTTCTTACCTTTAAAATGGTATTTAATCCACATTGAGAGAATATATGGGACCATTAAATATCCATGGGCTTCTAAAGGTAGTAGTTAGTGTATATACGGTCCCGATGCTTTAAGCATTATGTTTGCATAAGTTATATATATAAGCATGAAGTTAATAGATAATTGTGAGTGTTCGGCTAAAAATCTCTCGTCATGTGATGTGCGTGTATGCGGGCGTGCCAGGATTAATCAAAGTCCAGAGATCGTTTGAACACGACCCCAAGCACCTATCTAGGCAGCAGAAGCTTAAGACCGGGGATCTCAAGACCTAGAAGGTCACTGTTTTTACGATCAGGCGATTGACGGAAAGTCAAGGGTACTACTTCCTATGGGTCCTTAAAACAAATGATTTAAAAAGGAAATCACAATCAATGGACAATAGTAAAGACACATGAGATAAATTGAATTGAAAAGAACTTAGACTTCATTGATGAAATTGAAATACTTACAAACGATGAGCTTACCAATCCTTTGAAAGTCATGATAAATGCTTGAACGAAAATGATGTTGGATGCAGAGGTAAATACAGAATTAAACACAATGACTGGACGAAATTAAAACTAGAACAAAGTTAAAAGAAAATTGCAAGACAAGACTTGATGCTTGAAGTTTGATTGTTGAAGAGTTGGGGGCTCCAAATGTTGCAACTCATCTCCTCTTTATAGCTCCACGGTTGGAAAGAAAACTGCTCCCCCCATGATCAATGACGGTTGCTGCTCTATTCCCCTAATCGTGAGTTGATCCATGACCTTTGATGATGGAGAATATGGCTTCGTGGCCTTCTTCCTGAATGTGGTTTCCTAGTATGGCTAGAATTTCTCAGCCATTATCTAAATAACCGCCCATTTATTTAATCCCCTCTAAGATTTTGCCATGTGTCCCACTATTATCTTTATCTTGATTTTAATCTCTGGCCTGCTTAGATCTCTGCCACGTTTAAAATTATAAACCTCCTCTTCCATTTGAATCACAAGTTAGCCACGTGGATAACTCTGATCTTTCTCTTTGATAGCTAGTTCAACCAACTTCCCTATTTTTAAGCTAGCTGATAATCACAAATTAGATCATCTCCACGTGGCCTACTTTCATTAGCTGGTAAAATTTAGCATAAACACTTTGCCCCCCTTTTGAGTTCAAATTGAAATCAAAGAGATTTGAACCTCAAAATTTATCCAGATTTGGACAATCACGGCTTTACCCAATCTTATAGCCGCTAAGTGTCTAAAAGATTCTTTTTAAAATTTAAAAAACTCCTTAATACTCGGCCAAAAAACTCTATCTAATTTGGCCTTCATTTATTATCTTAATTAATTTTCTCATAAAACGGCTTTATCTAAATAAGAGTTTAAATAACATAAGTACCTGACCCACAAATTTTTCAGCCGTTTTATCAACCTTTACATCCCATCAGCAGCTTTTATCATTACTAGCATTAACTCCCTAAACCTTTCGTGCTTCCCCAAGCGTTCAGACCATCACATCACCTGTTGGCTTTGTTTGATAATCACAACAAAGTCTTCATATCTTTTCTTGTCTCTGAGATTCGAAAGCTCCAACAACTCCCTTTTCTCCATTGACCTTCATCTTCACGTTTCAAGATTTCTCTGGTAACAAGATCTTTCAACGAAAACCCTACTGTCACCATAGTTCCTTCGATTTCTTTCTTCATCTCAGTATTCTCCAGCGTCAATGGCGAAAAAGAAGTCTCTGGTTAGTGCCACTCCTACAGACCCCATTGCTGACGTGTTCCTCGAGCTTCCCCACTCTCAAAAGGTACTAAATGATAATCAAATAGGTCCTATTTTTACCGAATGTTCTTCTATGCCTGATTCTATTCAATCCCATTTCCCTTTCTATCCTGATGAATTGCTGCTTGTGAATCGTGAGGTATTGAAATGGAACGAGTGGACAAAAGACAAAACCCCTAGGGCTTGGCCTAAACCAAAGGAAGAGTGGGTCCAATGGTTGGATAAACTCCAACCTCAATTTGGGAAACAATGGAAAAACTTAGGAATCTTTGACCACATTCAGTTATGTAGACATGAATTCCCAAGGGACCCATGGCTTCTTTTTGCTAGTGCTTGTTTTTGGAGCTATTCCAATAATGTTTTTTCTTTCCCCTGTGGCCATATGTCTCCAACCATTATGGATGTTTGTGCTTTAATAGGACTGCCTGCGATTGGGGAAATCCCATCTGCGGCTTATGTCCCCGATCTTGGTTCTGATTTTTCTTTCAACTTCGCCTCTGTTACCGTAGCCTGGTCTCAATACATCGAATTAGAAAATCAATCCCCTCCCAACAAAGCTTCATTTCAAGAACACTGTGCTTTTCTTCTTCAATGGCTCTGTAGATTTGTTCTCTGTTGTCAATCTGGTCAAATGACCCAAGAGTACCACAGAGTTGCCATGGCCTTGGCTGCAGGCCGGAAACTGGCCTTAGCCCCTTATGTTTTAGGCCATTTATACAGAGGTCTTTATGAAATGGTAACCAAATCTTTGGCACCTTCTGGTGGTCCCCATTGGCTTCTCCAATTGTGGTTTTATGAATATTTTCCTGAATTGTTTCCCCCTCCTACTTATGGTAGAGATCTTCCATCCTATGGCCAAAAGTGGATTGCTTATGTGCTCCTGCTCGGTCTTTTTCTGAATATTTTGAGTTCTTTTGGGGTCTTTCCCTCCAGAGGGATGATCAGCTTTTTTATCCTTTTGGCCCTCGTGAATTTGGGTCATCTTGGTTCTTGCAAAAACCACCTTTCTCTGACAAACACCTAATCAAACAAAATCAAATTTGGTGTTTGTACCTCTTGGTTCGTGACCTCCACTATGCTGGCTTCTTTGAGAAAAGAATGCCAAAGGTCGGGGTTAAAATCTATTGCCCAAATCTCGTGAGCCGTCAGCTTGGTTTCCATTTGAATCTCCCTGCCCCAGTTTGTTTTTTCTCTGAGAATTCTCCAGCCACCACGAGAGTCATCTTTTCCAATGAAGAATCTGTCAGATCTATTTCTCATATGCTTGAGAAAACCCTGGAAAAATTTGAAATGATTCCTCTACCTGAAGGACCCTCTTCCTCATCAGAATTTAAGACCTGGTGGGCTTCAGCCTTCAAAAATAAGATTGGGTCTTTGTCTTTATCAGCCGTATTTTCTGCTGTCTCACCTCCTTCTCCCATAATTCGTAAAAGAAAAGGCCGAAAGACAGATAAACCTATTGCCCGGAAGAAATTAGACAGTAAGTTCGTTCCCAATTCATTTTCATGGCTATGTGTATTCTTTTATCACGGGTTATGACTTTTTGCAATTTGATGTTATAGGTGGCCTTGTTGATGTAAAGCCAGACATCTCTGAGCTTTCTTTTATGTTTAAATCAAGAACACTCCCACTTGCAACAGCACCAAAAGCAACAAGTATTTCAAAGAAGAAAATTCCCAGCAAACAAACTCACAGTCTGCGGAAACAAACTGAAGAAAACCCGTCTTCAACTCATGGTCCTTCAGTCCCTACTCGACGATCTCAGCGTCTTGTTGGAAGCAGATCTACTACTCCTCGGCCTTCTGTTGGTACAATTGATCTTTCGGACACTTCCAGCAGTAGTGAAGGTGGTCCTTATTTTGAGCATAGTGAAAAAGAGGCCGAGAATTCCCCGGTCACTAAAAAGCCCCGGTCTAAATCTCCCATTGAATCTTCGTGCCACACTCTCAGTGATCATTCAGAAACTCCAGTCTTCGAGCTTCGAGCATTGATTGAAGAAAACCCGCTCTTGTCTATTCCCATTGAAGCAGAAATGGCTGATCCCAAGTCTCCCATCCCTGAAGACCTCGAGTCATGGTTTGATACCTTAGATGATCCCGTTCCTAAGGCACATGCTATTCCTCCAAAACCCGACCTTCCTCCTGATGTTGACCCTGGTTTGCCGAAGGCAGAGATTGAAGAAAAGAAGGCTAGATTCTTAGAACTGCATAATACAAACCTTCCCGACCTTGATCCAGACATGGCCAATGAACTTGTTCAATTCTATAACTATCTACGCCGTGTTCCCGAGTATGAACCTTTTATGAATGAGATTTATCTCCGCATGTCTCGGGTTATGGATCTCGTGAAGGATTTCAGATTGAAGTTAGCTGATAGGAGGAAATGGGAAGGTTTTCTTGAGCAGCGCCAACAAACCAAAACCTTTATTGAGGCGAACAAAGATGTCATGCTCAGCCTTCGTAATCAAAAGGTGGCGGCTCAAACAGGGATTAAGGATGTAGACACTGAAATTGCCAACCTCCAGAAACAAATTCAAGATCTTCAAAACCAAGTGGAGGCAAGAAGACAACTTCTGGATTCTCAGGTCATTGCCATGGAGGCTGCGGACAAACGGTTCAATGAGCTGTGGGGTGAGGTCTCTTCCAAGCGGCGTGAATATAGTTCCACCAGCCTTGAAGCTCAGACTTGGGCTAAAAAATCTGAAGACCTAAAGCTCACTGAATTTAAGCTCATGAAAGAATGGACTGATGCTTAGGGTTTTCCTTCACTGGAGACTTTCGATGCTTGCCTCCCTCTTGACCGTCAGGTTTGATTTTCATCTCCTTGAACATTACTCTTTTCTTGCTACCGTTTATTCCAATGGTGGTTGTTTTGGATATTTTCGTGATGGATGGGTTTCTTATGGTTGGTGAATGAATTTTGTTTGATGGTAAGGTATGAACAATTTTAAGTTTGGGTGTTTGTGTCTTGTTCTGGACACCGTGGTTGTGTTTTGGTTTGTTGAACATTTCAGAATTTTGGATGTTGTGGTAACAAGTATTTTGATGGATTGGATTTTTATGGAAGTCGTTAAAGTAGGAAATTTTGAGGGGTTTTGTAGCAATATAAAGATCTTGCTCTTTTCTTTCTTTGTATTTGAACCTGACGGTCCTGCAAAAATAAGCACGAATTAATTGTTTTGGCCATCCCTTTGGATGGCCTCCCACATAGTGGGATAATACCTCTTTAGGAATTTGCCATTGATAGATTTAATTGTTTTTCCTGTGGCTAATTCCTTTAATGAGTATGCCCCTCCTGGAATTACATCTAAGACTTCAAAGGGGCCTTCCCAATTTGGAGACCATTTTCCCAATCTTGGATCTTTGGTCCCAATTGGTAAAAATACCTTCCAAACAAAATCTCCAACTGCAAAGGCCTTGTATCTTACTCTTTTGTTATAGGCCTTTGCCATTTTTTTCTTTTGAACCTCAATGTTGTTTAAGGCTTTTAATCTTTCTTCAGATAAATTTTCCAATTCTAACAACGTGGCCTCATTATATTCGTGAGGTAACAAATCATTTTGTAAAGCCACTCTTAGAGATGGAATGGTGACCTCTAAAGGTAACACCGCATCATGTCCAAAGGTCAAGGCATAAGGAGTTGTTCCAATACTCTCCTTGAATGAAGTTCTGTAAGCCCATAAGACCTCGGAAAACTGTAAATGCCAAGTTCTGGGTTTTTCACTCAACATTTTGCTCAAAATGCTTTTCAAGGTTTTATTTACGGCCTCTACTTGGCCATTTGCTTGAGCGTAGTAAGGAGTGGAATTAGTAAGTTTAATCCCATATGTTAGGTTTAGTGTTTGTGTGTTGGCTAGTTTCGTTTCAAAACTTGGTTTGGGTTTGTACATTTATAGATGTGTACTGATGATCTCAAGTGAAGCCGTGGCAAAATGATTCTATATCTTCATGGATTAGGATGGTAAGTGACCTAGTGACCTAAGGTTTGAACCTAGGAGGTTAGATTCCATCATATGCATGTTCAAACTTGTAAAAATCAGGGTTTATGAATACCTGGATCGATCCAAGGTTGATCTGGATCGATCCCATGTTTTGCAACTGTGTAAATTAGGAAGTTAGGAATGCTTGGATCGATCCAAGGTTGACCTGGATCGATCCACTGTTTGCACCTTCACAATGCATATTTGAAAGAACTTAAATTGGCCAAGTTGGATCGATCCAAGCCTTGGCTGGATCGATCCAGTTTCGAGTTAAACTTCTTACAGAATGGTGGTTTTTGGTCCAATTCAAGTTGGATCGATCCAAGCCTTGCCTGGATCGATCCAAGTTCGTGCAAACCCTAATTTTACCTAATTTTAACCCTGTTTTCTCATTGGTTACTGTTGTTACTATAAAAGGAATAGGTCACTCGAGATTCCAGTGACCTCAGCCGCCATAAATCATTTCCATTCCTAGACCTATTTTGTTTCTTCACTTGATGGCTGTTGTTCTTCATTTCTAAATTGAGTATGAGCTTGAATATTGATCATTTGATTATGAACCTTCTTAGAATGGATTAGAAACCTTGGAAACCACATTTACATACATGGAGTGAGAATCATCTGTGGAGATAGGATCATTCTCATGGCTCTTGGATGAAGACATCAAGAGTGAGACTACTTGTGTAGTTGATGAGCAAGCTTTGAAGAAGGAGGACTCGATGGACTGAGTTGAGGAGATCTCAGTACACTAGGCCATGGGTTGGTGAGATAGAGTGTATGGTATAATCTTTGTAACTCTTTTTTCATAGTGGATTGCTCTTGTTCTCCCGTGGTTTTCTCCCGAAAGGGTTTCCACGTATATTGTGTGTTCAATCATTATTTGTTGATGTGATTTCAAACTATCAAGAAGGATGGAATGATTCTTGTGCTCATGGATCCCTCTTGATAGTTAATTCATTCTGTGTACTTTGATATATATGTTTCTTGAGTGTGGCTGATTTATTTCATACTTGTTGCTTGATTTTAAAAGTGTTGAAAATCGTGTGATCTAGTAGGGATTAGGTTTTTCACCATATTCTCTTGCAAATGCCTTCACTTGATCCCCAACGAACGACTTGGCATTATCGGTGTTGATCGTTTCAGGTAGGCCGAACCTATGTACAATATGCTCTTTAATAAACCTAATTACGGCCTCTTGATCAACAACCTTCATAGGCTTAGCTTCCGTCCATTTAGTAAAATAATCGATTGCTACTATAATAAATCCATGTGATCCTAAAGATGGTGGATAAACTTTCCCAATCACATCTATTGCCCAGCCTCTAAAGGGCCAACGCTTTATAATATAATTCAAATCAGTGGCAGGTATATGCTGGATTTGGCCGTGCTTTTGACAAGCTATGCAGCCTTTAGCATAATTTATACAGTCTTTTAAGACCGTGGGCCAATAATATCCATGTCTCCATAATAACCAACGCATTTTTATCACGGCCTGATGTGCTCCACAAATTCCTTCGTGTACCTCGGCCATTACTAACATAGATTCTTGTTGACTAATACATTTTAATAATAAACCATCATCAGTCTTTTTAAATAACTCCCCAGAGTACATCACAAATTGATTGGCCATATACCTAGTTTTCTTATCACATGGCCTATTAGGAGTTATTAAACGCTTGATAATTGGAAACCTCCAATCAGACTGAATTATATCATTACTAAGCACTTCCACCTCTATGCCTCTTGTTTTTATTGAAGGTAAGGCCCTTTTCTCAACCAGAATTATTTTAGAAACCTCTCATTCTTCAATATTGAGACCTGAGGCAAGTTGAGCTAAATCATTTGCCTCTCTATTCAATGATCTTGGATTATGAGTTAAAGTCACATCATGAAAATTTCTCAATAATTGAGTGGCTAGTGAATGCTATGGCAATAAATTCCAACTATGGCACTTATACGTGCCATTAATTTGGTTCAAAACTAATTGCGAATCTCCCATGATATCCACATATCTAGCTCCCATTTCTAACAATATCTCAAGGCCAATAATCAAAGCCTCATATTCTGCTTGATTATTACTATATGTGAAATCTAATTGAAAGGCAAACTCATATTTAACATTATTAGGGCCAGTAATCATAATGCCAGCCCCTGCCTTTTCATCTGTGTGAGATTTGTCAAACTCGAGCTGCCATGGTACCACTTGAACCATTCCCAAATCTACCTGTACATCAATCTCAATAGGCATTGGGTGATCAGCCAAAAAATCTGCTAGGACTTGGCCTTTTACTGCCTTCTGTGGTACATAACGGATGGCATAGCCAGACATGGCCAATGCCCATCTACCAACTCTACTCCTAGATATGGGTTGTGAGAGCATATATTTCACAATATCAGATTTAGAAATAACATTCATAACATTGTTCATAAAATAATGAGGCAATTTATCAACAGTATAAAACAAAGAATAACAAAATTTTTCAGGAGTATATCTTTGCTCAACATCAGTCAAAGTCTTACTAAGATAATACACGGCCTGCTCTGGGCCATGCTCATTAACTTGTGCTAACATAGACCCTAAAGATCTATCTGATGCAGAAATATAAAGTCTCAAATTCCTGCCTGGGACTGGTGGTATTAAGACTGGTGGTGTGGTAAGATATTCCTTTATTAAGTCAAAAGCCTTTTGATGCTCTGATTCCCACCTAAAATCTTCCAACGCCCGTAATCTGAGTAACGGCGTAAAAATGGAGATTTTACCTGAAAGATTAGAGATAAATCTTCGTAAGAAGTTAATCTGCCCTAAAAATCTTTGTAACTCGGTCTTGTTAGATGGAGGTCTAGCCTCTCGAATTGCCCGAGCTTTGTTCTTATCTATTTCAATGCCTCTTTGGTGCACAAGAAAGCCTAGAAAATTCCCGGCCTTCACACCAAAAGCACATTTGGCGGGATTCATTTTTAATTTGTACTTCCGCATTCTTTCAAAAGCTTTTCTTAAATCCACCAAATGATTTTCGACCTCTTTTGATTTGATAATAATATCATCAATGTAAACCTCTATTATTTTTCCAATCAAATCATGAAAAATCACGTTCATTGCCTGTTGGTATGTTGCACCAGCATTTCGTAATCCAAAGGGCATCATAATCCAAGCAAGCATACCAATCGCCCCCGGACATCTAAATGCGGTCTTATGAACATCATCCTTATTTATAAAGATCTGATTGTAGCCTGAATGACCATCCATAAAAGAAAGTATTTTATGGTTAGCAACCCGGTCTACAAGCACATCCGCAACAGGCATGGGGTATTCATCTTTAGGTGTAGCTAAGTTTAGATTTCTAAAGTCGACACAAACACGCAATTTACCGTTCTTTTTAAGCACAGGTACAATATTTGAGATCCATTCCACATACCTTATAGGTTTAATAAACCCGGCCTTCAAAAGCCTTTCGATCTCCTCCTTGATTTTGTCTGTCACCTCTTGAGTCATGCGCCTTGGAGGTTGTTTATGTGGTTTGAATCCTGGCTTTGTTGGTAATCGGTGTTCCACAACCTTTCGGTCTAAGCCCGGCATCTCATGGTAGCTCCATGCGAAACAATCACGGTATTCCTTCAAAAGCAAGATCAACTCCTTCTTGAAATCTTCATTCAGCAAGTCACTGATGAACGTTGGTCGTTTATCATCTTCGTCACCCAGATTGACCTCTAGCAATGGATCTTGAACATCTGCTTTAAGGTCTTCCATATTTGCTGGTGCTGGTTGGAGGTCCTCAATCCCATAACTATCATGATCCCTGACCTCCACGTCTTCTTCTAAAATACATTCAGCTTCTGCAATATGATAAAATCCTTCAAATTTGGAGTAATCAATCAACTTCTGGGAAAGTTCCGCCATAATCTTCCCCGTATTCCCTTCTTTCGAGAATTTATTCATTAAACGTCTTCCACGATGTAGGTTAACTCCGGCCTGGGAGGAAGAATGTTACCAGGCCTGGAGATTTCTCGCATCACCCTCTCAATGGCTAGCTTGGAGAATGACTTGTTCACTGTAGTCAATCCCTTAGGCCTTCCATTTCTGTCACGACCTAATAACTTGATAGGCCCAACCTCTTCCCCATACAAATGTGCTTCAACAGCATTTGAGCCTGCAACAAATGGCTTTTGGTCCGCCCAAATTACTTCTACTTTGTTACCATTCCACAAAATCATACATTGGTGAAGTGAAGAAGGAATGCACCAATTGGAATGGATCCAATCGCGACCCAATAAAACATTGTCGGAGGAGGATGTATCAAATACAAAGAAAGCAGCCATACATTCCTTAGTACCTACCATCAAGGACATAGGGAGGACACCTTTGGTCTTTGTTACACCGCCTGAAAAATTGGCGACGGTCACATCTGTTGGAATCAAGTCTTTTTCAGTTTTGCCAAGTTTTTTCAAAGTAGAACTTGGCAAAATATTTACTGCGGCTCCATTATCAATCAAAACCCTTGAGACTGGGTTCCCATCCATATGTACATTAACATATAAAGGCCGAAGATGTTGGTTCATGGCCTCTGGAGGTTTCTCAAAAATTATATTCTCCACTTTCTCGATATCTCCAGTCTCCATCATTTTCTCTACTTCTTCAATCAAGCATAAAACCCCCTCGACTGATTTAGTCCCAACAGCGATCTCCTCTACTTCTTCTTTTGGTTTGGCTTGGAAAACAGCAGGTAATATAGTGGTGACGTTACAATCCATTACAGGAGGTAATGAACCAAACTGGATACAGAAATTGTCCTCCAAGTCATCGAAGCTGCAAATCTGATCTTCGTCTATCTGTTCGGCCTTGTCATCTTTCAACACGATTTCTTGTGTTGAAATTGGTTCGTCATTGATTTCCTCATCATTATGTTGAAAGGCCGGGTATTCTGAGGTCTGAGATGTTGGGCGAGCCAATTGACTGTCCGCTTTTGCATCAGTACCTGTTTCACCTGCACTATTTAAAACTGAAATAAACCATGAGTTTCTTCATTCTTACCACTTCTTTTAGTCATGACCCTCAGCACTTGTCTTTTATTGCCAGTGATTGAGATTTTTAAAGCCTGGTCACCATTCCCGACGTTGGAACTCTGGGCCTTGTCAGAGAAGTGCCTCTCTTCAGCTCTCTGCCGTTGTAAACGCCTCTTCTGAGTTCTAGTCAGCGGTGCTGGAAATTTTGGATGTTGAAGCCGAGTCCAAACCCCAGGTTTGGTTATTGGAGGCCTCACCGTTCTCAGTCTTTGGAAATGAGCAACTTCTGGTTTTGACATAGATGTATCTCGAAAAGAAGGTTTTGGTCTCCATTCCCACCTGTTCCAAGGTTGGAAGTTAGGTCTGAACGTTAGTGCGAACATTGGCTGGTGCATTAGCCGTCTCCCTAGTTCCCTAGTTTGTTGCCATGAAGGCCTGCCAAACTGCGGGCAAGGGAATCTCTGAATTTGATGACTGCAATGATCATAAAAATTCTGAATCGGTTGAGTCCTGAAACCTCGAAAGTTTTGTTGGTCAAAACGATACATCGGTCGCTGTCCCATCCTGGGCCTTTGAATAAAAGGTCTAGTCTATGTTTTTCCATTCTTAGGCTGTGATCCCAAAGATTTGAGATCAATTGTGGCTACAGCAATTTCTGCAACAGGAAAGGGATCAGTGTCGACCGCCATAGCCTTTTTTTCTTTTTCTGGGAATTTCAAAAGGCCGCGGTCTATACAACCCTGCAATACATGACGAAAAACGACGCAATCATTAGTATCATGTCTATTAGATGCATGCCATTTACAATAATCTTCTCCATCACGCGGGGATGGTTTATGGCCATCTAATAGTCTTATGAATTTCACGGCCAGTAAGTGATCAAAGATCTCTGAGGCCTTTGTGATATCAAATGAAAACTTCTTAGCTGTATCCATCATATTTCTCCTTCTTGTTGGGTCAACCGGGACCTCAACATCTTTCCTGACCAAAGACTTACAAACAATAGGTCTATTACCGATTACCTCAGCTAAATCAATCTCAACATTGGGATCTCGAAAATATGTCCCATAGGTGGAGGATGACTTCTGTGTTTCTTCTTTTAATAGTCTTTCATATCGGACTGCACGTGCCGACAGCTCAAACAAGTCATCAAACTCCATACCCTCAAACTTTTTCCTTAACTCTAGGCCTAAACCGTTTTGAGCCAATTTCACAAACTCTGGCTCTGGTAAGAAAACGGTACACCTATTCCTAGCCTTCTTAAACCTGCTAATGTATTGCTCGGCTGGCTCGCCAGATAATTGTCTGAGTAACGAGAGGTCTGCCATTGTAACCTCGGGCTCTTGTCTATAGAATTGATTATGAAATTTTTCTTCCATCTGCCGCCAATTTAAAACTGAGTTAGGCGGCAGGCTAATGTACCATGTAAATTCAACTCCGGTTAAAGAATTGCCAAATAGCCTCAGTCTTAGATTCTCATTAACTGAGGCTTCACCACACTGAATAGTAAAACGGCCTATGTGCTCAACAGTAGATTGGCCGCCTTCTCCAGTAAATAAGGTAAAATCAGGCACTTTATAGCCCCTAGGAAACTCATTATTCCTATCAATCCATTCTGGGTAAGGTTTCCGATACAAAGGTCTAGTCAGTCGCCTATGTGTCGTCTGGCCTACACATTCCTGGACTAAAGCCATCAATTCCTTCCGATTTGCCGGAATATAGCTGGGATTATCTCCTGAAGGTCGGGCTCCAGTCTGTCGGTCTTGAGACAAGACCGGGGATACATATGTCTTACTTGACGGCCTCCCATTTTGCCCCCCGGGCATATGAGAATACCAGTCTTGAGAATTAGGTCTAAACCTATCATCATCTTCATATGGCAAGCCATGGACATTGGCTTGAGTAAAGCCAGTCTTAGAGGCCTGCCCCTCCAGTGTCTGAGTACCCATTGGCTGTTTGCCAAAAGATTTGGCCATTAGGTCGGAACTAGAAGCTCCTAAGGTCATTTTCTGACCATTATCTCCATTCCTAAGTGGTGGGGGAACATACCGTCTCTCATCCTCAAGCACATTAATTGATTGACTAGTATGGCTCAATTGTTTCAAGCCATTCTTTTCACTATTGATATTCTGACCGACGAATTCATTTTCCATGGTCTGTTCCTTGTTCAGAGAAAAATCTCCGGATTTCTCAGCTGGCTGGTTAGACTTTAATAAGCCTGAAATTTCAAGACAAAGGTTATGCTGTGAATTAGCAATTTCTTCCAGTCTCTGAAAATTTGTCCCAAATGATTGAGCAATTTTCTCAGTTTGACGTTCTTCTATGTTGACCATGAGGTCTCGTACAGCTTGTACCAAATAAGTTGGAATCTCTTGCATGACCTTCATCAGATCTGCTAGAGTGACATCATCCCCTTGGGATCGCTCAGTGCGCGATTCCCCGGTGTGGGCTGGATTAGCTTCTTTACTCATCGACCTAGTAATTCTCTGTGACATTCAACTATGGTCAATCTAGGTCCCACCGGGTGTGCCAAAATGGTGTTCGGCTAAAAATCTCTCGTCACGTGATGTGCGTGTGCGCGGGCGTGCCAAGACTAATCAAAGTCCAGAGATCGTTTGAACACGACCCCAAGCACCTATCTAGGCAGCAGAAACTTAAGACCGGGGATCTCAAGGCCTAGAAGGTCACTGTTTTTACGATCAGGCGATTGACGAAAAGTCAGGGGTACTACTTCCTATGGGTCCTTAAAACAAATGATTTAAAAAGGAAATCACAATCAATGGACAATAGTAAAGACACGTGAGATAAATTGAACTGAAAAGAACTTAGACTTCATTGATGAAATTGAAATACTTACAAACGATAAGCTTACCAATCCTTTGAAAGTCATGATAGATGCTTGAACGAAAATGATGTTGGATGCAGAAGTAAATACAGAATTAAACACAATGACTGGACGAAATTAAAACTAGAACAAAGTTAAAAGAAAATTGCAAGACAAGACTTGATGCTTGAAGTTTGATTGTTGAAGAGTTGGGGGCTCCAAATGTTGCAACTCATCTCCTCTTTATAGCTCCACGGTTGGAAATAAAACTGCTCCCCCCATGATCAATGACGGTTGCTGCTCTATTCCCCTAATCGTGAGTTGATCCATGACCTTTGATGATGGAGAATATGGCTTCGTGGCCTTCTTCCTGAATGTGGTTTCCTAGTATGGCTAGAATTCCTCAGCCATTATCTAAATAACCGCCCATTTATTTAATCCCCTCTAAGATTTTGCCATGTGTCCCACTATTATCTTTATCTTGATTTTAATCTCTGTCCTGCTTAGATCTCTGCCACGTTTAAAATTATAAACCTCCTCTTTCATTTGAATCACAAGTTAGCCACGTGGATAACTCTGATCTTTCTCTTTGATAGCTAATTCAACCAACTTCCCTATTTTTAAGCTAGCTGATAATCACAAATTAGATCATCTCCACGTGGCCTACTTTCATTGGCTGGTAAAATTTAGCATAAACAGTGAGATATATAATTTGAAAAATTGACCATTGGATTAAATATTCTTCTTATGGATGTCGTGCATGTCAAAAATCACAGTAATCCAGTGTCAAAATATCAAAATTTAGACTTGTTGATTCAATTTTAAATTTCTAGGAGTTCAAACCACTGCTAGGTAGTTCGAATCCCTTGAAGTTATGAATACCAGATGATGGGGTTCGAATGCCTCAATTAACAGGACTTTTTAGGGAGACAGGCCAAGTTAATTTAATCTTTACAAATAAAATTAAACAACAGTGATAGAAACAATAATTTAATAAATAAACTACTGTAGTAAGCAATATTTGAAATAAAATAAACCCAATAAAGATGTCGTCGGTACGGCTCAAGCTACTCTTGAACTCTTTGAAAAAACTTAATAATAAAACATCACCTTTACAAGAAAATAAAAATCCTGACCCAGAGGTAGTAAAGTAAATCTCGAACCCTTGAAATAGCTTCCAAGATGAATTTGGTGAGAAGAACTGCCTTCCTCGAATTCTTGACGAACCCAAACTTCCTCTTATCTCCTTCGAACTTCCTTTAATTACCTCCCTGAGTGCTTCAAACTTTTCCTTATCGCCTAATTGTGAGCTTCGAATAGTATCCAATAATACCCCACTATGAAGCCTAAATGGCTAAGCGGTAGCAGAGCTCTCAAAATACCTTTCTTGAAGAAAAAAGAAGCTGTGAAGCTGTTGTGTATGTTTGAGATGATCCTTTCATTACTTCCGAATCCATTATTTATAGTTTTCATCTTCAGTTTCCTTTTCTATCTTGAATTCTTCATGATTCCCTTCCTTATCAGGCTTCTATTCTTCCAATTACAAAGAATCCTTATTCGAATTGGATAATCCTCTTCATTATCTCCAAGAGTTCTATTTTACTTCGAATTCTTGCTACCACCTCTCTTCTTGACAGCTGGCAATCCTGAAGAGTTAAGAAATACAAAATAAACATAAACTGTAACTTCCCGTTTATTTTGTATTTCGAAACATTAATATCTTCAATTTATCCCTTTTTCCAAAGATTAATTATCTTTAACGGTACTTTTTTTATAAATTTAATCTTACCATTAACTTCTTTAATCCATACTTCTCACCTTTTAAATTATCCTAACACGTGTCAGCCAATTACTGGCTGGTGTTAAAAAATGGATTAAGATACCCCACACGCTAATTTAATATTTGAAAATTTTAAATTAGAGGAACCGTTTCCACTTCTATAGCTGTTATTCCATCAACTGTCTTTTCATCATTAAAAACTCTATCATTTCCTGCCGCCATTTCTCTTACTGTACATTCTTCTCTCTGCATTTTATTTTTCTTCTTTTTTTGCAAACTACCAGCTCTCTTGCACTCTAACTATTTGATTCAATCCTCCAACCCTTCTCTTCACATTTACTCATTTTCTTCAATGGCACCTTCTTCTTTGAAAATTCCTACTATCATTACTAAGGCCTTCAATTTGACCTTGAAAGACAATGTTAAGCTTCTTGAAGATGCTGCTAGGGCTGATGAGGAATCATCCCCTATTTCACTCGAAGTTGAATATGGAGACATCCGTACTGGACCTTCTATTATTAGAACCCTATGTCATTGCTTTAAAAACAACATTGACGAGTCCATAGCCAATTTATATCCTCCAATTCATGGTCAATAACCATTTCTATACCAGACTCGTCTATTTGGCTTTTCTAACTGGGGTCCTCTGCCATTGATCACTGGCCTACTCCAGTAAATCAGTGGAATGACTGGGTGGCTCGACTCAAGACTACAAAAGGGACTATGTGGAAACATCTTGGCATCTTTGAAGTCATTCAATTGTCTAGTAAGAAATTTTCCAGCGACAAACCTCTTATCGCCAGTTCTCTGTGCTTCTGGTTGATATCTTGCAACACTTTTATCCTTCCATGTGGGTTCATGGGTCCCATAGTGCTGGATATATGTGAGCTTACTGGTATGAAGCTCGAGGTGATGAGATTACTCCATTGCGAATGGAAGATATCGACTTCGACATTAACATTACGCCCGGGGCTTTGAGTTATACTACTTTCATCAGTGATCACATGGGTGTGACCCTTGAAGTGTCAGACAGAAAGCACTTCGCATTTCTCCTCTGCTGGCTCTGCAGGTTACTATTCTGCTCTCGATCACAAAGAGTAGTTACCTAATACATCCCCCTTGCCAAACTCCTAGCTTCAAGTAAGTTACTTCCCTTAGCTTCTTTAGTTCTTGCCCATCTGTATAGATCATGCTTCGAACTCTATACTAAGGGTTTGACTAGCAAAGTTAGGGGTCCCTTATGGATCCTACAACTCTGGCTTCAGGCCTATTTTCCTTTTTTACGTCCTTATTTTTCCACTAAAGAACCCCTTCATGGGTGTTGTTATGGAGAGGCCATCTTAAATGGTACTCCAAAAACAAACTCATTCCTTAAATGCTTAAATTATTTTTAACTTCTTGATCCATCTCCTCGACTTACTTTCTTCACTCCTTTTCGAACTTTTACCTCAGGCCCTTACTGGCTGAGAGCCTTTAAAGCTTCTTTAACCCATACCGATGACACATTCAAACCTGAATGTGATAATTTCATAATTCGAAGGGACATCCAAATTGGATTTCATAGCACAAAATCTCTTCCAAAAGGCAAAAAGAAAATCACATTCGATAGTGGAGCAGAAGTTTATATTCCTGCTCAATTCGCTAAACAGTTTGGCTTTCTTCAAGCTATTCCCCTTCCTTACATTAGTACAGCCAACCCTACTCTTTTAGGTCGAGAGCAGCTGACTCGTCAGGAAGATTTTATTGAGTTTTAAAAAGGTTTAATGCCAATAAAGCTGATTTTCCCATTTATGTGGCTCACTCCTGGCATCCTGTGGCAACCCCTACATTTACTAAATGGTGGGACACTATTCGAGCTCTATTTTTTGTGGATGATGCCAACACATTGGCTGCAGCCTTTCATAAAGGTAAGCCAAATATTAAAGGTAAAAATCCTTCATAATTTGTAATTAGAATTCGATCTATTTTTTATGTTTATGTTTTTTGCTAAAACATATTACTCACCTCTTTAAATAGGTGGTTCGAGGTCAACTTCAGTAACAATAGCAGAACCAAGACCACCTCCACCTCCTTCAATAATGGCCTCACCTCGCGGGAACCCTCCTCGAGGTGTATGAAGATTCCTGATGATTCTAAAGACCCTGAGGATCACAAACCCATTGCCAGCATCAGAACTGACATCAAAGCTAAGGGTTAGAAGAGACTTCGAACCCTTAGGCAAATGGAAGAGAGCAAAGCTGCAGCAAGGCCTTCTAAACCAATCATCTTAGCTGCTGATACTCAGACACCTGATGAGGTTGCTGAAGAAGCTGCCCTTGCTGAAAAAAGGGCTACTGCACAATCAATAGGTCTTCTTAAGAGAAAGAGATCTACTTCGAAATAATTTTTTGAGCAGGTAAATTTTTATATTTCATCTATCTCATACTCCCCCTTCTCCTAGCCATCTCTTTCTTTGGCCATTGTACCTCATAAACCACTTTCTTTCCCTACTTTTCCTTTTCCTACATTTACTCCTCCTACTTCTCCTACTAGAGTTACTGTATCCACTACTTCTCCAACTCCTACTCTAACCTCTTCACCAACTAAACCTCTATCACTATCTCCCCTTAGCTTGAGCCTTCCTTCATCTTCTCCAATAAAGCCCGCATCTTTTTCCCTAGCTGGTTTGAAGCCTTCTTCATTTTATTCTAGCCCTTCGATACAACTTCTTTCCATCGAAGCCATTCTCAATGAAGACTGGCTTTCTGATGCTGAAGAAGTGCCTCCAAGGCCAATTATTGAAGATGATGAAGCTCTTAAAGCCCAGTTAGTGATCAAAAATGCCCTAAATCAAAAGCTTCCTTAATTTCTTAACACTGCAGCTTTTGATTTCTTTTTAAAGGCCTGCAATTTTCTAGTGTCTATCCCTATGGCCACAGTTGCTGCCAAAACCTTCCTTTCAAATCTCCCAACTTCACTTCAAACTACAGCTATTAATGCTTACACTACTCAGACTTCTTTGAGTAAGTTCGAGCTATTGGAGACAAATACTAAAGCAGTTTTAAATTAACTGAAGGAACACAACACCAAACTGCAATTAGTTTCTTCTTCGTGGCATCATCTTCTGCAAGCCAAGTAAGACATCTCACTTCAGATAGCAGAGCTTCAAGCAAAATTGGTTGTTGTAGATGATCACCTCTCCTTTGTTGATCAAGAACTGACTGCACTGGCTCGAACTACAGATGGGTTGGTGGCAACTGCAGTAAACTCTAAGCTGATCTAAAGAAGTCTGCTACTGCAAAAGTAGAAGCTTAAGATGCTATTACTTTCTGTGAACAAATTCTTAGTAGGGCTAAAGAGGATGCAAAGCTGATTTTATAAAGCCTTTGTATATATTTTGCTTTCTTTTGTATATCAATGTAATTCATATTTATTATTAAATGAAAATACATATTTTCTCCACTATTGCCTTAATTCTTCTTGCACTTTACTTTCCCACATAGTAGGATAGTAAGATTTATAGAATTTCCCATAATTTTCCTTAAGTGGACATACGCATTTAAGTTCCTTAAATGATATGCACCCCCCTTTAATAACTTATGAAGTTGATAGGGTCTTTCCTAATTAGGAGACCATTTCCCAAACTTATGGTCTTTTGCCCTTAATGGCAGGACTGCTTTCCATACCAAATCTCCCTTGCATAAACTCTTAGCTCGAACCCTTTTGTTATATGACCTTACCACAATTTTCTTTTGCACTTCGAGCTGGTTAAGGGCATTAATTCTAGCCTGTTTTACCTCATCTGACTCTAACAGCATAGCCTGATGATAGTCTTCTTTTGACATTTGATATTGGCTTTGAACCCTTAAACTCTTTATATTTATTTCTACTGGTAACACTGAATCATGCCCATATGTTAATGCAAATGGAGTAGTCCCAGTACTTGTCTTTTTTGAGGTTCGATGTGCCGATAGAACATCTACCAAGGTTTCATGCCATTTCCTAGGGTTCTCACTTATCATTTTTTGGATATTGTTCTTAAGAACTGTTGGCCTTATGGCCTTCACTCTTGTTGAGTAATTGATTTTGATGATAACAAACATTGTGCTATGCATATTTAATATAGTGCATATGTTCTTTATTGAATCTCTTGACATTACCAAATGCATATATTATTGAATGTCATACTTATGCTATGATCATTTGAATCCAACCTTGTGGCTCTTCTAGTTGCTATCTAGCACATATATCATGTGAAAACATGATTCAATGAAGTCGAGCCATCAATGAAGATCAAAGCTCAACCATCATAGAGATAAAGCTCTTGTACTACAAATGAACCTTGTGAATATGCATATGATGTACATTCACTAAGAACCATGAAGAGAAGTCATTGCATTGATGCAATTCATTGATGAAGCCAAGCAAGCCAAGCACAAGACTTGAAGATTCATTTATGAAGATCTTTCTTTTATTCTTATGTGAGTGCTTAGGAATTTATTGTGTAAATCTCTCTTTAGGATGAACTATATTGGCTCAATTGACTATGACTAAAAGACCATAGGTTTTAACTTTGGAAAATCACATTTTGGTCAAAAATTGATTTAAACTCATAGTGGGCTATTTGGATTCAAAGACAAAATGTTTTACACTTATTGTTTTGGCATACTTATCTTTGAAAAACATTTTGAACTAAGCCAAAAATGTCTTTGAACACTTAGTTAGCTACTTTAGATGTTACATGTTGATTTGGACTTAAGAATATCAAGAAATTAGCTCAAGAGTATGTCTAGTCGACTAATCAACTTAGTCTAGTCGACCAAACATGATCCAGTAGCTGACCTCTTGAAAATTCTGAGCCTAGTCGACTAATCATATAGAGTAGTCGACTAAGGATTCGATTAGTCGACTAATCACTTTGTCTAGTCGACTAAAGACACCCTAGTAGCCAAAGTTTGGAAATGCAGAAGAGCTAGTCGACTAACCACTTAGTCTAGTCGACTAACCGTGCTCGAGAATTTTTGTAAACAAAATTTGACTTGTCTAGTCGACTAACCAATGTTGCCTAGTCGACTATCCAAGCCCAGGAACAAAAATTGCTTTGAATTTTAACTTACTAGTTGACTAATCACTTTTGCCTAGTCGACTAATGGCTCAGCAAATTCATAACAGTTAGTTTTTCACGGCTCTATTTTGTCAACGACTATATTCATTATTGGGGCTATTAATACTCATCATATGAGTCTTGAATGAACTAATGATCATACACAAACTCAAGCCAACTTAGTATACATCATCCTTGTGTGATTTTAGTCAAAATCATCATACTCTCTTGAAGCCAATCTAGTTCATCTATTTTGAGAGATATTAGTGTGAGCTCTAATATGTATTTCATCTACTCATTGAGGAGTTTTCTTATTGTATACAAATCACATCTCTTTGTAAATCTTGTGAGTGCTCTTGGTGAGCATTGGAGAGTTGTTCTTTGTGATTCTTTGTGAGTATTGGCCAAGCATTCTTTGTGAAGCTTGAAGAAGTGTTCTTTGTGAGCACTAGTGGGTTCTTTGTGAACCATTGTTGAAGTTCTTTGTGAGCTTAGGTGAGGATCTTCCACCTGGGATAAAGAAGGTCGTGTAAAGGTTTCTCCACCTTGAAGGAGCTAATCCATAGTGGATGGATTATTGGGAATCATTGGGCTGAGGCATAAGGCGAGGAGTAGGCGGAGTTCGAACCTCGTTAAATCGCTGAGTTTGATTTCTCTTCCCTTCTCTCTTTCAATTACTTGTGTATATATATTTGTTTACATTATTAGTAATTGAACCATAATTTTATTTGGTAATTATTTGCAAAAGTTTGCCATAAACCCTATTCACCCCCTCTAGGGTTATATATTTGGGACAACAAGAACCTTATTAATGGCTTCTGCTTGGCCATTTGCTTGAGCATAATATGAGGTCGAGTGGGTAATAGTTATTCCCAACTCTTGGGTAAACTCCCTAACTTGTTCTCCAGTGAAAACGGTTCCTTGATCTACTGTAATTGTTTGAGGGATGTCAAAACGTGGACTATTTTCCTTAATAAATTAATCACATCTTTATAATTCACACTTTTCATAAGTTTGGCTTCGACCCATTTAGTAAAATAATCAGTTGGCACTATTATGAAAGCATGATGCTTGGAAGAAGGTGGGTAAATTTTCCCAATTAAATCCATGGCCCATCCTCTAAATGGCCAAGGTTTAATAATTGGATGCAATTCAACAGCTGGAACATGCTGCACAGGACAATGCCTTTGACAGGCCTGGCATTCTTTTGTATATTCTATGCAATCCTTAGCCATCAGGGGCTAATAATACCCATGGACTTGACTGATGGGCACGACATATGCCTTCATGGACTTCTGCCATTACTGTCATGGCTGAATTTCTATTAATGCATCTTAGCAGTACACCTTCAACAGCCTTTCTAAACAATCCCCCTTGATAAAAAACATAATGGATTGCCTGCAGTTTAATTTTTAGAGCCACTTCTTGATTTGGATTATCTAAATATCTGCTAATTGGAATTCTCCAATTAGTTTCTTCCCTATGTACTTCCATTATTTCCATAGGAATCCCTCTTTGAGCTAAAGTTGGGATCATTTGCCTATATTGTAATGTTTCATCTCCTACTATAGTTTTAAATCTAGAGGCATCTTGGGCCACTCTATTGGCCTATTTATTTTCACTTCGAGGTATATAGGTGATACTTACCTCTTCAAACGAATATAGGAGATGCTTTGCAGTTAGGTAATAATGCAGCAGATTCTCACTTGAACATTGATATTCATCTCGAACTTACTTGGTTATTAATTGGGAATCTCCATAGATCTCAACTTTGGAGACTTTCATTTCTCTTAAGATTTCCAAACCTAACACTAAAGCTTCATACTCTGTTTGGTTATTGGAAAGCTTTTCTTGAATCCTTACCCCAATCTTAGTTCGAAGACCTATATGAGATTCTAAGATAATCCCAATACCATAAAACTGGTATGTTTTTTATCCATCAAACCAGAATTTCCAACCTTTGGTTTCTATAAAAGCAACCATTTCTTCACTTGAAATTTCAATGGTTGGATGATCAACAAGGAAATAAGCCAATGAGGGATATATTTAATGCAGAATTCAGTTAATGTGATCATACATCTACCTATCCTATTATTAAAGGATATATTTACTACCTTTTGAGGGATATATTTAATGCAGATTTCAGTTAATGTGATCATCCATCTACCTATCCTATTATTAAGGATTGGCTTAGTCAGCATGTATTTTATCACATCAACTTTAGATATTACTAACACATTTCGAGGCAACATATAATATCTTAAGTTAGCAGCAAAATACAAACTCAAGCATAATTTTTCTATTGATGAATAATTACATTCACATTTGCTTAAAAATCTACTCAACTAGTAAATTGTTTGCTCCTTACCTACTCCATTATCTTGAGCCAACATACTTCCAATTGACTCTTCTGCTGCAGCTATGTACAACTTCATTGGCCTCTGCAATGATGGGGCCATTAATACCAGAGGAGTTGATAGGTACTGCTTGATGGCTTGGAATGCCTTCTGATGCACCTCTTCCCATTTGAAGTTATATTCTACTCGAAGCTTCAATAATGGGGAAAATTGTTTTCCGTGCAGCATTAGATATAAACCTTCTTAAGAAGTTCAATTGTCCCAAGAACTTCTACAGTTCTTTCTTGTTCGAATGCGGTTTTGCTTGAATTATGGCTTGGGCCTTATTAGCATCTACTTGAATTCTTTTCTTGTGAACTAGATATCCCAAGAAATTTCCAGCAGCAACCCCAAATGCACACTTTTGTGGGTTCATCTTGAGCTTGTATGCCCTCATTCTTTCAAAAGCAGTTTCTAAATGCTACAAATGAGTTTGTGTCAGGGGACTTAATAACAATATCGTCAATATAACATTCCATAAACAAGCCTATGAAATCAAGAAAAATTGCATTCATGGCCCTCTAGTAAGTGGCCCCAGCATTTTTTAAACAAAATGGAATAACTATCCATGCGAAAGTGCCTAAACCAGGACACCTAAATGCTGTTTTATGGATATCCTCTTCTGATATGAGGATCTGATTATAGCCAGAATGTCCATCCATCATAGATAACATTTGATTTCCTGATGCACTATCTAGCAATAGGTTAATAACTGGCATTGGATACTCATCATTAGGAGTGACTAGATTTCAGTTCCTAAAATCTATGCACACCCTAACTTTGCCATTTTTCTTAGTTACAGGGACTATGTTAGACAACCATTCCACATACCTGGCTGTTCGAATAAACCCTGCCTTTAGTAATCTCTCTATTTCTTCTTTTACTTTGGTAGTAATTTCTAGAGACATCCTTTGACGAGACTGTTTAAAAGGTTTGAACCCTCCTTTGATAGGTAATTTGTGCTCTACCAAAGCTCGATCCAATCCTGGTAATTGATCATACCCCCAAGCAAAACAGTCTTTGTATTTCTTGAGCAGTTCGACCAGATTCTCTTTGTTATCCTACTTCAAAAGGCGGCTGACAAAAGTAGTTTCTGGCACTTCTATTGTCCCAAGATTTATTTTTTCCAAAGGATCTTGTTGCTGTACCTCGAGCATATCGTTTTTGTTCCTCTTCCATGGTTGCCATCTATTGCAACTGTTCTTGTACTTTAGCGACTACCACTTTATTTAGGGCCATTTTAATGGCCTCGAGCTGTTCTGGCAGCTTAATTTTCTTCTTCTGTAGCTTGCTCATCATCAGAAACTGATAATAATTGTATAAGGAGTCGGTCCCAATCTTCTTACAAAACTCCATCAGGCATGAAACTTACATCGATGGGACCTAGACCTCCTTCATATAGTCTGGCTTCTGCTATGTTTAAATCAGCTCCAAAAGGCCGTTGATCAGCATATACTGTCTCTATCTGTTGGTCATCATTTACTAATAGTAATTTTTGTTGCATTGAAAAGGGGACACACTTATTAGCATGGATCCAGTCTCTCCCTAGTAATGCATTGTAATTAGCTTTCCCATCTACCACAAAAAAAGCTGTCATGGATACCTTTGAGCCTACACCCAACTCTACTGGTAGTATTCCTCGGGCTTGTTTCCATTCTCCAGAAAAGCCTGAAATTATTACCTCAATATTGGTCAATTTTATGTTCTTTTTTGCCAATTTCTTCATAGTGGCAGTAGGCATAATATTGACAGAGGCTCCATTATCAATGGGGACCCTATTAATTGGGACCCCATCGAAGTAAGCCTAAATGTACAAAGGCTTAATATGTTGGGTCATCTGATGAGTAGGTGGTTCGAATCTATAATGAAAATCTTATTAAGCTTTTACAGCTTCTGCAGCTCCCAATTCAGGATAATAACCCTGCCAATCTTCAACCTGCCCTTCTATTTCTAAGGGTTGCTTAGGTTTTACAGCAAAGATGATAAGTAAGGTGAAGGCCATATTTACTTTGGCTTCAGTGGGCAAAGACCCAAACTGCATCGTTTATTCCTTTGTTTTGTTCTCATCAGTCTTTAATTTTTATTTTTCCACCTCTTGTTTTTCTTCAGCTTGCACTCCCTTTGTATCTTCCATTTCGAGGTAATCTTCCTCTTTTTCCTCAGATACTTCATCCTCAGATAATTTTTCTCTGTCGAACCTTGGATTTGTTCGAGGAACTTGCTGATAAGTAACTTCTTTTAACTCTAATAGCTGATTCCTATGCTGCCTTTCTGCAAACTTCCTTTATTCTCTCATTTTCTGAGTTCGAGTCATTAGAGGAACAAATTCCCTTCTTGAGTTTGAGGATGCTTAAAGACATACCGGTGGTTGGTGTCCAACTTGGGAGGTTTCACCATTCCGAGAATTGGCATTTCTTGGTACTGTTTCGCCATTAAAGGCGATTCAACTGCCTTCTCATTGTAGATTTCTTGAATCTCCTCATCTTGTTGTTCGAGCAGTTGATCAAAGGGATCATTTCGAGCTATGCATCCTCTTGTTGCAGGCCTGAAGGCTTTTGCAGGTCCTTGCATACCCATATTTTTTTACAAGCATGTTTTGTTCTAGCCTAACATAAATGTATCTTTGGTAAAGCCAAGTATTATTTTGTCTGCCAATTTGAACCCCTAGTGGAGTATACATCCTAAGGTCTTCTCCCATTCGAGGCTTCTTCATGGGGTATGCGGACCTCTGATAAGCCATTTGGTTTGGCTTTCTTTCTTCTGTCTGGTAATAAGGCTGCTGCTGAACACCCCCTCGAACTTGTGGATTTATTAATTTATTTTTTACTTCATCAGGTTCAACAACCAGTTTGCCCTTTATTACTCTGCCAGGCACCTCGAACTCCCCCATGTATATTCCATGACATGCTACTGCCAAGGCTTCACCACAGCTGATACACAGTTTGTCCATCAGATCTTCTACTCCTATATATGGGGAAGTAGCGCTCCCTTCAGTAGGTGCCTCTGCTTGAGCTTCCACATGCACATTGGCTCGAGCCATTAACCTCGGCTTCCCGGGGCTAAGAACTGGCCTCTGCTACTCCCTTAGCCAAATGCATAGTATTCATCTCGACCAACAATTCATGGACATTAAGAAATGGGTTTTCATCAATTATCATAGCAGGAGTAATTTCAGTGAAAACTAATAGCCTCTTCCTAATATTTTCTTGGATCACATTCCTAAATACCACACAGTTAATGGTGGAGTGTCTCAAAGAGTTATGCCATTTACAGTATTCTTTATTTCCTAGTAATTGGGCAGTTGGAATTTTATGGCCTCGAGGCAGTTTAAGGAACTTGCATTTTAGCAAATAATCAAAAATTCCATCTGCTTTGGTAATATCAAATAAATATTGTTTTGGAGGAAACTCTGAATCAGTTCGAGGGGTTGTAGGATTATTTTTCGACCTTTACTAAGGCATCACAGGTGTAAGGTCTCTTTTCTATCACTTCTGCGGCATCTATTTCGAGGTTTGGATTATGGTAATAGGTTTTATAAGAGGATTTCCTCCTTTATGATTCTTCTTGTAGCAGGGTTTCATACCTAGAGACCTTCGAAGTCAGTTCGAATATGTCTCTAAAGTCTACATCATCAAACTTTTTCCTGAGCTCTAAAGTTAGGCCATTTTGGGCTAATTTAACAAATTTAGCTTTGGGTAAGTTTACATTACACCTTTTTTTAAGTCTTTTGAACCTATAGATGTATTGAAATACATCTTTTTCATGGGATTGCCTCAATTTGGCTAAGTCAGCCATGGTCACTTCTGGCTCAGTTCGAAGGAATTGGGCATCGAACATTCCTTCAAGCTGCTGCCAACTGCCAATTGACCTTGTAGGTAAATTCACATACTAGGAGAAAGCTACTCCTATGAGAGAACTTGCAAATAGCCTCAATTTGAGGTACTCATTGTTCCCCACTTCTCTACGTTGCCCTGTGAACCTTCCTATGTGTTCTATTGTGGATTGTGACCCATCTCCTACAAAAAGTGTAAATTTCGGGACTCTAAATCCTCTAGGGAATTCGAAGTCCCGATCTATCCATTCTGGATAAGGTTTTCTATAAACAGGGGTGGTTACCCCCCGAGCTAAAGGACCTACTACTTCTTGGATGATTTCAACTATCCTATTTCTATCATCCATTCTATGAGGCCGATGTCCATCATCCTTTTCTTCCCATTCTTCGATGGGATCTCTTGGAGGGACCGACCTTCCTCTAACTGATCCTCTTCTAGGTTCAGGGATGTCGAATCTCATGCCCCTATTCGCCTCTACTAGGTAATGTTGATTTATTGCAGGTCTTACAGGATTATTATTTCTTATCCTAGGGCCATGTTCTACTAGTGTTTTGTTCTCAAGGGTATTTTCACCCTCCAGTTCGACCCTTCGAACCCCTTAGTTTTATGTTGTTTCTTCTGTCATGGTGGGCATTCTGTCTAGCACCATTGCAGTGTGGTGCTCTAGAGCCCTTTCCAAATCAATTCTATTTTGATTTTCTATGTTGTTAGAAAGAGTTTCGAATAAGGGCCATATATTTTCTGTCGGCTCTTTATTCTGCTCAGACCTTTCCAGCAATTGTCACAATATTGCATTCGTTTGCTGGGTACTGGTCTATATCAATTCATTTGTTCTCTATGCTAGTTCGATTGATCTTTGTGCTAATTCGTGCAATCTTTGTGCTAAGGCTTCTAATCTCTGCATTAGTTCATTCATTTTTTGTGCTAAAGCTTTCGATCTTGCCAGAGAAATCCATTCTCTAATTGGGCGGTCTGTTTTCGAGTCGCTATACTCAAGACCTGCCCTTATGGCCATTTCATTATTGGCCTGAGATGATTCTGTTTGTTTACTTCTAGTATTAGGAGTCATTATACTTGACTTGTCCCACCGGGCATGCCAAAATATTAATTCAATTTTAAATTTTCAGGAGTTCGAACCATTGCTAGGTAGTTCGAATCCCTCGAAGTTATGAAGACCAGATGATGGGGTTCGAATGCCTCAATTAAGAGGACTTTTTAGGCAGACAGGTCAAGTTAATTTAATCCTAACAAATAAAAGTAAACAACAGTGATAGAAACAATAATTTAATAAATAAATTATTGTAGGAAACAATATTTGAAATAAAGATGTCGTCAGTACGGCTCAAGTTCCTCTTGAACCCTTTGAAACAACTTAATAATAAAACGTCACATTTGCAAGAATGTAAATGTAAATCTCGAACCCTTGAAATAGTTTCCAAGATGAATTTGGTGAGAAAACCGCCTTCCTCTAATTCTAGACGAACCCGAACTTCCTTTTATCGCCTTCGAACTTCCTTTAATTACCTCCCTGAGTGCTTCGAACTTCTCATTGTTGCCTAATTGTAAGCTTCGAACAGTAACCAATAATACCCTACTCTAGAGCCTAAATGGCCAAGAGGTAGTAGAGCTCTCAAAATACCTTTCTTGAAGAAGAAAGAAGCTGTGAAGCTGTTGTGTATGTTTAAGATGATCATTTCATTAGTTTCGAATCCATTATTTATAGTCTTCATCTTCAATTTCCTTTTTTATCTCGAATTCTTCATGATTCACTTCTTTATCAGGCTACTATTCTTCCAATTACAAAGAATCATTCTTCGAATTGAATAATCCTCTTCTTTATCTCAAAGAGTTCTATTTTACTTCAAATTCTTACTACTGCCTCTCTTCTTGACAACTGGCAATCCTGAAGAGTTAAGAAATACAAAATAAACATAAACTGTAACTTCCCGTTTATTTTGTATTTCAAAACATTAATATCTTCAATTTATCCCTTTTTCCAAAGATTAATTATCTTTAACGGTTTTTTTTTTATTATATAAATTTGATCTTACCATTAACTACTTTAATCCATACTTCTCACCTTTTAAATTATCCTAACACGTGTCAGCCAATTACTAGCTGGTGTTAGAAAATGGATTAACACGACTGTAAAAACTGTGATCACTGAAAACTATTACAGTTTTTCACAGTGATATTTCCGAGAAATCAACTGTTGGATCACTGTGATTTTTGGTATACATGACATCAATAAGTATAGTATCTAATCCAACAGTTAGTTTTTCAAAATATGTATCTCACAACTATCTATTAGCTTCATGCTTGCATAAACTTATATAAACATATGCTGATAGAATCGTTTCTGACTATTATATATATATATATATATATATATATATATATATATATATATATATACACACTTCAAATTTTATTGCAGGTAATTCGTGTCAAAAAATAAAAGGAAAAATTATAGTTTGACCCTTTATACTATTGGTCAAAAGCACCTATTACCCCTATGGTTTTGATTACAACACATTAACTCCCTATAGGATTGACTTATGACACTTGTATATATACCCTTCCGTTAGTTAACCATTTGTTTCTTAGACTGGAAAATGATGTTAGATTTGTTATTATTATTATTATTTTTTTGCAGTATTTACCTTAGATTGCTAATGTGCCTATAAATATATGGGTGGAATTTTATGATTTTTTCAATATATTTTATCTATGATAAAAGTTTATTGTATGGAGAAAATAATTTATAAAAATTAAAATATATTGAGAAACTTCACCAATATGCTTACCGACATGGGCAATCTAGTTAGGAGAAGGGTGCAAAGTGTCACAAGTCAAAACTATAAGAGGTCAATATGTTGCAATCAAAACCATAGGGGTGTGTTTCTGACCGATAGTACTAGGGTCAGGTTGTAGTTTTCCTAACATAAAAAAAGAAGAAGAAGGAGTTTATACCAATAGGACCTTGGTATAAGATGGCTTTACCCAAAAGTCCTGAATTAAATATAGTAATAAAAATGATTCAAATATTTATTTTAAAAGATGATTTTGCCTCTAATTAAGAATCCGAAATTTGAAAAATTATCAAATATGGATTTATTCCATATTTAACGGTTATCTAAATTCCTAAAATCTCGAAATTAAAAATTCATAAATTTTGAAAATTCAAATTTTAATTTTGCTATCCATACAAGATTTCTAGATAGCAAAATCTTTTTAAAAAAGAAAGTAAATAAACGTTTATAGCTTCAATTATATAAAAAATAAAAATACTATAGCACCGGACATTTTAACCCGAAATTAAAAACCACCATGATGTGTCCTGCTTTGAGTGGTGAGGTCTCTCCTCTCAAACTGTTTCCCTCTTTTTCACACACCACTCAAACCACGACACGTCAGGGTGGCTTTTAATTTCGGGTTAAAGTGTTGGGTGATATAGAATTGTTGTATAAAAAAATAAACATGAATATAAATGTACAAAAAATCTTAGAGACAAGTTTCATGTATACATTTAATAGATTTTGGAGATACATGCATATATGTTAACTACTATAATATAAAATTAAGTTTCATGTATACATTTCAAAAATCTTTGAGTGAAGATTTTATCTCTATTCTAGAGCAATGTTTCATCATAAAGATATATGTTGCTCTGGAAAGGACTTCAAAAAAAAAAAAAAAACATAAATACATATATATTTGGGAAAAAAAACATTCTACATTTAGTATTGATCGAATGACTTTAAATAAAATACAGATATACATGTATCTTCGAAAAGAAAAATCTATATTTAGCATTGAGCAAATTTTTTAAAGAAAAAAAAACCATAGATATACATGTATCTTTGAAAAAGACTTTTTCCATATTCAAATCCATCTGCAAATGAAAAAAAAAAAAAAGATTATTAACTCAAAACGTTTATTGAGTGTACAGTTGTTTTTGGCATAAAAAATTCGAAGTATATATATATATACACACAATGATATGTACACATAAGAAATCCGAATTACAATTTTACTTGAATCTATGTAAAAAAATGAATCAACAGAATGGGAGAAATGAAGTCGTGGGAGGTATACATAATGCAGATGTGATACATGCAGACATGTATATCTGTAAACGGAATCAAAATGAAGATGAATGCGTATCATGTTTACATAATGCATCTGATACATGCATCTGAGTTACAAATATACATGTATATCTGTAAAATGGAATTTGAATTATTATACATCACATGTCCGTTTTACACATATACATGTATCTTTGTAATACAAATTTAACTAATCCGAAAATGAAGATACTCAACTTACATATTTACGTGTATCTATATATAGCATAATCAAAACGTTAAGTTTGGACAACGAACAAACCTTTCAACAACGTTTGGATAGCTAGCATAAACCCAACATCAGCCACGAATTATTCACAGTCCTCAATAAAGGTTGCATCAATTATATAGCTTAAGACCCTTTTTTCATCTAATGGAAAAGCCTACCATTTTGATTTTGCAAAACCAAAGCCAAACAATTCTTTAGAGAATAAGAAATCCAAAAAATTATTTATCTCAATTCAAATTCAAAAGAACATACCATATCCAAACCGTTCAGCATATATTCAAAACAAAAAAGTTCCATAAAAGATCATGTTAAATTAGAAAAAATGTTGAAATTGAAAATCTTGCTGAAATTAAGGAATGAGGTATAATAGACAATATATGTTCCTATTTGACTTGGAGGAGCCTAACGGTATAGAATCTTATGCTTTGGAATTCTTGATAAATAATATCGTATTTAGGATTCTTTTGATCATTTTCTCAAAAAAGAAACATAAAGAAGAAAAAAGAAAATACTAAATATCCAAAAAATTATTCCAAAAATGTATCCCAAATTATGTGGGGGATGATCCAACCCTTCTCTTTTTTAACATTCTATCTCCACGATAATAAATGAATTGAAGAGCCTAGATTTATTTGGGATATTTTTTGAAAAAAGAAAAAAAAGAATGTATAGCATTACTCGAAAAAAAAAATTATTCAAAATTTTTAAGTTCAAAACAAGTAGTGATCAGAGGCTGGAGATAAAAGGGATGGGGTGATTATGAAAAGAGAGAAAAATAAAGTAATGATAACCCAAGGGTGGGTAGCTCTTAGTGGTTGAGCAAGCAGGGCTAAGGGCTTACTGAGTGCCTTGGTCCTGGGTTCGACTCCCACTAACTACTAATATCCTGGGCCACGGACCGTAAGACATAAGCCTTGTTCGGGGTGCAGGATTTAGTCTGGTGCGTACAAGCTGACACACGATATTTGTATAACAAAAAAAAAAAAAGTAATTACCTCTCTTTTTCAAACAACTATTTTATGTATATTAATACAACAAATTCAATCGAACGATTGAAAATGAATGAAATATGCTCAAGAACATGGTCAAGACGTTCACACATAATGAATTTGGATTCCATAGTAGAATAATTAATCTATGTGGTACTGATCATTTGGGAGAGAATATAGTGTGGGTAGGAATGGTAATGGGGCGGGGCGGGTTTTCAGCTACCCTGTCCCCATCCCCGATAAGAAAAACACTCCCCATCCCCGCCCCGTACCCCACCGGGGTATAGAATGGTAGCTCCATCCCCGCCCCTACGGGGAATTACATTCCTCGTCCCCGCCTTGCGGGGAAAATTCCTCTCCCCATCCCACCCCGTTTTCATAAAAATAATTAATACAAGTTTATGGAGAGGTTCGAACCCAGAACCTCATGCCTTTTATAAAAAGATTTTACCACTTAGCTATGTATAACTTTATGTTTCTAAGTTGTGATATATAATATTTAACCTTATTTCATATTCTTTTAGAAATCTATACTACATATAAAAGGCCCAATTTTGAAAAAACTTTTGATCGACTAAAATACCCTTGCATTAAATGGCTGATATGGAAGATTAAATAGTTTAGGAATTATGGTTTTAATTGTTAAAACCATTAAAACGACATAGTTTTGGATAAGAATAACTGAATAATTCTTTTATTTCTTATTCTTAAATCCTAATATCTAAGTATAATAATTTTCACAGTGACATTTTAAAAAACGACCGTTGGATGAGATGTTTCGCTTATGTAAGACATGCATGAAAAAAATCATGTTGATCCAACGGTCATTTTTTTTCTTTTTTCTTGTAAAATTTATGATATTAAATTTGCATAGTTTAAACAATTTAAATGTTTTTCTAAAAAACCAACTGTTGGGTCTATGTGATTTTTTGCATGGACAATGTGTTTATATGGAACATTTTATCCAACGGTCAGTTTCACAAAATAATACCACCATATTAACATTTGTACAATATGAATAAGAACCACATGATACACAAGTCTAAACAATTTAAATATTTTCTCAAAAACCAACCCTCGGATACTCGGATCTATGTGATTTTTTGTATGCACAATGTCTATATGTGGAACATCTTATCCAATGGTCGGTTTTAAAAAATAGCACCCCTATGTTAACATTTGTATAATATGAATAAGAACCATATGATACACAGCTTAGATGAAACCAATATAAGTAGTTTTTGTTATAATGGATAAGGTCAACTGACCGTTGGATTACTCTGATTTTTTGCGAGTATGACATTCATAAGAAGTTTATCCAATTCAATGGTGGGTTTTTCTAAATATAATTGGATATTGGCTCTATTCAACTAACCTCACGCAACTTCGTGCTTAGTATACATTGTGATTGAATGACTTAGGTTACGGGTATAAGGTTAATTTCACAGTATATTTCCAAAAAACCATCGTTGGATCTCTATGATTTTTTGCAATCATGACAATTATATGAAGTTTATATAATTCAACGGTTGGTTTTTCTAAATATTATTATATATATATATTTCATGACTAGATAAGTTTATGCAAATGTAACTTTTAGCATAAAAAAAATATATTTTTGAAGTACCTGCAAATGTAAGTTTTTGCATAAATACATTCAAACTTAATCATTTTAGTCGATCAAATTTTTTTCCAACATTTGGCCTTTTATAAGTAGTATTTATTTATAAAAAAATATGAAATAAGGTTAAAAATTATATATCACAACTTAGAAAAATAAGGTTATGCATAGCTTAGTGGTAAGGCCTTTGCATAAAAGACATATGTTTAATGAGGTTTCAGGTTCGAATCTCCCTACAAAGTATGTAAATTATTTTTATGATAGTGAATCGGGGATGGAAAATCCCCGCGAGATGGGAAAAATGAGCTAGGCGGGGCAGGGCAACAGGGTGGGGCATGGTAAACCCGTCCCCTGCCTCGTACCTCGACGGGGCAAAAAAATTTTGCCCCGCGCGTCCCTGCCCCATACCCCGCAAACTTTTTTTTTTTAAAAAATGCCCCTATAGGGGAGGGGAGGGGAAAAATCGCCATCCCAAGTGTGGGAAACGATCCACGTGGTTGCCTCTCTCTCGCAGCTACAGTTGTCTCCTGCCTCGTACCTCGACAAGACAAAAAAATTTTGCCCCGCGCGTCCCCGCCCCATACCCCCCGCAAACTTTTTAATAAGTCACGCTGCCCAATATGACAAGATACCGACTTTAGAATCTTCTAAATCATCTGTCCCCACCCCCATGATTCCATCTATGATCCATGGCCATCAATACAATGAAACCAATATTTAATTTGATACCCAAACTGTACACTGAATCTCCCTACACGCTAAGCCAAACCCGAAGTTTTGAGATCGAGATCGAGATCGAAATTTGACAGTGAGGAATTATTTTTCGTGAATTCTTTATTTCCGGCGTGAATAGTTTGTCTTTGACCGAAAAAATTTAGTCTGGCATGCAAGTTGGTCCAAAATATCCTTATGCAGGGATGGATTTAAGGTACGGGCAATGGAGGCAAGCGCCTCCACTCAAATTTCAAAAATAATTGGAATTAGCTTAAAGTTTTGAAAAAATTAATTTCAAGAATTCTTAAATTTGCCATCACCATATTATTTGCAATGTAACATTATATATTGTTTTTTGTTTACTTTAATATATTTGATTTGATGTTGTTTTATGATGCTCAAAATTCATTCGAAATATTTGTAATAATCATTCCTTAATATTTAAATTGTATTAGTGTTTTTATCCATATCATATTTGATATTAATTTTTATCGAAATGAAAGCATATTGCAAAGTAATTAAATAATGTCCATTTATGAATATTAGGAGATAGTGGTGGGTGGGTGGATGACGATAGAAGAAAAGAAAAAAACTAAATATATCCCTACACGCTTAATCCCTCTCCTGTATAGTCCTATCTCTCTCTACAGTTTTCTTTCAACTCTGAGTCAGTCTCTCTCTCTCTCTCTCTCTCTCTCTCTCTCTCTCACATCATCTTCTACACAAAACCGTCGTCTCCTTTGGGTGTAGAGAGAGAAAGTTAGAGCTAGCTAGGTAGCCATGTCTTTGCCAATTGCTTACAACACATCAGCAGCAGTACCAGACTGGTTAAACAAAGGCGACAACGCATGGCAAATGATATCAGCCACACTCGTAGGCCTACAAAGCGTGCCAGGCCTCGTAATCCTCTACGGCAGCATAGTGAAAAAAAAATGGGCAGTAAATTCAGCTTTCATGGCTCTATACGCATTTGCAGCCGTGGTAATATGTTGGGTCACATGGGCTTACAAGATGTCCTTTGGCGACAAATTACTTCCCTTTTGGGGGAAAGCTGGGCCAGCTTTGGGCCAAAAATTCCTCCTGAAGCAAGCGGCTCTGCCAGAAACCACCCAATACCATGATAATGGGTCTGTGGAGACAGCAATGGCGACGCCGTTTTATCCGATGGCGTCGATGGTTTGGTTTCAGTGTGTGTTTGCTGCAATTACTTTGATTATATTAGCGGGATCTTTGTTGGGGAGAATGAATATAAGGGCTTGGATGATGTTTGTGCCTCTTTGGCTGACTTTTTCTTATACAGTTGGTGCTTTTAGCTTGTGGGGTGGTGGGTTTTTGTTTCATTGGGGTGTTATGGATTATTCTGGTGGTTATGTTATTCATCTTTCTTCTGGGATTGCTGGCATCACTGCTGCTTACTGGGTTAGTTACTTCCTTAATTAATTCCTCACTTTTAATTTTATATCTGGAGAAATATATTGTGTTTCTTTTCTTAATTTTTACTTTCTTCATCATTTATTTATTTAAGTCTATTTAATTTTATGTGCGGACCGACTTTTTCAAAGTTAATTTCAATTGAGTATGAATTATTAATATTATTGTTCTATGTGTACGACCCTGAAACCTCTCATATATGTATATATATTACTAGATAGTAATTTTGTGTAAGCTGACTTGTGTAGAGCTTATTATAGAATAAAGTTTGAAAAATTGCCCGTGTGATATTTTTAAAGAACAAAAATGTCATAGTTTTTCACTGTTATATTTTTCAAAAATCAACCGTTGGATCACCGTGATTTTTTTTATTGACTATATATATATATATATATATATATATATATATATATATATATAT
>JAESVK010000817.1:1073821-1114793 GCA_017140935.1 Hamamelis virginiana
TATATATATATATATATATATATATATATATATATATATATATATGTGGGGTTAGTATTGGTGGATTAGGATACAATAGTTTACACAGGTTTTAACTAGATCTATTTAAAATTCTGAAGGAAGAGTACTAAGTTTTAAAATTTTTTATGACATCTCTTTTAAGTTGTCAAACAACAAAAAGAAAAGGGAAAGAAAAAAACAAATTGAGAAAGAAAATTGGCACATTGGGTTCATTTTTGAGCTCACCATCTTTGACTTTAAAATAAGAAATATTTATCTCTAGTGGGTTAGTTAATTTATTTTGTATAATATGTGTACAAAGTTAATTATTAAGTCCATGGAATTAGGTTGACTTAAAATAAGAAAATAGGTTCATTTTATTTAAAATTTATTATTATAATTATATTGATTATGTGTACATATGCTAGCTTTTGTGATAGTCAGTATGAGACCTTCAATTAATTGTGAGATATGTATTTTGAAAAATTAACCTACTGTTGGATTAGATACTCTTGCTATGAATGACACGTATGCATGCCAAAAATCTCAATGACCGAATATCAGCATCTCAAAATATACTGTGAATTATTTTGACTGCTGAAAACTGTGACAGTTTTTTTTTTTTTTTCTCTCTAATAACACGTGTGAAAAACCGACTGTTGGATTATATTACTTTAATTTTTGGCATGCATAGCATACATATGCATAGTATTTAATCCAATGATAAGTTATTCATGGGAAGTGGATGATTTCTCTGTAATTATTATTGTTATATTTGGATATATGGTGAAGATGTAGATGATGATACAGGTGGGACCAAGATTAACAAAGGACAGAGAGAGGTTTCCACCGAATAATGTACTCCTGATGTTGGCAGGGGCGGGTTTATTGTGGATGGGATGGGCTGGTTTCAACGGTGGAGATCCATACACTGCTAATATTGACTCTTCAATGGCCGTCCTGAACACAAACATATGTGCTGCTACCAGCTTACTAGTCTGGACTTGGCTCGATGTTATCTTCTTCAAGAAACCTTCTGTTATTGGAGCTGTTCAGGGCATGATTACCGGCCTTGTTTGCATCACTCCTGGTGCAGGTATATTCGATCTGCAATTTAGCTTTTTGTCTAATTAATTAATTATATGGGAGAAGTCCAAGCCTCTCCATAACAAGTGGCACTAGCTAGTAGAAAAGTCGTTGGTAGATTGGAGATTTGAGTAACCATATATATGGCTAGCTAATTAACAAGTGGCACTAGCTAGTAGACGACATTTCTATATATATAAGGATAAGGTGCACTTTATGCATCTTGCATCAGGTGCCTTCCTATATAGCCCACCTGTGATGAAAATTTTTAAAAACTGACCGTTGGATTAGATACCCCTATAATGTATGTCTTGTGTGCCAAAAACCACAGTGATCCAATGGTTGGTTTCTAAGAAACTGACTGCTAAAAAATGATAACATTTTAAAGAACAAAAAAGTCATAATTTTTTAGTAGTCGATATTCTCATAAGCCAACCGTTGGATCACTATGATTTTTGCAGATGTGACATACATTTTAGGGATATTTAATCCAACGGTCAGTTTTTAAAAATTTTCATCACAGGTTGCTGTAAAGGAGAACACCTGATGCAAGATGCATCAGTACCTTATATTAGCACCTCATATATATATATATATATATATATATATATATATATATATATATATATATTCAATTGGAGCTAGGTGCATTAACTTATTGTCACGGACAGCATTGCTTTCCATCAATTTTCAAGGCCCTGTTGTCAATTTGGTAGGTTGCTCCTCGTGCCAGTGCCAATGCCGATGAATATATGTGAGGCCCTAGCTTAGTCGTCTTAGTCGTCGTCTTTTGGCTTTATCGATCAAGTGGAAAAACAAAGGCCCCAATTTCGATTAGTTCCAATTGGTGAGGATAGATACATGGGTGAAAGGGTTAGAATTAAGCTTAGATTTAGAAATCTAATCCTCGCCCTTCAATGTAAACCAAGAAAAAAAAAAAAAAAAAAAAAAAACCATCCATGGCTCAAGCAATCATATCATGGTGATCTAAGGTATTTAATTGGTTCAATACATGTAGTAAGAGCCAGGGTTTTAAGTATTGGGTAACGGATCCGTAACGGTAACGGTAACGGTAACGGTAAAGGTGTAACGGGTATCAAATGTATCGGGTGATACATAACGGGTATCAGGCGCCAAGACCGTGAAATTTTTTTTTTAATTTTTGCACACTAACCCCCAAAAGCAGCAATACACATATTTACCATGTGTAACTGTATATTAATATTTTCAAAGAGTTCTAGCCAATTTATTTCAAGTTTTCACAAATCATTAGTTCGTTACTCATAATTGAGTAATGAACTAGAATTCTTTGAATATAAATAAATATGTAAAAATTCATGTATACCCGTAATTTATAATTATTTTGAAAAATATTTTTGTAGTATATTTTTATAATATATTATGTAAGTTATAAGTTACTAGCTTGCAAGTTAAAAAGTTTTAAAATAAAATAAAAAATTTGTTTGAATTGTACTATAATTTTTTAAAGGGCAATTTCCACGAATAATCCTAAGTTTCCAAAATATTACAACTACGAACCCGATCCAAAACATATTATGAAAATATTTTTTTAGGACATAAATACCCTCCACTCATATGGATATTTACAATTTGACCATTGAAATGGTCACAATTTGGTACAGATGAATTAAAAAAAATTGAAGAGTCCCCAATAATCAACACAATCCCCAATTTTGGGGATTGGGGATTGTGTATAAATCTGGGAATTGGAGACATTGAATGACATGCATGATGTGACATGTTGGAATTTAGGTTACATTGAATGACATGCATGATGTGACATATTGGAATTGAGGATTATTAGAAAAATTGGGGATTGTGCATAAATTTGGGGATTGCGGACTGTGTTTAATTTTGGGGATTATGTGTACACATGAGGATACTGTGCAAATATGGATATTGAGAATTTTGTGATAAATTGGGTATTGGAGACTTTGTAAAAAATTGGGGATTGCTTATAAAATTGGGAACTACGTGTTAAATTGGTGATTATATGTAATAATTTTTGTAATTAAAAATTTGGGGGACATTGAATGACCAGCAATAAATGTTGACGTGACATAAAGTGGATTGAGGATTATTAACAATATTGGTAATTATTAGATAAATTAGGGATTGTGGATTCAGTTTAATTTTTGGGATTATACATAAAATTGGGGATCCTGTACAAATTGGTCAAACTTTAATTTTAAGGGTAATTTCGTCCAAAAAAACAGTAATAAGTGTATAGACGTAATATGTTTTGGATCAGGTTCGTAGCCGTAATATTTTGGAAACTTAGGATTATTCATGGAAATTGCCCTTTTTTAAATGTTACTAAATTTTTTATTTACTCTTTTAAGAATTAAAGTATGAGACTTTATCATTTATATTTGAAAGAAAAGCAAAATAGTGTATTGATTATTAGGATTCTCTGCTTGCATTAGAGAGCTATGGGTTTCTGTCATTCACGTGGGTGTAACGGGAATCGGGGTGTAATGGCCTTTATACGCATTTTTATGCACCGTATCGGGTCGATACGCTGTGAATTGCTTTATACATATAGTATCAGATGATACTTAAAACTAAGGTAAGAGCATTTTCAATGCATTCATGTCTTTTGATGTGCTAATGCTAAAATTTAGCGTCTCAAATAGCATCAATGTCAAACCTTGGTACATATATACTTCAAGGCATTAATACTATATTTTGGCAGTTTTCGTTTTCTGAAGGGAAAATATATATGATATGGAATAAATGACATTTTCCATTTGAGGTGTCAAATTTGGTAGCCCTATGTGCTATTTCCAAAATTTGACACTCCAAATGGCACACCATTTTTTTTTTTTGGGGGAAAATGCTATATATCCTAGAAAACTTGTTCCAAAAGTGTATCCCAAATTAATGATGCGGCCAATGATTCAATCACTCTCTTTTTTAGCAAATTTTCTCTCTATAATAAATGAAGGATTATGATTCATTTGAGATGCTTTTTTGGAATAATTTTTTGAGACATATAGCATTATTTATTATTTTTTTTTTGTCAATTCAAATGACACATCATTGGAGTAACTTATTTGGATGCCAATGCCAAATTTTGGCAATGGTAGCTCAAATGGCATACTATTGAAGACGGTTTTAGGATTCATTATCTTTTAAGTTGGGAGAAAAATGAAAAATCCATTTTTTTTCCTCGGAGAAATTAAAAATGGTTTTGTATAAATTATCCTCAGCTCAAGGTTTATTCTGGCAATTGCATGCTGCATAATTTTTTTCCCCTTTTTAATGGAGATGGAGAATTGCTACATAACTTGGTTTATTATTTACATTGTACGTTCACATTACTCTTTATTTTCCAGGTCTAGTTCAAGGATGGGCTGCTATAGTCATGGGTATTCTCTCAGGCAGTGTCCCATGGTTCACCATGATGATCATACACAAAAGATGGACACTCCTCCAAAAAATCGACGACACACTTGGCGTTTTCCACACCCACGCCGTCGCCGGATTTCTAGGCGGCATCCTCACCGGTCTGTTTGCAGAACCGGAACTTTGTGCGCTCTTTTTACCCGTCACAAACTCGCGAGGCGGTGTGTATCGAGGCAGCGGAGGTGTCCAGTTCTTGAAACAGATAGTAGGAGGCCTTTTTATCATTGGATGGAACCTTGTGGTCACAACAATTATATGTGTAGTTGTAAGGCTAGTAATACCATTGCGTATGTCCGAGGAGCAGCTGCTGATTGGGGATGATGCTGTGCATGGTGAAGAAGCGTATGCATTGTGGGGTGATGGGGAGAAGTATGATTCTACTAGGCATGGGCTCTACTCTGATGATACAATGCAGTATAAGGCCTCCAGTGGTGCCACTCAAGAGGTCTAGACTCTAGAGAGAGAAAGGAAATATGGTAATTAATTCAGCTGCGTGAATCATAATTAATTAAAGGAGATTGTGATCCATGGATATATATGTTGTTTGTGTATAAAGCATTGGGTAATTAATTAAGGTGAGGGAGAATGCTATGTGTCCCAAAAAATTGTTTTAAATTAAAATTTATCCTAAATGATGTGGTAGTTGATCAAATCTTTTTCTGTTTTTGCAAATTCTAGCTCTTTTTGATAATAAGGGAAGGGTGGGGATTCGTTGGAGATACTTTTTTAGGACAATTTTTTGGGATATGTAGCATTGCTGATTCACCGATTCTTGTGTATAGTTTGCTTGTTTTGGGAGTTGTGTGCTGTTGTATAATTTCTATATGTGAATAAATCATTAATGGGAAATGTGATTTGGAGTAGCTAGCAAGATTATATAATTAAGCATCTTTTATGTTTGTAGTACATGTTTTGATTTGCTTGTGTTTTTGTTTTCTCCGTATGATTGCAGTGCAATGCATGTATAATTTATTACAAACGTACAATATATATATATATATATTAATTTTCTTATGAGGACTTTTTTATGTAAGGACTTGACTTTTTTATCAATGTAATATGAGAATTTTGGAAAATCGACCGTTGGATTAGATATTCTCCCAATGTATGTCTTGCATGCCAAAAATCACAGTGAGCTGACAGTCGGTTTCTAAAATACAGACTGTGAAAAAATATGACCATTAGATACTGTCAGATCACTGTGATTTTTAGAAACTATTATATTTTAGAAACCATCTGTCATATCACTGTGATTTTTGGCATGCATGTCCTACATAGGATGAATATTCAATCCAACGGCCGGTTTTTGAAAATATTCTTACATTAGCTAAAAAGTCAAGTCTTCACATAAGCTTATGTAAGGACGTCCTCATAAGAAAAGAACTATATATATATATATATATATTCTTGTATAATAATTTACACATATGCCGGCCATAAAGATCTAGTTGTTGGAGAAAGTTCCTTCATGGCTTGTCCAAAACAATTTCACCTTATACGTATTAAAAAACTTGTAAATCCTTTAAAAAACGGTTTGCTTCGGTTACCCTTTTTAATTTTAGTTTGGTTTGGTTTCGTAAAAGGTCAAACCGTATAAATCCGACCAAACCGTTTTTAAAAGGATTTATAAGGTCTTTATTTATTTATTTATTTATTAATAGTAGCAGTGTTATTTAAGGTTTTCAAATATTAATAATATTACATGTATTAGTAGTTTTACATTTGAGAAGCATGTGAAATTGATTGCCTTATAACTATTCATTAGTATTTTAGGGTATTTACTATTTAGTTAGGTATTATTTTGGAACTCGTTTTGGTCTCCATATAATTTTATTACTTGTGCCCGATTGTTGTGATTATTTGATTGATTTGACACTTGGCATTTATGTTATTTTAGGAATTTCATGGACTGTCAACGTCCCTATTTTTTGTATACATATATTTTTTTTCCAATATCATCATCAATTCACTTTTTCGAAACTTATAATTTGCAATCTTCTATTGCTTATAGAAAAATATTAATAAATAAAGATATTCTTAAAATTAGGATAATTCATTTGACAAAAAATAAATAAATCAAGAAACTGTTCAACCCGTTGAAACTGTGCAAACGATTTAATCGATTTGATCCGATTTATTATCAATTATAGTTTAATTTGATTTAAAATTTTAATAAATCGTTAAAATTAATTTACCTCATTTTTTATATATGCCTTCCAAATTGGTCGAACCTAACAATTTACAACCCTAATTGAAGAATAAAATCTACAAAAATAATGGGCCGGAGCAACTCTTTAAAGGGCCCCCTTCTAGAAAGAAGGACATGAAGCATAAGGGACCCAAATTAAACAACCTTAGACTACAAGTCCCAAGGTAGATTTTCACTTTTCAGTTGTTGAATTAAAAAAAGACGGAACATGTGCCTAGTCCTCTTCGTGTTTTTTTATTAAAAAAATGACCCTCCTTGAAAATCAAATTCCAAAAATGACCGAGTTGGGCTGATTGTTACAAAATTAACCTTGTTGAAAAAGTCAAATTCCACGTGGAAAAAAAATCTTTTCAAAATTGACCCAAGATTGGGCCCACTTCAGTAAGGTAATGGGTTGGATTGGCCTGGTCTGATGCGCTAATGGACGGGCTTGGCAAGGTCTCTCGACGTGGACGGGATGGGCTTAAGTACTCGGTCTAATGGAGCGGCCCAGCCTGAAACCTATAAACTGCTCAGTCCGGCCTGGTTGGCTAATTTGCCGTAGGAACATAAGAGCATTTCCAATGCATTTATGTCATTTGATGTGCTAATGTCAAAATTTGATTTCTCGAATTTGACACAAAAGTCCAATTTTAGCACATATATGCTCCAATGTATTAATGTTATATTTTGGCATTTTATGCTTCTTGAAGGGAAATTATGATATGGCACAAATAATATTTGTTATTTGAGGTGCTAAATTTGGTAACCCTACGTGCCGAATATTGTCAAAATTTGGCATTCCAAATGGCACATCATTAGAATAATTTATTTGAGTGCTAATAGCAAATTGTGGCAATGGCATCCCAATGAAAGATGCTTCAACGGTTAGTTTTCTTTTTCATTTTTTTTAATTCTCTCATCGAAACTACAAATTTACCCCTTCTAACATCAATGAAATGGCTAATTAAAGAATTATATAGGTAATTTGACTTCTAAATAACCAAAATGCCTATCTTCCAACAGTGAAATGACAACTAGTTTTAGGGGCATTTTGGTCATTTAACCTTTCTTCCCCTTTAGGTATCCATTCCCGGCCCACTCGCATTCATCCCATGCTACAGCTCTCACTCTCTTTCCTAAAATCCTACTACTAAAACTCTCTTCCTACTAAAGCGCTCTAGTAAACTGTAAATTTGTTTTGTTAGGTTGTATTATTCGCAATTTTTTTTTTTTTTTTTTTTTTTGGGAGATGCCGAGAGTGTCCGGGCCAGCTTACGTGCACCTCGACTAGTTTTAATGAAATGCTATATGAGTTGTCATTACCAAAAATTGGCATTGACATCCAAATAATTTGCTCTAATAGGTTATTATTTGGGGTGCCATATTTTGGTAATGGCAGCCCTTGCTGTTTAATTTGGTAATTCAAATAACACTTGCCATTTGTGCTATAATATACTTTATCTTTAAAAATGTAGAAAATACCAAAATATAGCATTAATGCATTGGAGCACATTTGGTGCCAATTTCTTGTTACTTATTATTATTATTAATTATTAATACTTCATCTCACTAATTATTATTATTTTTTGTTAGAATGAAAGAATTAATATATTATTGACCTTGATGGTATAGAGTTCAGTAAATATAATAAATTTGATAATGTATAGGGAAATATGTAATTAGTCCGGGCACTCAAATTTTGAGTGTCTTAAGGATCGAAGTTCTTAAAATGGGGTCCTATTATATATTTATACAAAAAAAAAAAAAAAAAAATTGAGTATAAAATAATTAAAGTTATATAAGTCCCTGACATAAATATTTTAATTTATACTATTAGATTTAAGAGTCTTATTAATCGGACAAATAGGCAATAGAAAATGAAAATTCCAAGGATTTTATGGTATAAAATTGAACTTCATTACATAAATTAAGCTCTAAATTTAAGAATTTTTGAATAATTTTTTCAAATATTTAACAACTCACGTACAAATTTTTTATTTTTATTTTTATTTGCTACTGAGAGAGTTTGTACATGAGTGTTGAACCCTAGTTTTAGATTAATTTTTAAGAGGCTTGCATGCTACTTATGTAAGTGCTCATTGTGGGTCCCACTTTTAATAAAAAAATTGGGAGGTCAAAGCTTTTGCTTGGCTGCGCTTTTTAAGAATTCAGCATGGAAATGGAAATGGAAATGGAAATGGAAGATCCATTATTTTCCTTTAGTTTCCTTAATTTCCTTTCCTCCATTTCACTTTCTTAAGAATTCAGCATTATTGTATATCTCAAAAAATTGTCCTAAAAAAAGCATCCCAAAGAATCCTAACCTTCAAATGAATTTGTTAAAGAAAAAAGAAAAAAGAGCAATTACATCAAATGCCACATCATTTAGGATACATTTTTTTTTGAACAAATAGCATTTTTTTTTAACAATTTGATTGAGAAAAAGTTATATGGGACCTAAATATTGTTATCTTCATATGCAACTGCAGCATAAAAATCGATTACAAATAAATAAATAAATAAAGAATATTATATATATGAGAATCAGTAATATCTGCAAAACAATGGCCTATCAGTACTGGGAAAGAATGGTAGAAGTCCATTAATGATGAAAACAGCTGGCACTGAAGTTTTCGATCAGCAAAAACTCCATAGATGAATATCCTCTTCTTCGTAGAAATCCTCACCAAACGGCAAAACAAAAGAGGTACCAGCATCAAGCATTTGGTCAATGCACTTGGGAGAATCATATTGTACACCATCCAGTTCCACACATGGATACATGGGCAAACCGGTTTGTTCTTCTGATCCACTGCACAAACTGTAATTATAATTTGTCCAACATGATACTGTTACTGCAGCAGCCTCATTGTTATGATCCCGCGATGGCGACGGCAATGTGGAATGCGATAGCGATGAAGATGGCGATGGCGACAGCGATGGCGAATGCGATAGCGATGGCGATGGGGATGGCGATGAGGTGGTGGTGGTGGTGTTGGTTTGAGTGTAATAAGTGGTGCTGGCAGCTGCAGCTGCAGCTGCTACTTGTTGGATGGTTTTAGGGGACAAGATAGTATGAGGAGGAAGAGGAAGTGAAGAGTTGATTGGGAAGTTGAAATGGGCAGTAGGGCCCTTGAGACATAAAAGTGCAGCATCATAGGCTCTGGCAGCTGCTTCGGGGGTAGAGTATGACCCAAGCCATATCCTTGTTTTCTGGTTTGGTGCCCTTATCTCAGATACCCATGAACCCCATCTCCTCATCCTTATCCCTCTGTATTTCTTCTTATTCTTACTAAATGATTTGGATGGCTCTGATTTCATCATCTCCTCCGATTTCACCATGGATCGAGAATATTGATGAATATCAGAGTGACAGAAGCCGATTTCGTTGCTAATGGTCTTTTGTAGGGATGGGAGGTGTTTGTTTATATATAGGTGGGTGCAGAATGTGGGCTGCTTGTCGCGTAAGGAATGATAGTCATATCTTTCACACTAAAAAGACAAAATAAAATAATACTCCGTACTAATAATAATAAAAATAAAAAGGGGGGCATATATGGTATGATTTGGGGAATGAGATTTACGTAGAAGCTTTGATGGTGAGAGAAACATGGGGGCAGCTTCCGTGATATGCACATTTGGTTGTTATACAGTAACCTTCACACATGCAACAACAGTGACACAAGTGACAAAAATTTAAAAAATAAAGCACGCAGTCGCCGAGGATATCCATGCATTATAGCTGTCAAACCGCGTCTCTCTCTCTCTCTCTCTCAATAGTTTTAGCAGAGACGATCTTACCGTGTTGGATAGTAGTTTACTTCCTAATTGCTACATCAAATTAATTAAAGTTTAATTGTCAATTAATTGTACAACCAGACTATTCTTTAATTCAAAGAGGAAGAAGCAGAAGCAAAATAGATGTGATGATCACATGCATAGCTAGGCCATAGAGCTCTAGACATGTCAATTTCAATCAATTAGATCATCCACCTTGATTTTGTGAGATTTCATGGCTGGATTTCACTTTTAACTGCCTCCCTGTCCCTGCATGTTCCCCGATCTCTCACTATATATAATTTATTTTTGCAGCAAGCTGGCATAGGTCAAAAGTCAAGGATGCATCCATCACACATTCACACCCCATATATTACCAAAGTCAAACATAAACCATTCAATCATAGCCGTCCGATTTATTGACTTCTATATTCAATTCTCAACAAATTACAGCATTATAAAGACAAAAACTACATCCATCATATATAAACCTTGCTTGCTTCCATGAAGCACCCTGGTCGATGCCAACTCAAGTATGCATGTTAATTTGGAAGAAAATTGAAACAGGGAATTAAATCAGACTTAATTAGCTAAAGCATCTCCAATGCATTTATGCCAAAATCAAAATTTGATTACCCAAATGACATTAATGCTAAATTTTGGTACATATATGCTCAAATGTATTAATGCTGTATTTTGGTATATATATTTTTTTTTTTGAAAAGAAAGTATGATATGGTATAAATGTCATGTGTCATTTAAAGTGTCAAATTTGAACTGCGAATCTATCATTACCAAAATTTAGCACCCCAAATAAAATTTTATTGGAACAAACTATTTGAATGGCAATGCATTCAAATAGTTTACCATTGAAGATGTTATTAATTAATTGCTTTATTTGTGGAATAAAAGGTGGTGAAGCATGTGCATGGGAACAGTGTGAGAGCCGTACAAGCCTCCCCAATCTCTTTATTTGTTCACACGGATACGAAATTCGATTTGGTTACCAATATAATTATATAAATACAGGGTCAGATCCATTCACACATAATTTTTATTCCTAATTTGACACACAGTTTGCAAAATCCAATCTATAATAAGTATTTTGAGAAACCAACCGTTGAATTATATATTCTGCTTATACACATCATATATATCAAAAATTACATTGATCCAATAACTACTTTTTAAAAATTTTCATAATTTAAAAAAAAAAGAAAAAAAATAGTATAAAATTATCACAGTTGGTTTTTTGAAAAACCAACCGTCGGATCAATGTGATTTTTGACATACATAATGTATATAAGCAAAATATCTAATCCAACGGTCGATTTCTCAAAATACTTATCATACTCTTAGTTTTGTAAACGGTGTGTCAAATTAGGAATACTAAAAACTATATGTGAAGGGATCTGTGCCATAAATATAATATATATATAATATTATATAATGGCATATGATCATGACAAAGCTATAGGTAGCTGCTGGTATGCTTCATTTAAATCAAATGTTTTTGGAACTTCACGTGGTCCCGCCGGCATTCACACTTACTTATAGATGATTTTCATTATTAATAGTGTTGTTTCACTGGAAAGTGTATATGAGAACATGATTCAAAATATAAAGTAAATGCTAAGAAATGCAATTTAATTAATTAATGTATTAATCACCAATGATTTATTGGTCTGGTGGCATATATTACCATTTTAAGAGAAAAAAAAAAAAAAAGTTTCGAGTATAAGAAAATATATCAATATCATTTATTTATATTAAGGAATGTTTGGGGTAAGGGTAAGTTGCCAAAACTCAATTTTGGCGTTGATTTTTATTTATTATTAAATGGTAGAAACTGAGTTTAGATACATGTATGCTGCTAGCCCAATAGACCTAACCTGTGCCTGGCTTATATATGGCAATGAGGTGTATTTAAGGTTCATAATCTTCCTATAGTGGCTCATTTTGGGTTAATAACATTTGTTTGAGTTAATAACATATTTAGCATTTAAATTTACTCAAGTAATTATGGAACTAAATCTACTCTTCAATTGATTAAATAAGGTCAAATTTGCATTAACTTTTCCTAAAATCAATTTTGGAGCTCAAAATTCCACTTGATCTAAGAAACATGGTGATAATAGCTTTGGATGATTTGAGGCGTGGTAGGATGGTTGGCAAAATTTAAATACTAGGGGTGATTGGTAAAAGTTAGGGGGGTCCACACTTTTGTCACAATCACTTTCAGTATCAAAATTTTGATAGGAATATAACTCTAAAAAGATATGTGAAGAAATAGTTTTTCAAAAGTAGGCATTTTTCATAAAATGGAAAATGCTATTAAATTAACTTGTATAAATCAAGCTGTCAGCAACCATTTTTCATAAAATGGAAGTCCTGAAATCAAATCTTGGAACCTTGTGCAGATAGTTTCATTTATCCCTAAAGACTAGTCTAGACCCAAACTTTAGAGAGAATTTTTAAACACCTAACAAAGTGGAAGTTCTTTTGTATTAGAAGTTGAAGCAAAAATGAGATGAACAACCAGAGATTTTTAACAACACACACCCACAATCTTCAAAATTTTTTGGTAAGCATGCAGATGGATAGGCAGGATGAGAGTGGAGAAGGATAATATGTTAATATGCTCCTTTGAGAGGATGGAAAGTAGGAGCAGCACCCTGTACATAAAATGATAAAATGGAGCAAGGACATTTCAAAAACCACACTTCTCAACAAAGATAATCAGCCATTAAGCTTTGGTTACAGGAAGAAGCTCATGTTGCACTGTGATTGATTGATACAAAACCACAAAATATAATACCGATATGTTAACACTACGGTTTCTAATAATCTCCTTTTCTATTGTATATATACATATAAGTATTCTATTCGACCAGTGTAATGCATGCTTTTGCTTGAAAACTCACTTTCCAAATTGCTTTATATTGGAAAAGTTCTATCTTGCTCTGGACAACTGTATAGCTTCTTGATCATGTATCGACTCTTCAGCCCAAGCAAAACGGTGAGACATGAGTGAGAATTCTTGATTCCTTACCTCTTCAAGCTGCTCCCACTTGGCCCATCTCTCTGCTAAACCTACTTCTTGAAGCAGCATTACCACTTCTGCCATCTTTGGACGGTCTTCAGGTAAGCTTTGAGTGCAGAGCAATGCAACTTGGACAAGAGTCTCAACTTCTTTGGGGTTGTAACTCTTCAAATTTCCATCGACGATGTCAGCAAGCCTTTTTTCTCTCTGAAGCTTCTTGATCTGTTGGTATCATGTGCATATAATTATTCATCATGACAAATAAAGCTTTTGCTTCATTGCTAAGAACAAAGAAAACATTCACAAGATCATAAAAACTAGCCACAAATATTCATGCAGCTTTTTGACGATAATAGATTCTTTTTCAATAAATCAGTATATCCTAGTCAAGCGTGCCAAAATATTGATAACTTGAGGGAAGATTACCGCAAGTACTAGATGTAGGAGATTGTTTTGGCTTAAAAGGAACAAAAAACAGTTTGTGTAATTGATTTTTTTTAAATTTCTTTTCAGGAAATCCTCTTTAAAGCTATTGACAACCTTTCACCCTTGCTTCTCTTCAAATTTCACACGAAAATAATTGCATGATCATAAACCTAGAATGATTATAACAAGCATTGTTCAGCTAAGACAAATTTGGGGAACAGGCAGTTTCAACACAAAAAGTTTAACTAGGATGTACTATTCAATAATTCCGAAGATAAGTTGTATATCATTGAAGATAAATCTTTTTTTATGCTACAAAGATATTGCACGCCATAGGCATAGCATATGTCCACCCATTGACTAAAATATCCATTATATCCGCAATATGTCTCCGAAATATCCGTATATCGGAGGATATCGATATGATATTTGTGAAATCCTACCTATTTCTCTGTATAATTACATTATCTAAAGATGCATTGTAGAAATTGTAGGGAGCTATAATAGCATGAATTGAAGCAAAACTACCATGCATATTGTGCACTCACCTACACAGGATTAGAGAGGCATGCAACTTGGGGTAAAGACACCTAGAATATGCACGTGTCTTCCCACATGAGCTGCTCTCCTTGCTTTTCTCCAGCCGGAGAGAGAGAGAGAGAGAGAGAGTTAGCTGAAAAAAAAGGGACGAGAAAGAAGGAAAGAAGAAAGGAAAAGAACCAAGAGAGAGAGTAGAACAATTTCATTTTATACACTTGAATTTCTCCCAACCAAGGTGAAATTCATTTCTCTCTCTCATCTTTATGTTAGTTTTTGGTAGAATATGGATGCAACATGGGTAATGGGTCTTGAAATAAGAAAGTTGCACGGAGCTTGAAGCTCATCAATGGAGGTTTTGATTCTTGGGTTTTCATTTTTGTATGAAATTGGAAAATCGAAACATTGAGACTATTTTTACCATAAATTAGATCAACTCAGGAGCATGTGTACCAAATTTGGGAATTTTTTGTTGTGTAGATTAATTTCTATGATTTTTCTTGAAGTTTAGGACTGCTGAAATTTTAAAAATTCATCATAAATTTTGTATATGTTCGAAAATTTTGAAATTTGAGTATGTTGTAAAGCTTGAATTTAGGGATTTTTAGAAACAAGAATCATTGAAAAAGACCCACGGATGAGGGAGAAATTGAAGAAACAAAAACCGCAAAAATCTGGGAAAATTAGTGATGGAAGGTTAAAGAAAAGAGTGAGATGCACTCTCAGCCATGTGCTGAGCACGTGAGGGAGCATGAGGGCCCACTTTAGCCCATTTTTCTTTCATTATTCATGGAAAAATTATTTATAATTTTTGGGATATGCTTTGGGTATGTTTGGTTACCCATAAAAATAATGGGAAAATTTTCTTAGTTGTTTAAAAGTTTCTATAAGACAAAATTTATATTTGTTTTATAAATTCTTACATACTGGAATGTGGCATGATAATGAACTTTTAAATGATTTTATTGTGATATTATAAATTTTTATTCTCAAATAAATGGATTTATAAGATTTATCTTTGAATTTTATCAAAATTGTGACAGTTGTGGAAATTGTGCAAATTCTACAAATAAAATATTTTATTAAAAATCATGTGGACAACATATACTACTTTTTGATGAATTTGTGATTATTGGAAAATAGTTAAAAATCATTAAGATTTGATTTTCATAAAATTATGACGGTTATTGTAAGATTTTGAAAATCCCAGTTAAAGAAATCATATTTTCACATGTGGGCAGAATATTTAGAAAGGGTTTTCAAATTTCAAAGGTTTTAGTATAAACTTTGTGAAGGGATTTCATATTTGAAAGTTTGGTTTGGTTTGTTTGTTTTTTGTTGTTGTTGTTTTTTTTGTTTGTTTTTTGTTTTTTGTTTTTTTGTTTTTTGTTTTTAGATTTCGATTGAAAATGAGTTTAGAGGGACGCAGAGGGTCTTTACTTGTAAAACTTAAGGTTTATAAAATGTTAGAAAAGTTCATCCTAATGCCATTATATGGCATGTGAAATGTTTAGTTGGACTTGTGATATATTTTGACGAACTGAATATTTGGAAATTAGAGGAATTGAGGGGAATGCTTTGACTAGTTGAATAACCAAAAAAGTTACCATGTATGTAATTGAGCTAATAAGTAGCTAGGAATGAATAATGATTATTGGTTTGACCTGATAAAATGATAAAGTGCTATGATAAGCATAGTAGTTGAAATATTACTTGTAATTAAAATTTTATCTTTGAAATTTGATGTTGAAATGCTAACGAGCATGGTGATTGTGCGATATGATATTTGTTTTTGTTGGAAATTTTACATGTATGTGTGTTCAAATAATGATAAATGCTTCTTTTGAAATGCTGTGAGAATCATGAAGCATTCGTTGCTACTTATATGCATGTCATGAACATCATAATGATTTTTGTACTAACGTTGTTGAAATGGGATGAGATGAGATAACCTGGGCTGTGTTCCCTAGTTAGTGCACTAATATGTTATTTACTCATTAGTTGGGTTATAACATAGACACTTCATTCGTTGGGGTGTGCTAAGGTTGTAGATGCTTGCCTTTATGGCAATATTCACATCTTTAGGCTTAAATTCCTTAGTCTTGTGTAGGCTTAAGCCCTGCGGGCTACCTGTCTAGGTATGGGACGTTTTTTGTTTTGTAGGTGATGGTAATTGAGGGAGATAGGTAAGAACGCATGTGTTGCATATTTTATCTATCATGACATTGCATATGTTGCATGCAAATGTGTTATAGGTTGAAATAAAAACCTTACATGAATAACATGCTTTCAAGGTATATGATAATGTATTGGATTGTATTATCTATTGTTGTATGCATATGCTATTCGAAACCTAACATGAAACGAGATAGTGTAAACGAGTTTCACTGGGCTATCGAACTAACACCCCCACCCCCAAAAAAAAAAAAAAAAAAAAATCAACATTTTTCAGGTACAAAGGCATAATCATGTAGTGCTTGCGGAATTGGCAAGCAGTTGTCTCAAAGATATTGATTTTAGTTTTATCTTACCTTAGGCTGTTTTCTATGGTATTGTAGATGTTATTTTAAGTTTTGAGAGTGGGCTGATATGTTGGAAAGGAGAATATTCAGCTATAACTGATGGCTGATTTCTAGGGATTAGTTAGCTTTAATTTATATTTAATATAGGCCTAGTCAACTATACAAAACTGGAAAGCTAGCTGTATAGTTATTCTGTTTCCTTTTTAGTGTTCTATATAGCCTATAAATATATACGTGTATTTGATGTTCAGAATTAATGAAATACAATTCTACATAAGTTGCCTCTCTTATTCTCTAGATGGTATCAAAGCCATTCTTCTAGACTTATTCCTTGAAAAACCCTAGCCCCAATTCGATCTCCTCGAAAACCCTAACTTCCCATAATGTCTGAAATCTCCTTTAAGCCTTCTGAAAACCGTGGCTCCAATTTGGATTCCCACTCTGTTCAGATAACCACCATACGCCTTAATGGAGACAACTTTCTGTGTTGTCTTAATCAGTGCGTATGTATGTTCGAGGGAAACGAAAAATTGGGTACTTGACTGGTGACACAAAGGCGCCTGATGAGAAGGATGCTAATTATGCCACTTGGGATGCTGAAAACTCCATGGTTATGGCCTGGCTCGTTAACTCCATGGATGAAGACATCTCCTCGAACTACAAGTGCTATTCAACCGCAAAGGATCTCTGGGATAATATTAACCAAATGTGACCTTGGCAATCAATCTCAGGTGTATAAACTGCAACTCCAGCTCGATGGAATTCGACAAGGAGGGAACAACGTCACCAAATACTTCAATATCTTGAAGAGACTGTGACAGGACTTGGATATCTTCAATGACTATGAGTGGAAATCTCCAGATGACTACACTCACCACAAAAAGACGGTTGAAAATGATCGCATATACAAGTTTCCCGCAGGCCTGAATGAGGAACTTGATGAGGTAAGAGGAATGATCATTGGTCGTGGTCCTCTGCCCTCTCTTAGAGAGGTATTTGCTGAAGTTCGGAGGGAGGATAGCCGCCGTGGTGTTATGCTTGGAAAAAAGGGGGTAGGGATGCCAATCGAAAACTCTGCCCTAATTGCTGCTATGCAAACGCAATCAGGACTTACTAGAGAAGAACTGAGGACAAGCCTTGGATATGGTGTGATTTCTGCAACAAACCTCGGGCAGAAAAGTGTGTGTTTACTAGTTATGCACCAAATAAGAAGGGGTATAAGTGCTTCAATCCTAGAACTAGAAAAACTCACATTAGTATGGATGTGTCGTTTATGGAAAATAAGCCATACTTTGAAAAAAAACTGTCTTCGGGGGGAGATAGAAAGTAATGAAGTCCAGTTTTGGAAATAGCCATAGATACCTTCCTACCCGTAGCTAGCTGTGATCCTTCCGTTCCTAATAGTCAGGTTGTTGGTATTCATGATAGTGAAAAACAGGGAAATCCTAGTCTTCCAATGACAAGCTTAGATGACTCACAAGCAGAGGGAGAAATACTAAGACAGGATCACATTAATCCTGGCCTAGAGCTCCTAGTTTACACTAAGAAAGCTACTCATCGAAGGAATAAAGATCTGCCTACAACTCTAGCACAAGATCAATCACTGCCTCTAAGTGATGGTCCAACTACTACTCCACGTAACTCTAATCTTCATATGTCATATTCTTTGTCAAATCCTTTGTTAAACTCTCTGCCAAAACTCGTGTTGGAAAACCGAAACTGATTTGGAAACAATCCTTGTAAAGCTGTAAATTTGCTAATTAGTTGTCAATCTTTATATTTTAGGAAAGTAGTTGTTAAGTATTATTCTCTTCCTTAAATCAGTGATTTAATTTCCTGATTTGAAGGATTTGTATATGCAGTGTAAATCCTATAAATAGATGATCAATGAAAGAGATAATCAATTCCCAGAAAACCTTATTTTACAAGTTGGTATCAGAGCAAGCAATCTGCTTACCAAAATCCCTCCTCCTTCTCCTTCTTCCTCTCATTCAATCCCTGCTCTCTCTGACACCATGTCGGATACTTCAAATGAATCCACCACCGTTCCTCAACCCTCTTCGAACAATCCCGCCACTGCTGATTCCTCAAAAATCAGTGCAACCATCTCGGAATCCCACTCTGTCCAAATCACCACAGTTCGCTTGAATGGTGACAATTTTCTGAGATGGTCTCAATCAGTCCGGATGTACATCAGAGGACGTGGAAAAATGGGTTACCTGACAGGTGAAAAAAGGGCTCCTGCAGTGGATGATCCAAACCATGCTACGTGGGATGCTGAAAATTCCATGGTGATGACATGGCTCGTAAATTCTATGGAAGAAGACATTAGCTCTAACTACATGTGCTATCCAACGGCACAAGAGCTTTGGGAGAATGTAAATCAGATGTATTCTGATTTAGGGAATCAATCTCAGATCTTTGAATTGACTCTCAAACTTGGTGAAATACGACAAAGGGAGGACAACGTCACAAAATACTTCAATTCCTTGAAGCGAATCTGGCAAGATCTTGACCTCTTCAATACCTATGAATGGAAATCTGCCGAGGATGGACGCCATCATAAGAAGACTGTGGAGGATAATCGCATCTTCAAGTTCTTGGCTGGCCTCAATGTCGAGTTTGATGAGGTGAGGGGGAGAATCATTGGAAGACAACCCCTACCTTCAATTGGTGAAGTGTTTTCGGAAGTTAGAAGAGAGGAGAGTCGGAGGAATGTGATGTTGGGCAAGAAGGAACCTGGAGCTGCTGTTGAAAGTTCAGCATTGGTAACTACGGGTGGAGGCTATAATAGAGCCACCACGTATCAGCGCAAACCTGATGAAAAACCGCGTGTTTGGTGTGATTTTTGCAACAAGCCCCGCCATACCCGTGAAACCTGTTGGAGAATCCATGGGAAACCTGCGAATTGGAAAGGTAAAACAGGTGACAAACCAGGACGGGCCTTTCCTACTGCCAACGAAGCCGAAACCAGCCCTTTCACTAAGGAGCAGATGGAGCATCTTCTTACGCTGCTGAAATCCAACTCGACATCTGGTACCTTTAGTGCTTCTGTGGCACACACAGGTAATGAATTAAATGCTCTAACTTGTCATTTCAAATCATCTGCTCCATGGATAATCGATTCTGGAGCATCAGACCATATGACCAATTCCTCAAATATGTTTGAATCCTATTCACCGTGTCCTGGAAATAAAAAGGTTAGGATAGCTGATGGTAATTTCTCACCAATTGCAGGAAAAGGTCTGATAAAAATTTCCGAGGGAATAGATCTTAAATCTGTTCTCCATGTTCCTAAACTTGCTTGTAATCTCTTGTCTGTCAGCAAATTATCTAGAGATTCTAATTGTTGTGTTACCTTCTATGAATCCCATTGTATTTTTCAGGACCAGAGCTCGGGGAAGACGATTGGCAGTGCTAGGATGATCAATGGTCTCTATTATTTCGAGGATAATTTACCTAGTAATAAAACTGCTCAAGGACTTAGTAGTATTAGTTCTCTTTCTGTTCGTGATCAAATAATGGTTTGGCATTGTAGACTAGGCCATCCTAGTTTTTCTTATTTAAAACATTTGTTTCCAGTGTTATTTCAAAAGGTTGACCCTTTATCATTTCAATGTGAAAGTTGTTTATTGGCAAAGAGCCAACGTAAACCTTACATTCCAAAACCTTATCATGCATCAAAACCATTTTACCTTTTTCACAGTGATGTCTGGGGACCTTCAAAGGTAACCACTTTTTCAGGAAAAAAATGGTTTGTAACCTTTATAGACGACCATACTCGTCTTTGCTGGGTATATTTAATGCGGGAAAAATCTGAAGTAGAAAACATTTTTAAAGAATTTTACAAAATGATTGAAAACCAATTTCAGACGAAAATCAGCATTTTGAGATCTGATAATGGAACGGAGTATTTTAATAAAGTTTTGAAAAACTTTTTAAATGAAAAAGGTATCTTACATCAATCATCGTGTTCAGATACCCCTGAACAGAACGGAATAGCTGAACGTAAAAATAAGCACTTGTTAGAAGTAGCACGGGCTATGATGTTTTACATGAATATTCCGAAATACTTATGGGGGGATGCCATACTGACTGCATCATATCTAATCAACAGGATGCCCACAAAAGTTTTGCAGTACACCACCCCGTTGGAATGTTTAAAAAAGGTATTTCCTGAATCTCGAATTAATTCCGAATTACCTTTGAAAATATTTGGTTGCACCGCATATGTGCACATTCCAAAAAGGTCCCGGTCTAAGTTAGACCCAAGAGCTGAAAAATGTGTTTTTGTAGGATATACTCCTAATAAAAAGGGTTACAAATGTTTTAATCCTCTTACAAAACGGTTCCACACAACTATGGATGTTTCTTTTATGGAAAATACCCCATATTTTACCAAAAATTTACTTCAGGGGGAGAAATTAGTGGAACCAAATTTTTGGGAAATTGCTGAACCCTTGCCTAGTGCGATTCTTGATATCTCTCTTAATTCAATGGAAAAAGAAAATAAGGAAACTAAGCTTACTGAATCCGAATCTGAAATTGGTCTGTCAGAAAAAGAAATACTACAAATAAAAAATCGAAGCAATCTTGAGCCTGTGGTTTATTCAAGGAAAAATATCCCTGGAGGAAGTAAAGGCCAATTAATCATCCCAACACATGGTCAAACGGAAGCCCTGGGCGATGGTCTTCCAAGTGTCTCAGGTAATTCTCCTTCTATTCCTACTCTTATACATTCTGATCCTCATTATGAAACATCTACACCCAAATCTGGTTTAAAACTAGCCCCAGTTATTTCTGCACAGGACCTTGATCTTGATCTTCCCATTGCTCTTAGAAAGGGAACTCGCATTAAATATCCTATTACCAAATATATCTCCTACAATAGCCTTTCCGACAACCATAGAGCATTCACTACAAATATCTCAAAGCTTGTGGTGCCTAGAAACATTCAGGAAGCACTAGATGAACCGAGTTGGCAATTGGCAGTGTTTGAGGAAATGAATGCCTTGATAAAAAATGGTACTTGGGAGGTTGTAGAATTACCGAAGGAAAAAAAAATTGTAGGATGCAAATGGGTATTTACAATAAAGAGTAAAGCCGATGGAAGTGTTGAGAGATATAAAGCTAGGCTTGTAGCAAAAGGTTTCACTCAAACTTATGGGATAGACTACCAAGAGACTTTTGCTCCAGTAGCTAAAATAAACTCAATTAGAGTTTTGTTGTCCCTTGCAGTAAATTCCAATTGGCCCTTACATCAATTGGATGTTAAAAATGCCTTCCTTAATGGAGACCTAGAGGAGGAAGTGTTCATGAGTCCCCCACCAGGTTTCGAAGAAAGTTTTGGAGCTGGGAAAGTGTGCAAACTGAAGAAGTCCTTATACGGACTCAAGCAGTCCCCTAGAGCTTGGTTTGAGCGTTTTGGCAAGGTGATAAAGCGTTATGGATACACTCAAAGTCAAGCTGATCACACTATGTTCTACAAACATTCAAAGGAAGGAAAAGTGGCTATCTTAATTGTGTATGTGGACGATATTGTGCTAACTGGGGATGATTATAATGAACTAGAGAAGTTAAAAGGAAGACTCGCCGAAGAATTTGAGATCAAGGACTTGGGGGCATTAAAATACTTTCTTGGAATGGAGTTTGCTAGGTCCAAAGAAGGTATTTTTGTAAATCAGCGTAAGTATGTACTTGATCTACTTGATGAGACGGGTATGTTAGGTTGTAAGCCTGTTGAAACACCTATAGAGCCTAATGTAAAACTACAGCCTACAAAAGCCGAGAGTGTGAAGGACCGGGAGCGTTATCAGAGACTTGTTGGGAGACTGATTTACCTGTCTCATACACGCCCTGACATAGCATTCTCAGTGAGTATGGTTAGTCAGTTTATGCATTCACCCGGATCGGAGCATTTTGAAGCTGTTTACAGGATTCTAAGGTATCTAAAGGGGACACCAGGGAGAGGTCTTCTGTTTAGACCACGGGGACATCTACAAATTGAAGCCTACACTGATGCAGACTGGGCTGGGAGCATAGTGGATCGAAGATCTACTTCGGGGTACTGCTCATTTGTAGGTGGCAACTTGGTTACGTGGCGAAGCAAAAAACAGAACGTGGTCGCTAGAAGCAGTGCTGAGGCTGAGTTTAGAGCTGTGGCTCATGGCATTTGTGAGATTATGTGGATAAGAAGATTACTAGAGGAATTAAAGGTGTCGGGATCATCTCCTATGAAGTTGTACTGTGACAACAAGGCTGCAATTTCAATTGCTCATAATCCAGTTCTCCATGATCGCACAAAACATGTGGAAGTGGATAAGCATTTCATTAAGGAGAAGATAGACAATGGATTGGTTTGTATGACCTATATTCCTACCGAGGAACAAGTAGCTGATGTCTTCACTAAAGGACTATACAAGAAGAAGTTCGATTTTTTAGTTGGCAAGCTGGCTATGGAAGATATTTTTAAACCAGCTTGAGGGGGAGTGTTGGAAAACCGAAACTGATTTGGAAACAATCCTTGTAAAGCTGTAAATTTGCTAATTAGTTGTCAATCTTTATATTTTAGGAAAGTAGTTGTTAAGTATTATTCTCTTCCTTAAATCAGTGATTTAATTTCCTGATTTGAAGGATTTGTATATGCAGTGTAAATCCTATAAATAGATGATCAATGAAAGAGATAATCAATTCCCAGAAAACCTTATTTTACAAGTGTTATCAAACTCCAGCCCCATTTTTGATGTACCTATAGCACTTTAAAAGGGAGTCCAAACTTGTACAAACCATCACATTGCTAAACAAGTCTCCTACCATAGACTTTCCAAACCTCACAGAGCCTTTACCTCAAAAATCGCTCACCTGTTTATACCAAAAACCAATTAAAAAGCATTAGATAATCCGGACTGGAAATTAGCAGTTTTGGAACATATGAATGCTCTTAGAGAAAATGGGACATGGGATGTAGTCAACTTACCAAGGGAAAAAAAATAATAGGGTGCAAATGGGTGTTTATAGTGAAGTGCAGAGCGGACGGAAGTATAGAAAGGTACAAGGCACGCTTAATGGCAAAAAGATTTACTCAGACATACGGTATTGATTACTAGGAAACCTTTGCTCTAGTTGCGAAGATTAACTCAATCCGTGTCCTGTTATCCCTAGCCACTAACCTTGACAGGCCTTTACACCAGTTACACGTTAAAAATGCATTCTTAAACGGGGATTTGGAAGAAGAAGTCTTTATGAGCCTAACACTAGGGTTTAAAGCTCAACTTGGTGAGAAAAAGTGTGTAGACTAAGGAAGTCACTGTATGGCCTTAAACAATCTCCCAGAGCCTAGTTTGAACGATTTGGGAAATCTGTTAAAGGCTACGGATACACACAAAGCCAGGCAGGTCACACTATGTTCTATAGGCACTCTAAGGAAGGAAAGATTGCCATTTTAATTGTTTATGTTGATGATATAATACTGACAGGTGATGATCAAGATGAACTCAAAAGACTCAAGAAAGTACTTGCTCATGACTTTGAAATCAAGGACTTGGAAACCTTGAAATACTTTATCGGTATGGAGTTTGCCAGATCAAAAGGGGGAATTTTCCTGTCTCAACAAAAATATGTGCTAGACTTCCTCGGTGAGACAGGCCTACTTGGTTGCAAGGCAGTAGAAACACCAATTGAACCGAATCAGAAACTCCAATCAACTAAACCATAGGAAGTGAAGGACAGGGAACAATTTCAGAGACCGTTGGTAGGCTGATTTATTTGTCACACACTCGCCCTGACGTAGCATTTGCAGTGAGCATGGTAAGTCAATTTATGCATTTACCAGGGCCAGAACACTTCAAGGCAGTTTACAGAATCCTAAGGTACTTAAAAGGATCACCAGGGAAGGCCCTACTATTTGAGAAGCATAGTCATCTACAAGTTGAAGCATATACAGATGTAGATTGGGCTGGGAGTATAACTGATAGAAGGTCAACATCTGGCTATTGTACTTTTGTTGAAGGAAACCTAGTTACTTGGAGCAGCAAAAAGCAAAATGTGGTGGCAAGAAGCAGTGTTGAGACTGAGTTCAGATCAGTAGCTCATAAAATTTGTGAAGTATTGTGGGTCAAAAGAATCCCAGAAGAATTGAAGATCTTAAATCCCTCTCCAATGAAGGTCTATTGTGATAACAAAGCAGCTATATCAATACCACATAATCTTGTTCTCCACGACAGAACCAAACATGTCAAGGTGGACAAACATTTCATCAAGGAGAAGATAGACAGCGGGTAAATTTGTATGATCTATATACCAACGGTTGGACAAGTTGCAGATGTTCTTACCAAGGGACTGCCAAGGGAACAGTTTGACAAACTAATAGGCAAGCTGATCATGGAAAACATCTTCAAACTAGCTTGAGGGGGAGTGTTGGAAAAGAGAATATTCGGCTATAATTGATGGCTGATTTCTAGGGATTAGTTAGCTGTAATTTGTATTTAATATAGGCCTAGTCAACTATACAAATCAGGAAAGCTAGTTGTATAGTTATTCTGTTTCCTTTTTTAGTGTTTTGTATAGCCTAAAAATATATACGTGTGTTTGATGTTCAGAATTAATGAAATACAATTCCACAGAAGTTTCTTCTCTTATTCTCTAGATGATATTATGATACTTGGACTCTGATATGCCTAAACTTTTAACAGATGTGTATTGCTTATCATATGGACTTTTTATTAATAATATGTTTGCTTAAATTATGAATTTAGTGTGATAAGCAAACACAAGACAAAATATGAACTGTCACAGCTTTGGAATGTGTATTCTGGGGGTGTTACAATATTAGACTTACGTATCTTTATCGATATTTACCAATATTTCGGTAAATATCGGTATGAGGTAGAGATTTCTTTGTATATATATATATATAATTTGCAATGTTTTGATTCTAAATTTTTTATTATAGTTTAATTCATTGTTTTGCAGAGTTTCACCGAAAAATTCCTATTTTAACAAATAATATCCATCATACCTTTAAATAGATATCAATATTTTCGATATGATTGATATATCTGTCGAGGTTTAGGGACAATCAACATATTTGTCAATATCAATATTTCAGTCTTTGGGTCCACCATAGAGTAAAAGTGCTATTCAATAATTTCAAAGATAAATTGGGGCTAGCCCAAATGGTGAGGGATTGCAGGGGAATGAGGTGTGTTAGGCTAGATCACAAGGTTGATTCCATCCGTTGTAAGGAAAAAAAAAAAAAAAAGATACATCCTTTCTTGTGCTATAAAGATCTTGCACGCCACAGGCCTAGCTGGACTACAAATGTTGAAAGGATCACAAATAGTAACCTTACTAAGTGCCATGATAACATGGTTTTATTAAAACATTCTCTCCCCTATAAAGCAGGTGCTACGATAAAACGCCTTGAACATGTAAAAGGTGCGACCAAAAAAATAGAAAATGAGTAATAGATATTAAGGAATAGAGAGACAATGAACGTGGCTGCAGATGAAAGGACAATTATGGCAGCAGGAGATCATATAAATTGATAATGGTCAGACTATTGAGAAAACAATGACTACCCATAGAACTCTCAGCAATGGCTATGAAAAAATAGAGGGTGTGCATGAGATGTGATTCCAAAGTGAAATAGGCAACATTGAAGAGGCAATGATACCGACAAGGAATTAGGAAGACATAAAGGAACTACAGGCAAAGCAGGAAATTTGGCCAAATGAACACTAGCAACATGCCTGCATCTGAGTGCTGAATTTCAAGGATTTCGGGTACATGAGAAAACCCTAATTATGGGTCACCTCAATCAAGAAAAATTTGAATTGCATGGAGAGTTAATTCACACATTAGGGAGAGCACAAGTAAAGGCTTTTTGGTAAGCTCAATGAATAGATAGCGCACTGCATGTTTTCTTCATATCCTTCAGGTGGATCATCTCAAATATAATTACATATTGTTAATTCATCCGATTTCTTTATACCTTATGTATTTTGCAGCTAACTTTCACATTAAGGATAAAAGTGGAGATAGGTTGTACAAGAATGCCATGAACAAGGAAAAATAAATATTTTTATCTTTGTGAGACAGCATTGAGGAAGTTTAAAAACATTGATGAAGGTGAAAGAAGCAAGCAGGAAAACCACATTAGTAATTTCGGGCTTCTTCCCCAAAAAATAAAGAAGTAGAGGTGGCAGTGGCTGTCCTTGGAGGAGGGGGATTGAACAGAAATGCTAATTAAGAACATATCTGCCACATTTATTAGATATAGTGTGAATACAAGACACTTCGAACTAATGGAAAAGACACATATGGTTTGGATTCATGCTGTTAGAGTTAGAGGAGAAGAAGAAGAAGAAGAAGAGAGAGAGAGAGAGAGACAGAGCAAATCTGGAGAAAAAGAGGCAGGAACCCTACAATAGGTTGGACACTCATTTATATCACTAATGATTAAACTAAGCCCCTATTTTATTAATTTAGCAACCCCCCTCAAACTGGAGCATAGATGTCCATCATGCCCAGCTTGTTACAAAACTAAGAAAATTGTCCCTTTCCAAGAGCCTTTGTAAACACATCATCCAACTGATCTCCAGATCTTATATATACTAAAAAAAAATTTCTTACTCATTCCCAGGTCTCTAATGAAATGTCAATCAACCTCTATATGTTTAGTCCTCTCATGAAACATAGGATTAGAAGCAATCTATGTTGCTTGGACTCAGGTACTGGTGTCGGGTGCCGCTGCGGGTACGTGTCCGAATGTCAGATTCGTATATTTTCTAATGATTTTCCACTTTTTTGAAGTATCCAGCAAGAGTATCCTCATCCAAGTACCCTTATCGGGTGTAGGTACTTTAGGGTGAAGCAAACAGTCCGAGTAACATACGAAGCAATATACATTGCGGCTAGGTTATCACAAAACATCCTTATCGGTTTATCCAGTAGAACCCCATTTCTTGAAGTAGAGACTTCAGCCACACCATTTCACATGCTGTATGAGCCATGCCTTATACTCCGCTTCAATGCCAGACCTTGCTACAACATTCAGTTTTTCCTTTTTACACTTCTATGTTACCAAATTTCCACCAACAAAGGTACAATAACCAGTTTGTATTTGAAAAACTAACAGCTTCAAGAGAAGTTGAATACTCAAACACTATCCCCCACCAGGTGCAGTCTTCAAACACCTCAAAATTCATCACAAATCCTCCAATGATTCTGCCTTGAACTGGGGATCAACAAAGCTTCACCTGGGTGCATGTCGAGTAGCTATAAAGGGAAGCATATTGTTGTTGCTTCAACTAATATAGGAACTAGCTCAATGATGATACCCAAAAGTGTGGCTTTCAAAAATGGGAGCAAGTCAGCCCTTCAACATAATGTCACTCACATACAAATTGCTTTAATTGGCAAATTATTATAAACGGAGTGAAAGGCAAATTAAAATTTAGGTCCTATAGGCATTCTATATGAGAGTACAGAATTCATAATGAAATTTGAGAAGTTATGAATCACTAGAGTCATGTAAAGAGAGGCGAATAGCGCTGCTTATAAGATTGCAGACTTAGGGCATATGAATGATCAAATAGTTTGGTACCAAGATCCCCCGAGCAATATCAAAAATAAAAAAATAAAAAATAAAAAGTATACGGGAAGAGATTTCAGGTTTGTTTTCTATCAGGAAAGGCACCGGGGGGGGGGGGGGGAATTCATCAGTTTGGTATTAACAATATCTTTTTTATCCATAATATATTTGTACGAATATGATCAAGTAAGAACGTTTCCTATCTTAGTGTTAGCCCACCCCCACTAGGAGACATATGTATAGATATATAAAGTGGGATGGGAATTTATGTTATGTATCTTTCCACCAGCTAGCTGTGAAAGTTCAACATGTATATAATTTTACATATCTCATAAATCAAACATGTAGAAGGCAACTCATCAAGATATCTCGAAAAGGAAATAATATAAATAAGTATTTACATTTTAGCAAACAAAACAGCATGGTGTGAAAGAATTAATATATAGTTAAATAGGTAGAGGAGAATTAAATCCTTACATGATCAAGCAGCAGAACATCCTCCTCCTCTTGAAGCCGAGAGAAATTTATTGCACGCTGACCACTGACAAGTTCAAGAAGTGTTATACCATATCCAAAAACATCTGTCTTTTCTGACGATTTACCTGTGGATAAATATTCTGGGGCGATATGTCCCATGGTTCCACGCACTTGAGTTGTTACATGCGTCATTTTTGTATCGACTAGTTTTGCTAGTCCAAAATCTCCAAGAACAGCTTCAAAATCATCATCTAATAGAATGTTTGCAGCCTTTAAATCACGATGTATAATCTTAGGATTGCAATGCTCATGCAGGTATTCCAAGCCATGGGCTGCACCGAAAGCCACACGATTTCTGGTGGACCAATCCAGGCCTTTCTCTCCAGGTTTTAAATCTATGCACGGATCGAGAAAAAAATGTTGGACTAGTGATAAATTTTTTGCTTTAAGTACAATCATACTGGTACAAAAGATCAAATTACACTTAGCATCCTTGAATCACATGTCATGTAGATTGTTTTCCATTAATTTCACTGCCACCTCCTTGTACGGAGGGGGTACTCTGCCATCTCCTAAAACTATAGAGACCACTTTATATTAAAAGAAAAAAGAAAAGAAAAGAAAAGAAAACCACTAAGGTGGAAAAGTGAAACAGGACCAACTTAAGGGAGAAATGTAATTTTCCCTAAAAACAAATAGGGATAACCATAACGAAGTTTATTAATTCTTTATCAAGGGACAAATTAAAAAATAAGAAAAAAAAAAAAAAAAAAAACATAAAGTGAACCAAATAACAGCAATCAGTGGCGGAACCAGGAGTAAAGTCTAGGGGGGGCCAAGCCCTTTACCAACCTTTCCCCAAAGTCTAGGGGGGGCCAAGCCCCTTACCAACCTTTCCCCATCATGCAAATATCATATATTGTATATATATATATATTAAGGAAAGTCAAAAAGCTAGGGGGGGCCATGGCTATGCCTTGGTTCCGCCCCTGACTGCAATAAACAACATAGGTCATATTCTATTACAAATGAGAATGTTGAGAAGGGAGGCTGTAAAAAACTAAAAGAGGAAGGAAGAGACTTGTACATTTAGAAAATAACTGTGATTAGCCCCAATAAATGGAAAAATAATGGTGAAGTAATAAAAAAGTACACACGCGCACACACACACACACAAACACACAAACAAACAGAGATGAGAAGAAATCAAGAGCAGGAAATGATAATGCCAGAACTAAGGCCCATTAGTGTAACACTTAAATTTCACTCAATATATTATATTATCTTCTCTTTTATAAGTATCTTACAAGCACGTTTTTTTCTTTCCATGATTCCATTTGAATCCTTGAAGTAAAGATTAATGAGGATCTTTTCATTAAATCTAGTCCAATTTCTTTGTTTCTTTCCACTTTTATTTTTATTTTTATTTTTTTTTATTTCCTTTTTTGCTTATCATACAAATCCCCATAGGGACAACTCAAGGTGGCATCCAAGCCCCTTATGGGACTTGAACCCAATTTGGGGTATCAGCACCACCAAACTTTACCATCAAACCAACATCTTGTTATAAGTCAAGTTGCTAGCGCAGAAATTGGCTTCAGCTATTCTGTCACTGAATCATTTTATTTAAAACAGAATAGGAACCCAGTATGACAACTATTAGACAAACTATTTTTTATGAAGAAGATATTGTGTAATGTGCATCATAGAAAGCTGTCTAAGAGTACTAGAGGGGAAACATTACATATACGTGTACTTGCATTCAAAAAATTTAGGATTAGCCTCACTAAAAGGTAAAAAGGAAAAATACTAGAATAGTCCATCAAAAAATTCTTCAATCTAAAAAATCCACAAAATCATTCTTGCATTTGATAAATCCAAAACAATGGAATTTTATATTCCCAGAAAGCCCAACTGTTAGAACCCTGTGAATATCTGTTAGAAATCACTGGCATTGGTTTTGGGTGGTAGTGGAAGTCTGTAATGATAGCAGGTGGTGGTCATTGATCATGATGACAGAAAATAGTGGTAGAAATAGCATTTTGGCAGGGAGGATATTGGTGATGATAGTTGTTCAGAGGAGAGGGAGAGAGAGAGAGAGAGAGAGAGAGAAGACCTTAGATGGGGGTTGGTGTTGATGGTGCTGTGAGCAATGATATTCCTACTCTGTTTCTTATTCTTCTCTTCTTCTCTCTGTCGATGAACTTCTTAGTGATTGGGTGATATGTTAGCAGGTTCCCGTCTACCTTCTTTAGGTGCTATTTTCTTCCTCGATGAAGGACACAGCCATAAATTGATCAAGGAGGCCTTACAGCCATTCAACTTAAAGATACATTTGGGGCAATCCTGTCTAAAAACTCATTTTCTATAATGGATGTTATATCATTTTTCAGGTTTTCAGATATAAAAGTTTTTGAAGGTATTCTGAACAGAAAATTTTCTTCAAGGGACTTCTTAGAATTTTTTCCAATGTAAAAGTAAGCGAGAGCAGTAGGGATGGAAAGTAAAAATACCAAAAAAGTCAATAACTAGTAATATGTGAGAGTGCCAGTTAAACTAAGGTTCTAAATTTCCATTCCAGCATCTTTTCTTTCCCTAGTTGGAGGAAGGGGAGGGGTGGGGGGTCCAAAATTTAATAATGTAATCTAAATACTAGAAACTTCGAACTAAAGAGGGCCAAACTTTGCAATCTGGGATGATGGCTCAAGGCTTTATAAGGGATATCAACATATTAAAATTCAAGAATTATGTTGAATTTAGGATTCAGCTTCTTATTTGCACTAATTTGAAAACTTCAGCCACTTGTCAGCCTTTCACGTAAAAAAATTCCTATAAATCTTGATAGAACTTCCAAAATTTTGGAAATTTCTTTCTACATTAAGCTAGAGCTAGATTTGATGCGTGACACAAAATTAAGAATCATGAAAAAGATATAATCGTATGGCAGGCTAATCTCATTCATTAAACACAGAGAACAATGGTAAAAATATAAAAAATAAAAACAAAAAAGCATTAAGCATAATGCTCATTAGGGGAATACCTCTCAAGCAGTAAGCAACACTACGATTTGGCATGAATGGATAAACCAGGATTCTTTCAAATGAGGTGGTACAAAAGCCAATCAAACGAAGAAGATTCCTATGAACTGCAACACTTATGAGTTGAACTTCCCTCTGGAAAGCAGCCTCTCCTCCAGGATTGTGATAATCTGTGAGGCGTTTGACTGCAACCTTTGTGTTATCTAAGAGAACGCCTCTGTAAACTTTACCGAAGCCTCCCTGACCAATTATGTTGTTTTCACTGAAATTATCAGTTGCAAGCTGGAGCTCACGCCATGAAAATCTTCTCAGTTGGCCCAAGGATATTTTTCTTTCATCTTCACCTAGACAGACCAATATTTGAACATTAACTTTACAAGAAGAGTTTCATGGAAATGGCACTTAAAAAGATAATCAGCTTAGATCAGAATGCCCGCCTTAGAAAACTGCCATCCTGGAAGTGCTAAAAGTAGTTGTGCAAAAAGGTAGGTAAAGTTGAAAGAATTCATCATGTGCTCCAGTTATATATATATATATATATATAATTGAGCCCCAAACAATTCGAGCTTCAAATGGAATAGGAGCACTCTCAGATTAATGATTCATAAATTCATTATGTTACTTTAAGAGGACCGTCACTGAGGTGCTGGAATGGGCAAACCATGTGATATATTGGGAAACTTAAGTTCTAATTAGAAAATAGTGGAGTAACTAATTGGTGCTTGGTATAAAAGGGAAAATCATAAGGCTGACTCATGCACAAGCAACACTGAACATATGATGCCTTATGTACATTATGTTCTTCAAAGCCATAACAAGGCTTTATACTTAACAACAGTTTAAGCTTTCATCACTTATAAGAGTGAATTTGATTGTCGAATTTTAAGTTTATGAAAGTACTAAATGTTAAGTTTTCAACCTAAAAGCCTAAGCTTCTAGGTGGAGGGCCCAATACAGGTATATGGAGCTATAGCAAGCCTTTTATTTAGGCAATGTGGGATGGAGTGGATTCTATTTTTCTACACTCCCCCTCACGTGCAGGCTTGTTTGAGCCTTGTCACAAGGATAACTAATGCTCTAATACCATGTTAAGTTTCCAACCTAAAAGCCTAAGCTTCTAGGTGGAGGGCCTAATACAGGTATATGAAGCTATAGCAAGCCTTTTATTTAGGAGATGTGGGATAGAGTGGATTCTATTCTTCTACACTAAACACAATATTTTAAACTTTTGACTTCAAATGACCAATGGGCATCTGATCCAGTGGTATTCGTGCTTCCCCATCAGGTGGGGTTGCAAAATCAAGTCCCAGTAGGCTGTTCAACCTAAGTAGTGAGAAGCTGTGGGCTGGTTCTAGTTGGGTGAGCATGTACAACCTTTGCCTTTGACCAAAAAGCCCTTTGACTTATTTGGAAGGGAACTCAGATTGTTTTTTGAGTGGATTAATTCGGGAAATTGGATGAAAATTTAAGGAAAATTTAAAACTATTGCCATATGGAGAACATAATTGAGGATCTCATAATCACTCAATTTGAAATTGTTCAAGAATTTGAATATGGCTTGCATAAAGATCCATCTTTAGAAGACAAATGCTTACAACACCATCAACCTACTGTGCCAATTTTGAGATCAATTTTCTGCCTAGATAATGATAGGTGAATTAATCGGTCATAAGCAAGAAGTCTACTAAAATACTTGAGATGAAATAAATTTCTGATACCATTCTTACAAAGCAAATGTCAACTTCCATGCTTAATGAAAAATACAAAAATAAAGAGAAGAGAAAAAAATTACCTGCAACATCAACAAACACGTCATGTTTAAGTTTACGCATTTGATAGTATCGGTAAAAGAAGATAACCCCAAGTAATAGAAGTAAAAATGCAGCGCAGCTTGCAGCAGTGCCAACTACCCTGAGTTTTGACTTGCTGGTTGAAACTGCAGAGAAAAATAAAACATGTAGATAATTCAAAAATAAGCAGAAGCAAAAATGATGCATTTTTATCGAGATTATACCAGGAATAGAGGAGCTTGAAACACAAGGCTGCTGCAAGCTAGAGCCACAAATAAGACGAGTCCCTGTAAAACTGATATACGCAATGTATAAGTAATAAGATACACACTTATTAATTTTAGTTATCTAATGTTAACACAACACGAGCATTTACTTAAAAAGTTAAATATAAACTTTGAATAAATGATAGCATCATACTAAGGCCAACTAGTTAATAAAGAAACATTTGAGAGTTGACTTCTTCTCATCTCAACACGCAATCTTAAAATGAGATTCAAATTTGAATGCCCTATTAACAATGATCAAACCATTACAAAGATAGTTGAATGGGATGCCTCCAATTTTCTGGTAATTAATAAACTTGATTCTTGGTTCTTACTGATTGTAGCATCATCTCACAGTAAGGGAATTCTAGCCTCAGCATATCATTTCCTCTAATTAGCCTTCCTTGTTTTCCTCTTTTAGAATCTAGGTGCCACATATAATTCATGCAATTCATTCTCAGTAATTCTACAGTCAAATTAGGCAGAAGCCAATGACTAGTGGACCATATTAGCAGATCTCCTTTCAATTATTTCACCTGTTAACAAATCTGATGTGCCTCAAATCCATGACAAGGATCTCATTGGCTTCATCAATACTATAGAATGTGCAAATTCTTTTATTTTTACTATGAGAGTGAAAACATTGTATTATAATAGGCATTAATAACAATAATTTGTCATTTATGCTGTGAAGTAGCTTATTAAATATCAAGTCTAACTATCCTAACATACAAGATTCAACAAAAGTCAATGCTCATTGGTAAGAATTTATTGCGACATATGCTAAATAAATATTGTAAGATAACCGTAATAAGCAAGTAAATAAACAAGAAGAATGTCTTGGTGGAATCGGGTGCTTCGGAATATCAAGAATTTAACTATTTGCTGAAACAAGTAAACTTCAACAATGTAATACAACCACTGCCAAAGGAACCAAGGTGTTCACAAGCATCCAGCCCACCAAGCTCTAAGAATTCCACCACTGAGGTATCTCAAATATCACAGATCAAAAGAAAATAAATAAATAAAAAGATCAATGATGCATGACAGCCTTAAAATTCTACAATTAAGGGCTGTCTTGCAAAGGAAGGTGGTGGGAATAAGGTTTGATTCCAATAAAATTAACCCATGAGAAGCAAGCAGAGAGAGAGAGAGAGAGAGAGAGAGAGAGAGAGAGAGAGCCTAGGTACCTCCTAGGGTTTACGACATTGGTTGCTCCAACTGAAAAACATCACTTGAACATTCATTCTTTCATTCAAAACTTCTTGTATGAGTACACAGGACAAATGTTTTTATAATAGAGAATGCTTCTTGGATAACAGGATAAGAAATAACTATCTTCTTCGAGAAGCTACTAGGTTACTTTCTAAAGAAGCAGCTAGGATACTTTCAAGAGAAGCATCTATGTCACTTGCAAGAGAAGCAACTATGATAAACTACTTACATCAACAATGAGTAACTTTCACCTTAAATTCCATCGGTCATAAATATAGAAACTTAAACCCTAGAACATACCTTACTTCTTAACAAAAGCCTACCACTAAATTATTAATTGTATAATTTTAGACTACTGATCAAACTACACAAGTGCACCTTAATTTGGATTATATCATCTTGGTACAAGAATATCCCAAACAAACCCAGCAGGCCCCAAGTGAGTGAACATTCTCTGCATCATTCTTCCCAAATAGGGGAAAACTTGGCCTCAAGTTCTGTAATGTTGAAGAATAACAATCATCAAGCACCAGACTTGCATCTTTATTGTAGTAGTTGGAGTCTAGAGTTTATGTGAGTGCACTTTCTTTGTTAAAGGCAGCAAGGATGATACTAAGGATAGCATCTTTTTTATTGCTGAATTTTTCTAGAATGATGAGATCCACCGTTCAGTCAATTTAAGAAGCAAATACGTCCTTGGTTTGATCTAAAACATGAAAATCCAATATATCATCATCCCTTACTTTGACTTCCACAAACTTAGCCGTCCCATTTTTTTGTCCTTTCCTCAATAATACCATCAACTACTACAACCGTTTCCTCAAAATTGGCTTGTCGCTCTACATGACAAGTTTGAACAAGATGAGGCAACTTTTCTCTAGGCAGCTTGTAATGTGCAAACATTTCACCCAATCACATCATGACACAAGGAAAAAATATGATCCAGAAATGGTGGGACATAGGCTCTGACAGTAGCATTGGAAACATGCAACTAATTAAGAGCAAAACAATAAAAGTAAAGATCGCAACCAGGCCGGGATAAGACCTAGCCCAACTCGGCTGAGTCAGGCCCACGATCAAGTTGAGAACGAAGTAGGTCAAGTCAAGCATACAACTTGGTTACATCAAACAATCCACCTACCAGACCAACAGTCGGGCTTGGTTAGGCTCTCCAACAAACTTGGCTCACATCAATACTGAGTCATGAAATGAATTACCTTGATTGACTCAGTTGACATCATACTTTTTTTTTTCTTTTTTTTTTTTAAAAGGATGGGAAACTAGAATTCAGCACCTATCAAGCAGTCGAACCATTAGCTTCAAGATCAGAAATCTCAAGATTCACTCCACTAAATGCAAATCGATTATACCAACTCACAACAGGTTATAAAAGGGTCAAGCGAACACAATGAATGGAACGTAATCTCTAACAGAGCAAATTGAATTCTTTCTTTTGCCATCACTAACTTGAGAATTGAAGTCTCCAAAGTAGACAACATTCTAGTGCCAATTGCTGGGTTATAACTGAAAGTCCTTCTCTTCTTTATATCAGATTGTGAGACTTTGCTCTCACACAGTTGATGTAGGGCTTCTTGAAGATTTAAAGGAGGTTTTTTTTTTTTTTTTTTTTTCCTGATTGGCAACAATAATTTCATTAAGAAAGAGGACAAGGTGTCCTACTTTAGAGAGAAGAAAAGAAATAGGAACAAGACCAAAAGAGAAACAAACTACAAATACACAACAAACCCACTAATTACACACCACCCAATTTCCTACAATAGTATACAAAGGAATCTCCTCAGTTACTGAAGCCCAAAAGGGACCCCCAAAAAAAAAAAAATTTCTCTCCCAAAGACCGTCAAAACTATCAAATCACTTCTTAAAAGTACAAGCATTTCCTCTCACCCCAAATAACCCAAAAAATGACTAAAACCACACATCTCCATAATACTGAAACTTGTTTAGACAGCCCAAGAACCCCAAACTCTATCTCTAGCATCACAGAAATATTATTTGACCTTGAAAGCTGAAATAGGGCTTCTTTACTAGTTGGTTTGGAATTCAAGATCAAGAACCAGCATCATAACCCTGTTGCCTCATGAAAGGAGAGAGTTTTTCCAACCGATTGATGTTATCTTGTAGTTTAGATTCCATAACACCAAGCCATCAAACCTTGAATCTGTTTAGGAGTGACTTTCTTCGATTGGGTTGGAGAGATTATCAAATTCCTCTCAAGAAACCATTTTATTTTCTTATGGCTGGAGAGACTATTGAATTCCTCTGGGCAATGGTTTTTGTAGATTGGATTACTGCAAAGTTTATGTATATGTGAATCATCAAAAGCCAAGTTAAATCCTTAAGGTTAATGGTCGTCTTACAAAGGAAGATGGTGAGAAAAAAAAAAAAGGTTTGATACTGTTTCGATTCAGCTATGCGGAAGAGAGAAAGAGGTGGAAATAAGAAAGAATTGAGTAAAGAAGTTATCTAGAAGAGAAAGTGAAAACGAAGAAGAGAAGATGCAAGAAGAGAAAGAAAGCTTACCTACTAAATTACTCCTAAGAGAAGCAACTAGCTATAAGGTATTTCAACATCAATTAACTTTCTCCCAAAGTTTGTTCATTCCTAAGTATAGAATCTTTAACCCCTAAAACAAAACTCTTTAACTAACCCCTAATATTAGACCAAATTAAACCTGGTGTAAAACCAACCATCGAATTAAGAAGTTACGGAGAGATGAAACAATAGGAAGGGTGTTTTTAGTTTTGTTTTTGAGAATAGGAAGTTTTACACCATGTCTCATTTAATCCAAACTGACAAATATAACTTATAACCCCAATTAGGATTATAATCATTCCAGGAGGAAAATATCCCAAATAGCCACCCCCCGGTGTAAATATGCTCTGCATCTAAAAATTCCAATTGAAAACAAAAATGTGTTGATCACCCTGTGAAAAGGATGGGATAGATGAAATGCTCTACTAAAATCAGAACAAGCGAACCCCTTGCAGCTTTGTTGATTATGCATGGAAAACAACAAGGCCAATGGTTGAAGGGTTGGTGGAGAGAGGAAATGTGAAGGAGACAATGATGCCCCCTCTCAGACCTTCATACAACATTAATTTAAAAACTGCTTGTACAAAACATTTTCTTTAAGTAAGACATTCATTTCATATCTGTGTCCACAATGTATTTTTACAAAGTGAAAAAAACTTATCAGTATTAACTTTAGCAGTCAAGGATCACAACTGATATTCATGGTCATTAAAGAACCTCCAGATTTAATTTTAAACAGTTGCTAGTTCCAATTCATTCATACCAAAAGGAAACCTAATTCCATAGTTCCAGTTTGGTACATAAAGAGATGTAAATGGTCGGCATGTCATAATATTTGTTGTAGTAGTGTCATGGGTCGATGCAAGTAAAACAAAGGTGACATTAGTCATATAGACAATCAAGGGCACAGTAATGATCTAACATAGATGAAAATATCATTTTAACATAGTCTAATTTTTTAACTATGCAAAAGAATTTGAATTTCTCCAAATTGCATAATTAATTGTCTACTTTAAATAATTTGAACTTATAATTTTTTTAACTATGCAAAAAGTTCACCAAGTTTTTCATCTTTACTATTGAAAAATTATAAAAGATTTAAATGTTTAAATAATCCACTATTTCCACTAAAATTTTGCTTCAGTTGCTCAAATGGCACATCACATGTGACACAAAACATAGAAAAAACTAATCAAATAGTTGAAATATTGAAACAATGAGTGGAGTTGTTGCAACTAGTATTATATTTTTGGATAAATACCTAATATCATAAAAAATTTTAATATGCTTGACTGAGTGAGGATTTAAAAAGGAAATTCCTTTGCAGGAACCATATTCAAATATACATAATCTTGTGCCCTTTAAAGACTTTTCTAGCTCAACCCCTGCTTCTTTTACCCATATTTCTGGCAAAAGATTTAATGACAATAAATTGTCCTTTGAATCCACCATAAGAGCTAATTAATCATTATAGAACCAAAAAAAAAAAAAATTGTTATTATTTCATTCTTTTTTTATAACAATTATTATTTCATCCATTGAAGCTCCGATATTACTATATTGATAAGAAAAAAATGTCCATCCTAATAGTAGTGTCACTATGCAAATCAAGGAATAAAGATCGCTTTATAGAAATTGAAACTAACAATTAAACATTTCATAAAATTACTTGAAACTTGGAATCGAAAACAGTTGTGCTGGGATTCTTCCACTTAAATTGTTGGATGAAAGGTCCCTATATATAGAAAACACCAGGTTCATTAGACATATTAGGAGCATTAAAATCTTCAAGAAACACAACAACAACTTACAGATGCTTTAGGTTTGAAAGTTGGCCCCAAGTAGCAGGAATAGAACCATGAAAATTATTATGTGCAAGATCCAGATTTTGTAGGTGCGTCATTTTGCCAAGGTAATCAGGTAACACACCCGACAGATTATTATCCTGTAATTCCCTGCACAGAGTTTTGATTAAAAAACTCAATTCACCGTCAAAAATATCTCCTGTTTCTCAAGACACCAGACAGATTATTAGACATATTGTATTACGAATGGGTACTTATGATATGTCACTTTGCTACCTGTATAAATGAAATGGATGATTCTATTGCCACCACATAAATTGCTAGTGGCATCCATCAATTAATAAAAAAAATTATGACTGTTTTACCCACCTGTAAAATTACTATTAAGGACTATTTTAGATAAATAAATAAAATAAACAAAATTGAATTATTTCTTACACCCACCGTCTCCTTCCCACCTTTATAACTCTTACATAAACCCTACTCTCACAAACCCTTATACTCACGTAATCATCTCCTAAAAACTCTAACCAAAGGAGGTGTTTGTTGATCTATGAATAATGAATTGGTCATGTGGAAGGATTCTAATAACAAAAATGTGCATTTTGTCAAGTATGATGTACATTTTTCAAGCTTTTTATTATTATTATTATTATTATTATTTCCAGTCCGTGCTTTGTTCAGACATGAACTACCGAACATATCCATATATTCAGCCGAATCTATCAAACATTTATACATGTTCAACCTATTCCACTGAACATCCCTAGATTTTCAACAAAAACCTACTTAAGATATTATGGTATTCAATATAAGTCTATCAAACATCCTCCAACATTAAACAGTAACCTACCGAACATAGATTACGTGTTGAAATGATATAAGTTTGTTAATCGACACAGAATGATACCCGTTCGAACTTGGTATGCTAAAAATCCCATTAATGTTCAACAGGTTTCTACTAAACATCCTTATGCATTCAGCATTATCTATCGAATATTTATAGATCTTCAACAAGTCCTACTGAACACACTTAGTTGTTCAATAGAAGCCTACCGAAAATCCCATGAAAGCTCATGGGATGAGGTTATTTTGGGTATTATGTGAAGAATTATCTAGAGATAAAGGAATAGTATGATATTATTCTTCTCTCTAAGGAGGATTTAAATAGTACACGGGTAGTTACATATAAGGAAACAAAATAATATGCAAATCAATCAATCC
>JAESVK010000817.1:1115193-1130236 GCA_017140935.1 Hamamelis virginiana
AAATAATATGCAAATCAATCAATCCCTATGTATAAGCCTATAACTATGCCAATTTCAATAAGCCAACAACTAATTAGCTTACTAATTACAGCTAATTATATACAATCAAATATACAGGTGTCAACATTATGCTGGTGTAAAAAAAAAAAAAATGTTTTAGAATTGATTAAGTTGAGGTTATTTTAAGTAGTAGATAGGGTGTGGGTAGCAAAATTATATTTTTAAATTTTATTGGTGGGTGTAGTCGTGTAGATATCAAGTGGGTGCCTCTAGCAATTTGTATGGTGACAATAGAATCACCAAAATGAAATTTGGGGTGAGGATTGTTGTTTTTATAGACTTCTCCCTCTCTTTTCTTTTCTTATCTTTCTTTTTCTTCTTTTCTTCCTCTATTCTTCTTTATTTCTTTCTCCATAAATCATAACTCACTGACAGAGCAGAAAAACCTGGTCAAAGAAGTTGAAAAGGTGCTATCTGATGCATTTGACAAGTACTGACATCATCCGTATGGATGATGATGTCTGTCGCCTTCGCTGTGCTCTCTATGGTTTGAAACGGTCCCCTTTTGCTTGGTATGACCGTTTTCATTCTGCTATTTCTCATATTGGTTTTTCTCTGAGCGCCCATGACTCTGTAGTATTCCTTCTTTTTTCATCTCAAGGCTTGGTTGTTCTGTTTCTCTATGTTGATGATATGGTTATCACTGGGTCTAATACTACCGGTATTATAAAGGATTTGCGGCCTCTTTGTTATTTTTTGGGTATTGAGGTGGCGTCTTCTCCTCATGGTCTCTTATTGTCGCAGGCTATGTATGCCAACGAATTGATTCATCGGGCTCAACTAACTGACATTAAGTTAGATGATACTAGCATTGAAATGAATGCCAAGTTTTCTCCTTTTGATGGTGTTGCTTTGGATTATTCCTCTTTATATCGTGAGCTAGTCAGATGCCTTGTTTATCTTTACAGTGACCCGCCCTAATATTGCTTATGTTGTTCACATCCTTAGTCAGTTTGTATATGCTCTTCGTACTACTCATTAGGCCGCTTTGCTATAGGTTTTGTGTTATCTTTGTGTTACTGTCTTTCAAAGCTTGTTTCTCTCTTCTCGCTCTAGCATGTCTTTATGTGCTTATGTTGATTCTAACTAAGCTGGTGATATCAATAATCGCAAGTCCACTACCAGCTTCTGTGTTTTTTTGGGTGACTCTCTCATCTCCTAGAAGAGCAAAAAGCAGACCGTTGTTGCTCTATATACTGCTAAGGCTGAGTATCGTGCTATGGTTTAGGCCATCACAGAGATTGTTTTACTTCGTTGGCTACTTACTGGTCTGGATGTCTCCATTGATTCTCCTACTCCTCTCTATTGTGACAGTAAAAGTGCTATACAGATTGCTTATAACTCTATTTTTCATGAGTGTACTAAACATATTGAGATTGGTTGTCATTTTGTTTGTCAGCATCTTTAGGTTGGGACTATTAAGCAGATTTTCATTTCGTCCTCGCTTCAAGTTGTTGACTTATTCAGTAAGGCTCACACAATGGCTCATTTTTGCTTTCTTTTTTACAAACTCTCGGTGCATTATGGGCTTACATCATGAGGTTCTTTTTTTTTTTTTTCGTGGGGGGGCGGGGGGGGGGGAGATGTAATATATTTTATGTAGTAGGGGTATTGTAATCCTTTTCCAAGAATAGGGTTTTATTATTTAAGCTCTATGTATTTTCTTTTCTAATGATTGAATTAGATTTCAGTAGCTTTTATAGCTTTTAATTTTCTTTCTCTAAGATTCTTGGATTCTAACAATAGAACTTCAGCAATAATCTTAAAAGTTGGCCAATATTAAATATACACCAACTTGTTCGCAGAAAATATCTTAAAGAGTTAAAAACTATAATCATTTCTTGCTAGAAAATTGTTACTGAAACACTGCACCATCATTGAACAAGTAAAACTCTATCGTCAAGATGATAACTTACAAGGTAACCAGAAACTTCAGTTTGCTAATTGAAGGTGAAAGAGATCCTGAAAAGCCATTCGAAGCCAGGCTCCTGCAAATATACATACACAAACTAAATGTACTGCAAAACATACACAATTAACACATGAAAGCAAAGTTAATCAATTAAGATGGGATAAAATATAGTTGTCTGTCAACCAGAAGAATATTTGATAAATTAATTAAACAACAAAGAAGATCTTTGATGAATTAATTAAATAACAAATATATTTTCCAAGGGAAACACTTACAAGGATATAACATTTCCATTACTACTGCAAGTGACATGAGACCAGCTAAAGCATGGGCTCACAAGATTAACGTTCCAATCTGTAATTATGTGATTGGAATCATTTAGAGCCTTTAGAGACTCAATCAAAGCTTCAACTGAAACATTAGAAGAAATCAAGAAACAACCGTCAAATCACTGATGCAACCTGTCAAGCAGTTATAGTTCCAGAAGCACCTACTATCCATTTTATACTGTCAAAAGATACAGTGAAAGAAACAAACAAAAAAATAAAAATGGAGGGTTGTCTCTTTTTCAAATATGTTTTTGTGGTTGGCTAACTGAGTAACAGGATATTTGGACCTCCTATGGTAATTGATGAGTCCATTATGTTTTACATGGATTTCAAATATCTTCATTGTATTTTATGTTCATAAATTTTATTAGAAACTTAACATGGTTGGAAACTTAACATGGTATCAGAGCAACACTGATCCAAATCCTAGAGGTTTTGACAGGCACTTGACTTCATTTTTCAATAACAATAGTGTGCTGATGTCAACGACTGGATGATGACATCAACACCTATTGAAGCACCAACATCCAGCAACCATAGGGGTAGATTTGGCCCACTCTTCCTATCATCATGGTGATTTTTTCCTTAATTTTTTATGTTTTCTTTTTCTTTTTCTTTTTCATTTTTTAGGCTGAACATCCCCTCAGGCCAAGTATCACCTCAACTGAGCGTCATCTCGGAGAAAGTGTTATTTCAGATGGAGTGTTATCTTAGACTATCTGCTCACTCCAGCATCATCTTTTCCCCACGAGTGTTACTGCACTTGCATTCTCTCTCAGATCTATTGTGTGGCCTTCCTCTTTGCTCTCAAAGAACCTACCTTAAAACACTGTGCATTGCTATTCATTTTGTGGTGGTCACTGAGTTGTTGTTTTTTGTGCCCTATTTACTATGTCTGAAGATAAAGTTACTCCTATGACTGAAGGGAAGCTTCAAATTTTTAAGGATAATGATATGCCTAAATCCATTACCTCAAAGAAATTAAATGGTGTGAATTATTTAGCTTGGGCCCATGCTGCAAAAATTTTCTTGCATGGAAAGCGAAAACTGAAATATTTGACTGATAATCCTCCCCCTACTGGTAACCCGACACTTGAGGAATCATTATGTGAAGACTCTGTTGTTATGGGATGGTTGTGGCATCGTATGGAACCACACATAGCTACCATGGTTGAATTTTGTGATTCTTCTAAAAGGATTTGCAACTCTATTGCCGATTCATTCTCCTATCAGAGTAATATCTCTCAAGTTTGAGTTGTACGAGAAGATTTTTACTACTAAACAATCTAGAAAGCCCTTAGCTGAGTACTACAGTACCCTCAAGAATTTGTGGAATCAGTTCTTGCAGAATCGTCCTTTCACTACAGATTTAGAGCAACAGAAGAACCATTAGGAAGATTTTATGATTGCGTCCTTACTATCCGGTTTAGATTATGATCTTCGTGGGTTTAAGGCTAAAATTGTTGCTAGTGAGAGACCCTCCCTGCAACTGCCAATGCCTATTCTCGACTGTTGCTTCCCTCCTTAGGACAGCATTCACCAACCACTAGGCCAGTGTCCTCTTTAGATGCTACTTCTCTTGTATCTACTAGTGGTGGCTGCGGTGGTTCTCATGGTAGTTGTGTTGGTCGTAATTCTCGTGACGGTTCCCAAAGTGGTCATAGTGGTCATGGTGACCGTAAGTGTGATTATTGTGGTGGTACCAACCATATTGAAAAGTATTGTTATGCAAAACATGGAAAGCCTAATTATGTCAATCAAGTTAGTGATTGTCCTCTCCCACCACAGTCTTCTTCCATTAACTCTGGGGTCTCTAGTTCTGGTTCTCATAATGCACTTAGCACTCAACTTGGTGAGCTTTTAGTCCAGCATTTATGTACTGCACTTACCTGCACCTCGCCATCTCCCTCTCCTGTTGCTACTCTCGCTCGTTCAGGTAACATTGCTTGTGTGACTACATCTTCTCCGTCTTGGGTCATTGTTCAGGTGCTAACAAAAATATCTCTAGCTTACCCTCTCTTTTCTCTGATTTACAACCTATTAATCAATAATCATAATGCTGTGTTAGCTGATGGTTCCTCCCAACCTATTCATGGAAGGTGTTCTTCATCCCACTCGTTCCTTCTCTTTACATTCTAGTCTTTATGTTCCTAATTTTTCCCTTTAATTTACTTTCTATTAGTCAGTTAACTAAACTCTTACAATGTGAAATTTTTTTCTCTCCTACTTCTAGTGTTTTTTACCTCAAGACCAAGAAGAAGATTGGTTCAGAGCATCAAAAGGATGGCCTCTATTTTTTTGGATCTGATAGCATCTCTTCTCCTAGCACTTCCATCTTGCATGCAGCTGTTACTCCACTCGAGTGGCATAGTGGCATTTTCGACTGGATCATCCATCATTGGCTAAATTGAAGAAAGAAATTCCTTCATTGAGTCCCGTGTTTCGTTTAGAGTGTGAAGCCTGTCAATTAGTAAAGCACCACCATAGTTCCTTTCCTAGTAGTAGTCATTGTCATAAGTCTGAGTCTTTTGATATTGTTCACACAGATATTTGGGGTCCGTTTCGTGTTTATACTTTAAATGGATTTTATTATTTTGCTATTTTTGTTGATGATTACTCTCGTATAACATGGTATCAAAGCATTGGTTATCCACGTGACAAGGCCCAAACGAGCCTACATGTGATGGGGAGTATAGAAGAATCCACTCTATCCCACATCGCCTAAATAAGAGGCTTTCTATAGCTTCATATACCTGTATTAGGCCCTCCACCTATAAGCTTAGGCTTTTAGGTTGGAAACTTAACCATTTTTTTCAGCTTCAAAATCTTTATTTTATGAAAAATTCAAGTATTCGTTCGACCAAATATAAATTATAGCGTTCATTCTATCGATGAATTGGCAACCAATCAATTGCAAATTTCTTTTAAGTTGATCTTTTCCTAGTCTGTCTATGGTTTTTAAAGTTTATTTAAAAGACTTTGTAGCCACAAAACTTTTAAGATAAAATTGTGAGTTTTCATATTAGATTGAGAGAGAGAACTTTAGGGTTTTCCGTTGAAAAGATTTAGACGCTTTCTTATAAAACCATACACCCTAATACCCTATCACCCATGACTAATGTGAAATGAGAAGACATATATGATAATAAAACTTTTAATATTCAATGATCCAAATTCTTTCTTCAAATCAGTATTCATAAAAATATAATTTCTTTGTTTGCAGAAACATGTCTAGCTCGGGAAGCTCATCCTCTACAATCAATAATCTTTTAGACAATCCTTGTGTTAGCAGTTCCAACATGCTACATCACTGGAGTTCAGAATTTTTCAGTCATTCCCTCAAAAACAATGGTGATTCAGTCAAATTAACAATGATTTGTGTGCAATAACTGATGACAACAAGAACTGAAGTAACTTGTAATTGCAGCTGACATACTCCCTTTATTTTTGGGTTCAACGATATGCTTCCCTGAATTAATGGTTAGAATAGGCACTGTAAGTTACAACTTGGATGCAATACTGCATTTATTTAACAGAGCAATAGTTGAATAGAAACTAGAATTTCATGGTCAAATGCTGAAAAAATTCAAGTCAACAATGAAGCACTTTAAGCACTGACTGTCAACACAATTTAGAAAAGAAATCTAAATCAAGATATAAGGACTGCAAATATAAGAACCGATCATCTCTAAATTTGTAAACACAAAATCTGACCATTATTTTGAATGAATCAGTCCAAACACAATGCCATTCACAAAAATTTAATATAATGACAAGTTAGAGCCAAAGCTGGATTTAACATACCTTCAACATCAGGGCCCATATATGAATAACTAATTCTTAATGTTGCAAGGAGTATGAACCAATTTATTATTAACTTTAAAGGGATATAACAGTGAGAAAGAACTCCAATAGTGTAACTGTCTCTACTTTCCAAGGAAGATTCACCAAGTGATTTCTTGCCTCTTTTCGGTAATTCTAAGGAAGGAAAAAAAGATTGTGTTAATACCAACCTGTAAATTTTATTTACCCAACAAAAATAAAAAAATAAAAAAAAAAGTTGAAAACTTTATTTAAAAAAAAAAAAAAACAAAAAACAAAAACAAAAACAAAAAACAAAAAACAAAACAAAAAAAAAGTAAATAAAAAAAAAAAATATATATATATATATATATAAAACAAAACAAAACAAAGTTGAAAAAAAAAATCACAATTTCTATTTCTTTTAAGCTACACGTAACAATAAAGACAGTCAATGTTAAGTCAAAAGTGAAAGAGGCAGCGATTAATACAGTTTTGTATTATAAATTGAGGGTAAGTAGATATCATGAGAAGATTATAGGATATTCATGTCTCTGATAATAAGGACAGCTACTTAGTATATATAAAAAGTGAAATACAGCCATGAGTTATGTGTGTAAGAACTATAAAAAACAATTGGGATCATTGCGGTACATTGTAACTCAGTAATTATGCTCTTGAAAGCACATAAAAAGTACTATGTCAAAGCCCAATAATCCTCTTGGATGGGACGTACATAGGTAACTCAAAGGTCACAATCACAGTGACAGCTAGATAACAGAATTGGTCCCAGATAATTCAAGTTCTCCTCTTGTCCTTTAGTTGTGATCTCGTTTTGTGATTATTATACTTACTGTTTGTCAAAAATAAAATAAAATAATCCAAGTTCTCAGTATTTCACAAGTCCAAAGAAATTATTATAATAGGCTAAATCAATGTTATTTCTTCACAAGTCCAAAGAAATTATTATAATAAGCTAAATCAATGTTATTTCTTTCTTTCTTTTTTTCTATTAATTTGAATGGTGAATTATAATATGAGGGTAATTGAAGTTTAGGAGATTTTACGTAGTATAGTTATAACATACACTTCTGCAAAAACCTTGATTTATTCGAAAGGCGCTCATTCTTCTAAAAACTTAAATCCCCATGACCAAATTCTGTAATACATAATCCTTAGCAAGGCATTGGTATTGACTAGCTCTGGTTTCCTTTCAATTAATACGAAGGTAAAGGTAGTTAGCTGGGCGGAGAACTAAGGTTCTCAACCTTCAATTTCACAAGACAAGATGGGAATGGAGTAGCCTACAGATAGGCAAGACATGCTCTTTACATAGGACTCATGAGGTTTACATAGAGGACCTACCTCTAGATATCACATGTTCTTCATGAGGATCATAAAAGGATAACCAGTTCCATGATCCTTTCATTCCTGTTGGACAAAAGAAAAAGGAAAAACGAAAGTGTACATATATACTTTCACATTACCTCATATCGTTGTACATATAATTTAACTTTACCTCATTAATGAATTAAACACTTTTATTTATCCTCCCATTTATCGTCTAACAACTCTCATATTGTAATAATCTTTTGCTTATGAATCCACTTTTTCATTCAAGGTACCAAAGAATTAACGTAGTTTGTAACTAAAGTATTAAATGTGCTTAACCTTTCAAAATCATCTAGACAACATATGCTGGTCTTTACCAAATCATCCCACATCATCAGCCAATGAAATATAAAAAAGACGACATCATATGCTGTAAGAAGAGCAATACTTTATTTAAAATTATTTGGAAAAAGAAAAAGAAAACTTCTATTTTCAAATCACAATTTTCCTAAGGTACCTAGGATCCAATTAAAATTTTGGAAAATATCAATATAAATATATATTTGCATAAAAGATACATAAATGCAACAAGTGGCAGATCTTTAACAGAAAAAACATGTGCTCAGATGGGGAAATACACATTGAAGTTTGAGCAAAACCATGGTCCTAAATCTCCATGAGAAAGTTGAGATCCCTCTTCCTTACAAGTCTCGAGATAAAATCATCATGCGATCTCTTTCTTAACTAAATGTCAGATGGATAAATTGACATTCCTACAATATTGGTACAATATCTCAATACGGGCAAGATCCTATGGACAATGCTTTTTCATCACATTGATGTGCTTCTTTGAGAAGAGCACTCCAATTGCAAAGTATATCTCAACGCTTGAAGCTTCAAATGGTGAACAAAGAAAGAAATCTTCTTCAAGTTTTCAATAGTTCCAACTTAAGAATCCCCATTCTTCACTTAATCAATCTTGTCTTTGTGATTTTTTGAGATTTTATTTATTAATCCCTGGTATTTGGGCTCTACTCTTTAAACTCCTCATCAATTGATTTTCTTCATTTGCTCGGCAGCATATACTTTTTGCACCCTACACAACATACTTGTCATGTATACATTTTTTTTACAATATTTTGATTCAATACCATGCCCTATTTTCTATCTTATCACTTCTTTCAATGAAAATTTCCATATCCCGCAAGTAATTTCCATCATTCTTTCAAAGTCAATATCGATATCTCCGTCAATATTTCTGTGATTTTGGACCCCTTAAATCTCAACCAATATTAATATTAATATCCTTGGAAAAAACTAATCATATAATGAACAAGTTTAGGAAAAACATTCATAAAAAGAAGCGAAAGAACCTACAAGCTTTCGTCAGCTCAACTTTTATTCCTCTTAAAAGAAAATTAGGCAACTTTTTTCATCTTAGAGCCAAAAAACAATAACCCTAGAGGAGCCTCACAGTAGTAAAAAAAAACGTTATAGGCTAATGCTTTAAATTTCGCTAAACTATTTGGTCTAATGCCATCTTTATAAAACCAATTATTTCTTGAGGGCTAGAGCAAGCTGCTTCTACTTCATCCAAAACCGTTACAGGAGCGACGGCCCAGCCCTACTTAATGAGAATAATTGACTACATTTGCATAAGATAATCAAGCATTTGTAAGGGCCTAAATAAATGATGAGCACTGCAAGATATTAGTACCTGAACTCCTGAAGTAATTCAAAAAAATAAATAAAAATAAATAAATAAAAATAAATAAATAAAAAATTGAATAAATAAATCATTGCTCATATATGTTAGGGACGTAAAAACTATCTAATGCCAAACCAAAAAGTTTTGAATAATTATTTTAGTTACTTTTGTTATTTACATGGATACCTTGAGAAAAAATATATCAAATCGGGGGGCCCCCCCCCCATTGGGTTTTCTGGATTCATCCCAGCTTGGAAACATCATAAACATCTAAAGCCATAAGTCAAACAAAAGGATCTTGCCATGATCCCTTCGGAAAACTTAAATTTACAACCACTCAAACATCTCTCAATTGAATACTCTCCATAAGTAATTGATACTCCTCAGCATCCCTTTTATATCACATTTTAGTGTTAAAATCTACATATCATTCCCTCTTCTATATCACATATTATAGTGTTAAATTCCACAATTCTGTGACCATACCAAATTTAGGATAAAACTAAATAACAGGATTCAGAGTTCCATAGAATCAGTACCCAACGTTTCATCACTGAGGGGGGATATAAGCCTTTTGTTGTCTATTATTATTGCTTCCAAGAACTGAAAAACACAACTCAACTGAACCAAATAGTTATGTAGTGCTTAATTGAGTGGAGGGCTTTTTTTTTTTTTTTTTTTTTTTTTTTTTTTTCATCCTCATCCTCAAAAATGAAATATTTCAATATTAAAAATATTCATTTTTTTTCCTTTAAATTTTCTCAGGAACCAAATGGAGCATAACAGAAAACAATAAGGACCTCAATACCAGTAGTTACAAATCACAGCAGAAGAAACCAGTCAAATAAAAGAAACCCAGCAAGAAAATATTGATAACTAGTCACTCAAATAATTGACTCTACATTATACCAAGTCAAACTGAGAGAACCTAAAATCAAATTAATAACAAATAAAAGTACCGAAAAGATCAAACAAACAGACAAGAACTTACCTGATTCAACCATGGCTGTTGCAAAACACCCTGAAACAAGAAAAAGCAGTAGCAGCAGTAGTAGTAGAAATTGAAGTAGAAGAAGAAGAAGTTGCACATTGTGATTATTATTAAGATCAGCATCATATCAATTAGTTGATGGATGAGTGTAAGGGACCCACAAACCATTTGGGCTGAAAAGAGGAAGAAAAGAGAGGATGAATGAAAAAGAAATTCTGGGAAGGCCAATGGCAGAATGGTAGTGAGGTCTACTTGGTGAAAGAGAATGAAATTATTAGAGAATCCCACTAATAAAATGCTCTTACTTTGCTTTTTAAAATATTTCTACATGGATATGTCTTCGCATTTGGGTTTGCCTTTAAATTGTGATGCTGATGCACAGGCCATCAGTGAAATGGAAGCTTCTTCTTTTGCTAATGCTAATGCTGGTGATTATGACCACACGCCTTGTTTAGGAGAGTGTACCATGACACCCATGAAGGGGGACCAGCGTTGATCTTACCTTGGCTTTTTGTTTGACACGACTACACGAGTAGAAAAAGCCGGGCTGTCTTTGGCCGCGAACACCTAAAATAATTTTTTATTTTCATATGATTAAAAAAAAATAAAGGGTAATTTTAATTAATAAATTTTTATTTTGAATATGAGATTTTAGTCCGTGGATGTCTCTTCCTTGTTTCAAACGAGATTTTGGATTCAATTCTTTATAAATGATAATTAATATGTTTATTTTGCTCTTGCTCCACTAACAATTAACTATTAACCCTATTAATATATATTATTCAACAAAGTTAACTCAATAATAAATTTTTATTGCTCTCCTACCAACAAAACAACTAATCGCTAATCCTATTAACATCGAAAATGCAAATATAAAGTGCACTTGACGCAATTTTTATAGGGTCAGTTGTAGAACATATTTTGAAAAATCAACCATTAGATTAAATACCTCTCTTATGAGTGTCATGTCTGTCAAAAATCACAGTGATCCAACAATTGATTTTTATAATAATAATAATAATAATAAAGACTTTGAAAAAAATAGTGACATTTGAAGAATAAAAAAGTCACAATTATTCATTATGACATTTTTTTTTTTAAATCGACCGTTGGATCACTGTGGTTTTTGACAAATAGGACATTCATAAGAGGGGTATCTAATCCAACGATCGATTTTAAAAATATGTTTTGCAAGTAGCCCTACAAAAGTAACTTGACACAATTTAAGTCAAGTGCACCTTATATTAGCATCTTGGCTATTAATATGAGACAAATTCTCTTTACACGTATTTTTACACATATTTCTACATATGATTCACAAAAACCTAACATGGCAGTTGTATTTTGAAAAAATCCACCGTTGGATTAGATACCCCTCGTGTGCATATTATGCCTGTCAAAAATCATATTAATCAGGGACACCAGTAGCCATTCGATCCATAATGTCTTTTAATCAATAAAAAAAAAATCATATTTTTTCACAATTGTGGACGAAGTACTTCTTAATCTCCTATCGACTTGATATTTCATAAACATGAAGTGTACGAGAGGAATATTTAATACAACAGTAGATTTCTCAAAATACAACTTTTATGTTGAATTTTGTGAACCATAAGTAGAAATATGTGTAAAAATAAGTATAAACGGAACCTGTCCCAGTATATATTATCAAGCAAAAAACAATAAATTTTAATTTTTAAAATTTAAAAAAAAATGACAAATCTGTTTTTTAAAAGTATATTTAATTAAAGAAGAGTGAAAACAGAAAATAGAAAATTATATTTAGATTCTACACTAAACATGATCAATTTTAGAAGAAAAACAACCTTAAAATGGATGGGGGAAGATAAACACCCTTGGGTGACGTAATCAACTTAAAAGAAATGCCTACTTAGTGCTGCTGCCACCTCAAATGTTTTCAGGTTCCCAACTTTGCCGGCACAATAGGGGACCACCCAATCCACGTTTGCCACTTGGGATAGCCGTAGGACCCAGCTGGAAAGGAGTTTTCCGTACATTTTTATTTTTGGAGTTTTCCCAAAAATAGCCCCTTTATGAATAGCCTCTACTCGGCCAGCATCCAATATTCCAAATAGGTTATGAATAGCCTCTTTATGGACTTCTTCAAAGTTTTATATTAAATTTATGCTTTTGTAGGATATGGCATAATTGATAAAGTAATATTTATCTTACCCTATGAGTTTTCCCCCAACCCATTCTCTCCACTTTTTTTCTTTTAGCCTATGATTTTGTTCCTTTTTTTTTTTCTTGAGGCTTTCTTCTTTCTCTCTTTCTTTTACTTGTGTTTTGTCGATGACCATCCTCAAATACATATTCAAACTAAAACTTAGTTCCATGCATTAAATGAAAAAATTTCAACACATAAAATAATAACCACTATTTTGGGAGTCATTGATAGACTACATAAAGCTTTTCAAAGCTTAGAAAACACCTTCAAATTGTAAAACTAATACGTTGTTACATGATTAACACATAGTCGCAAACTTCACATGCCCTGATCTTGTCCCTTTGATCTTCATAGAAAATTTGTTTATCTCTTCACCCTCTTCAACATACATTATGATTCAGTCGATTGGGATGGGTAATCTGAATCAATTTTTTAGATAAAGAGGATTAGTTTTCTGATACAATAATAACTCTACTTGTCCATCGAAGTTGGACTAGTTTAGGAAACCAAATCTCTATTGACCAATTACTAATTAGATAAATAAGAGATGACGATAGGTATACATTGTCCCATTAAAACATAATTTATCAAATATGCCTTTATCATATGGGCCACCTAATAAATAAATATTAAATTTATCATATACAAATATACTCAACATCTTTTAGAATGATAACATAATCAAGAAAAAAGAAGAGGAAAACATACAAACAAAAATCTAGGAAAAAAATTTAAAACTTGCAATTTGTTCAATAAATCAGTAGTGAACATAATGGTATGTTCATTAGAGGTAAATTGAACATACCAAATATAATCAATACTGGTTTATCAAACATATCATATATATTAGTTCAATCTTGGTTCTGTAAATTGGTCATTATTTTGAAATGAAAAAAAAAAAAAACGAAATCAACTTTTAATACAAACAAACACTATCAATGATTTCGTCTATAGAATTCTATGAGAGCGAGGGTTAGATAGAGTAATAGGGTATAAATGAGAGTGATAGATGAGTTAGACAAAAGATATGGGATATAAAAGGGGTGATGAAGGAGTTAAATTGTTTGAAGATGGGGTGGGGAGTAGATAGAGGGACTATATATGTCTTTAATAGTAAATTTGGACATGAGTAAAATTGAATTATTCAAATGTGGGGTTAGAAACTAACTGAGGGAATGACAATATTTGCTCTTCTTTTTGTTGTTGTCCTTTATACTTCTACTAATTTAAATAGTTTTGAATTTTAATTATCTATTATGCCAGTTTATAATAACAATTTGACCAACAAAAAAATTAGAGTCTTTTAATTATAGGTCCTTTGTATTAGAGTTTTGGAATATTAGGTCCAAGTAAAAAGCTGCTAGCCGTTAGGTCCCTCATTCTTGTTTATAGACAAAAAATTTCTTTTAGAAAAAGAAGCCAATTTGCACACGTTATATACATTCCAAAAAAATAGGCACCGCTTTGCATAAAAATAGACACTCATGTGGCAAGATTTTGTCATAAAAGGATTCAATTTATTATTATTATTTAAAAAAAAAAAAAAAACAAATAGATGCACATTTACACTAGGCGTACCACATTCTCCACTCGTCAAACTTAGGGGTCTTTCGCCGAACCACTAGATCGCTCGCGCAGACTGGTTCATCACCGTTGGCATTTCTTCGGCCAAAAAGGTTAGCTTTTAAAACCCATTCACAAATAAATTTCGAGTTTCGTCAGAAATTTATACATTCGAAGTATATTACATATGTGGGGGACATGAACTCACAAATCTATTTGTGATTGGCTTGATGTATGTTTGATGTTTTTGGGTCATTAAATTACATATTGTTGTCCCAAGTATTGACCCCAAAGGGGATGAATAAGGTCTTGGCAAACTTTTAACAATTATATGGAAATTAAAAACTAACACACACAAATACATTTATATGATAATAAGGACAAGTAAACAAATATAAATTGCAAGAGTTAAGGGATAGAGAAATCAAACAAAATGATTTTAAGCAGTTAAGCATCAAGCTCAAGGATTCCCAAATCCACTATGGATCACTCTTTCAAAGTGGAGAAATTTTTACACTATCTTTCTTTTGAGTCAAGATAGAAAAACCCAATTTCTTTGTCTAGTAGAGATCAAACCTTACCCAAAGGAGCACTCCCACTATTTCTTACAATAAGGGTAATATTCCAACCCTTCTTCCACCAGATTTACAATGATGTTTTGTGTACAAAGATGAATTCCTCAAAGAGTAAACAAGTACAAATGAAGCTCACACTAATATCTCTTAAAGATAAAACTATTGGCTCAAGGGAGAATATTGATTCTTTGGCTAATACACACAAGAATGATTAATACTAAGTTTTAGTATGTTTGTGTATGATTATTAGTCCAAACAAGACCCAGGGAATGGGTATAAATAGGCATAGGGTCAGATATGGCCATTGAGAGCAAAAACTAGCCATTACTAACTTTTCTGCAGAATCCCATTCGAACAGCTCGAGACCCTGTTCAAACGGAGTAGCCGTTACAACATATTTTTACTTTCTGTTCGAACGGTAATTAAACCTGTTTGAACGGCCAAGCCAAAAGGCTATTTCATTCAAACGATGAATAGAGCATCAACATGCTCACTGTCTCGTTCAAACAAGATGGTCCATTTGAATGACCAAGCTGCATTTTGCCTCTAAACATATTTTAAACCAAGTTTAGCAAAGATAAGGC
>JAESVK010000817.1:1130246-1158051 GCA_017140935.1 Hamamelis virginiana
CAAAGATTATTACAAGGTCTTCACAAATGAGTCTTTAATCTTTGTGTTTGGCTTCATCCTTGAAATTCAACAAGATCATTGCTCTTTACTCCATACTCCTTAGTGATTATGCAACTAATTAATTCACTTGAGCTTAGCTTTGGGATCTTCCAAATACTGTTTGAGCTTGGCTTTGTTTGGCTAGCTTCCTTGATGTAAAACATTAGAAACACAAGACAATATTTGTTATCATCAAAACCATACAACAAAGTTGGAAGGCTAACACATATATTTGTGAGTTTTATTGTAATATCATATACATTCAACATAAAAGTTTTTATCTTTTCACTCTTCAGAAACTTATACATTTAGAGTACATTACATATGTGGGGGATAAGAACTCACAATCACATATTGATTTGGCTTGTGATTTGAGGTTTTTGGTATTGAAATTGCACACATTTGTGCATTTTATTGTAATTTCATATGCATTTGATAATAAATTTTTTATTTTTACAATTATTTTATAGAAATTTTTTAAGCAAACCAATTTAAACATTACATATAAATGTATATGTCCATGAACTTGATCATTTTTAAAAATCTTTGATATATATATAGATATATATATATATATGGAAAATCCAACTTACAATACTCATGAAAAATATAACATGATTTAAAATTTCATACCTCACTAAATAATGAATCTGAACATGCAACTCCTCTGGATAAATGCAAACACAAACAAACTCAAACTAAAATGATGAAATCTCGACATATAAATTTCGTATGATAAACATATAAATTTCATACAGTAGACATCTACACATACGTATACTTTCTGTATGGAAACAGTTAATGCTAAAGCAAAACTATGAATATACGAGATATGGATTTATTTGATTCATTCAAATAAGAATAAAGAAAATCTTACTTTCCTATAAGAATAAAAAGAGATAAAAAAATGAAAAAAATATTGAAATATAAAATAAGAAAATAAAGATAATTGAGTAAAACCTAATATGGCAGAAAATGAGGGTTAAATTGATCTTTAGAAAAAAGAGTTGATGTCTATCAATTAAATTCTAAAATGGAAGGAACCAATGGGTTAGCTAAAAATCTCAAGGATTTAATTGGTTAGTGGAGTTATATAAGGGACCTATCACTAAAAAGCCCAAAAAATTATAGGTAAAAAAATGAAAAAAAAAAATTATTATTTTGTTTGGTTATAAAAGTTATTATTTTAATTTGGGATTATTTTAAAAAAAATTAAAAATGTAAGAAATTTATGATTGTTTGAATTTTTTTAGGACCACCTTTTGTTTTTTACCTATTATGTCGTTTATGACTATTTAAATTCAAAATTTGAATTTTTGTTCTCTTTTCTTTATAAATTCACCTGCTTCGTCGTGTGAGGTGTGCCGTCCATGTGGTGGGGGCCACCAAAATTATCTTGTTTGGAAATCAAGGAATTGATTCATTTCTAAAATGAAAAGTCAATGCAGTCTCCCAAGCTATAAGCCTTGTATTAAGGCTACATTGGGCCTTGATTTTATTGTATTATCTGAAGCCTTCCTGGTAGCATATTATGATGCATTGTTAAAACCTAGTGAGGTTTATGATTAGAGAGATAAAGAGGATACAATTATATGGGTTAATGAGTGATAACCTTTTTGTGCGTTCTTCCATTTAGGGTTTTGCGAGGGTTAGTTGTGTAGGGCGTTAGGTGTACAAGGGTTTAAGTGCTTAGGTTTTGGGTGTAACCTTGAGTTAGAATCGACCTCTTATACAATTCTTCTCATATTTGTCATAGTGAAAAGAAGATATGATCACTCTCGTGGATGTAGGCATTTTGAGCTGAACCATGTAAATCATTTATGTATTTCTCTTTTGTTTATGTTATTTTGTGTGCTTTTATTGCATGGTGGGTCTAATTCCAGCATTTCCCTCTTTCTCACACATATTTCTCATTTTCACGAACTTCTCAACTCCATAATTTCTACTTCATTTTTTTCTTTCCTATTGACCCTGACTCCAACAATGAATTAGAGATGTTGGCCTTGACCTAGTTGCTTTGTAAAAATAATGATTTGATACAAAAAGAAGATTAAAGTCACGTCGCTATTCAATTCAATTAAGGTCACACAACTATCTGGGTGATCTACTTCAAGGACACAACATACTATACCAAGACTACTTTATCGAAAAGCTTTATGCGAAATTGGAGGTTTCGAATGAACCAATCTCTTTCTTTTTGAATTTAATTTGCAACGGAAGTTGATCATGACCTATACATTGTTTGAAAAAGAGATGCAGTCGAAATCCTTGGTTTGCCATATATTCAAATAGGTTATTTGTTCAACGAGGATGCTATCTTATGGAGTAACGATAGTTGTTTTGAGAAAATATGTGAGGATCGCTGAAAGTTGATTAGTCGAAAGTATGAAAAGGTTTGTAAAGGTGTTAGTTGAAGTTTTTAGAGAAAAAAAATTGCGATCACCAAACAACTATGATAGCGATGATATTTCTAAATTGTTAGCTCAAGGTAGGGGTTTGCACAAACAGAACTAAACCGATAAACCAAACCAATAAACCAAACCAATTTTAAGTGTTTTAGCCAGTTTTTAAGATTGCCTCGGTCAGTTCAGTTCCTTTTCTAGCATTTTCTCGGTGTTCGATATCAGTTAATATTAAACCGAGGTAATTACTGACTCTAATTCATTATATATATATATATATATATATATATATATATATATATATATATATAGAAGTTCTAATGGGTGACGTTGCCCATGAGCGCCTCCCCACATCCATATGTAGTGCTTAGTGGACGGTCCGGATCCTCCCCAAAAATCAATGCATCAGAAATTGTCGGTGAAGGCTTTGTTTGATGAAAAGTTAGTTTCGGAAATAAGTTTGCATTATGAAAAAATACAAGTCCCCTTAGACCTAAAATACAAACAAATTTCTTCACAAGAAATCACACACCCATGAGCATTACACACAAGTAACAAACTAAAATAAGTAGTTTAGTAATAAACTCAAACACTTCATGTGCAATATAACCATATAACATTGAGACTATCAAGAGGGATCCATGAACAAGGAAGAAATCATTACATCCTTCTTGATAGTCTACTTAAACATTACTCTACATAATAAAATAATCTACAACACACAGATTTTACGTGGAAACCCTTTTGGGAGAAAACCACTGGAGAAACACTGCAATCCACTATGAAAAAGAGTTAGAGATTATACCATACACTTGTTCTCACCAATCCTAGGCCTAGTGTACTAAGATCCTTCTCAACTCAAACTCCATGAGTCCTCTTTGACCATAGCATGCTCAGCAACCAAATCCTTTGGCCTCACTCTTGATGCCTTCGTCCAAGTGCCATGAGAAATCTCCTATCTCCATAGAAACTCCTCACCACAGTAGTTGAAGTTTGATTTCCAAGGTTTCTACAATATCCTAAGAAGGATAAAAGGAATCTATATGATATTCATGAAGGGACACAAAGCTTCTCACAACAAGGGAAGCACAAGAAGTTCACAAGAGCAACTCTAGGGTTATAGAGATAGGAAGATCAATTCTGGAGGCTGGCTCTCTGCCCTAATTCTCAGAAGAGAAGGTATTTATAGAAGGGAAAATGACCTAGAGACTTTACCATAGGTAAGAGCTGTAAATAGGCAGTGAAAAAACATTTTCCCATACTTGGATCGATCCATAAGGGTCATGGATCAATCCCTAAACTTTCTGTGTGAGAAAAACAATTAAAAAATAAATTTTCTCGAACTTGGATCGATCCAGAAGGGTCTTGGATCGATCCAAATAGTTTCTGTTTGACATTAAAGCTTCATGGGTTTTATACTTTGATGCTACACCTGCTCGCAAAGGGTGTAAACAGATGGACGAAACCATCATTGATGGAGGGATTGGATTAGTTTTTCAAAATCTAAAGGGTCAAACAATTACTTTTGCCTTTAAAACAACCTTTATAACCACAAACAATGTTGCAGAATATAAAGAGTTGATTTTGGGGCTATTTCTAGGTTGCAGGTCTTTGGGGATTCCATGCTTGTCATTGCATAACTTAATGGGGATTTTCAAGTCAAAGAAGCCCATTTAATACCTTATTTTACCAAAGCTACCATTCTTTTGAGATGTTTTCAACAAGTTAAGCTGCATCATGTTAGTCGATCTAAAATACTCATGCGGATTCGTTAGCCACTATTGCTTCAAAAATTCAAATGGATGATTATCAGTTACAGGCTTAGGTTGCAGTAATTACCCGAATTTTACTCTTAGCAACTCCTATGTTCGAAGCAAGATGTTGTCTAATTAGACCACGAATTACAAATGTTTGGAAAAGCTCTATTGCTATTTCGCGAGGCAATCCACATCGATGTAATGAAAGTGAAGGGCCTACGACAATGACGGAACGCCCCGAATAATCGACCCGTTTGCCAAGCAGAGTGTCACGAAATCTGTTACCTTTTGGGAGGCCTACGCCCCATATAAACTGTCTGAGACTGTCCCTTGGCCTGTAGGTTCTGACATAAGGTTAGAATTCTAGCTCTCCTGTCATAGGCCTGGCACACAGGCTTGCCTTGCTTTTGTAACATTGGCTGCTTGGTCTAATTGGCTGGTATACCCTCCCTCCTTTCTAGATCTGTAGTTGTCTGCATGGTATCATAAATAGCTATTCCGGGTAGTACCCATCCGCTAGGAGAGTTTATAAACAAATACAGATCTTTGGTATCATCCTCTATACTGATAGATCCGTCGGATCTAGTCATACCATTACATTATATTGACAATTAAAAAAAACTGTTCATACTATGAGCATAGTATGATGGCGGTCGGGCAAGCATGCATGCCCCCATCGTCTAGTGGTTTAGGACATCTCTCTTTCAAGGAGGCAACGGGGATTCGACTTCCCTTGGGGGTAGGGTACTACGAAAGGAAGTTGATCATGGATTATCAATAAGCCTAGAATTGATTCTTCCTGGGTCGAGAGAGAGATATTAAGAGAGATCAAGAATTCTCACTATTTCTTAGATTCATGGACCCAATTCAATTCAGCGGGATCCTGCCAAATTGTTCCGAGGGCAACATCTTTCTATATGATAATATGTATAGTATAAAATCCAATAAAAAAACCATGGATTCCATTTCATGCACGAGACTAGAGAAAGAACAGGAGCATATGATATATTATATAAGATCTAGTTCTTTTGGCTAGCTATAAACCTCTTTTCTGCCGTTTCCAGCTGTTGTTCCCCTTCCAAGGGCAGGTTCTTACTCGTTACTCACCCGTCCAAGAAAAAGCTGTGCATTGATTCTTGGAATATTAATGATACATCGAAGGATATCTATGTATATCCTTTCAATGAAAAATTGTATAAAATAATACGATTTACGACTCACTTTTTCTAAGTAATGGGGAAGAGGACCGAAACATGCCACTGAAAGACTCTACTGAGACAAAGATGGGCTGTCAAGAACGTAGAGGAGGTAGGATGGGCAGTTGGGTGCTGACATTAGCCCTACAGAAGGCATTCGAGACTGCTTCACCCGGTCCCCGGCTACGTTAGGGCAGTTAGAGCATACGAAGTAAATCAGATCTGTTTTCCACAAAACTGAAAGAAACCTCAAAAACGGAAGAAAGGGGGGAAAGCGAGGACGAAACAAATGTAGAAATAGAAACAACTTCCGAAACAAAGGGGACTAAAGAGGAACAAGAGGTATACCAAGTTATCGCTGCAAACCCCGAGATATTATTACAGCGAGGGATGAACAAAAATCCAGAGCTCTGATTCAAAATTATCTTGATTCATCCCCCGGAGATTGGCCATTGATACACGATCCAAGCCATTAATTCCTTTCTATTCGTTATTATCTTTATTACTTATTACCAAATCAAATGACCGGACCAAATATAGATAGTTAAAAGGATGAATCTGCTCTTAGGAATCATTAAATCCCATAAATGATTGTTCTGATGTATCAAAAATCCTATTGATTGCATCTTTCTCCAGACCTTCGGGAAAAGCATGAAAAAAAAAGGCTCGAATGGTACGGTCCCTTCGTCACCCCAGAGATAGATATAAGATCTATGGGGCAATTACTTAGAAGTGCATTTTGTGCAACAGCCCTTCCTATCTGATAGAAAAGGATCCCATGATCCTGAACCGATCTTACCTGGGATCGTAAATCCCAAGTTTGTCTATGAAGAGCGGATCTCATTGTATTAGTGTCTAGAATTGATTTCTTCCCGATCGGGGGAAGTTTAGGAGAGATGGGGAGACCCAGCCGCTGCCGGTCGGGGCGGGGATAAGCTTGCTTCTTCACATTATCCCACCCCCAAAAAAAACCGACCCTATAGCGCTAGCGCTTCGCGTTCTTTCTATTCCATCCCATTCTATTCCGGGATAGGCGGCTAATACTAATCTAATAAGTGAAGTAGTCGTCGTCTGACCAGTCGGCTCGGACACCAGACCGCTCGTGCCTGCCCATTCTGTCTCGCCCTAAATGGAATGGCTCTCTTAGTTACGCTGCGCCCCGACCCGAGTCCCCACGTCCGCTTTTCTCCGCCCGCAACCCAAGAAGTTGGCTTTGCCAACACAACATTAGGGCCGTCCCCTTCATTCTATGCTGACCCCGGCCCGGGCTAGCTTTTTGGGAAGCCCGTTCCCATCGCGCTCACGGCCCGGCTGGCCTGCCAGCGGTAGTGGGAATTCTCCCGAAAATTTCCTGTGGATCTATCTTTCCTTGATTTATGTAATATTCAAGAGGTGCATGAAGTGCGGAATGATGTTCCTGAATTGTCTATGGATGAACGGTATCAACCAATTATTAATTATTTGGATAAAGGTATTCTACCACAAGATAAGGCTTTAACAAAAAGCATCAGACAACAAAGTGTACAGTACATTTACTTACATGCTTCCTTTACCATCGCAGTAACGATGGCATGTATGTGCGGTGTGTATCTGCTAATGAAGCTCAATTATTGATGCAAAAAGTAGATTCTAGGGTTTGTGGAGAACATGTAGGGGCTATTCGATTATATGCCAAAATCTTTAGATTGGGATATTATTCGCCTTCCATGGTTAAGGATTGTACAGAATTTGCTCGTAGGTGACATTTGTGTCAAATCCATGCTAATATTCAACAGCAGCTAGTCTATATGTTATGACTGAAAGGATTTGACGAAACAGGATTCACAACGGAAGACAAACAATAATTTTTTTTATAAAACTTGAATCCATCATCAAAATCATTCTAAGACTCGAACACAAGCATAGGATCATGAATAACACAACAATACATATTTAGACAATTTAAACATACTTACTTGATTCCCTTTTGTTGAAAACCTTGAATCTAATCAAGCTTTAAAGTGTATGAAGTCTCCAACGGTATCCGTACGAACACAAGACCTCAAGAACCCTTGAACCTTCACAACCCTTGGAAGAGACAAGCTAGGAGAGGGAGAGAAAGCATGGTTTAGAGAGAGAGAGAATTCCTCTATGTAGCTCACAGCCCTAGGGGGAATTCCTCCTTTCTTTTTGCCTTTTTCTATTTATGATGAGTGGTTACTTAGTACTAGCTTGACCCCTCATCATATATTTGTAGAGAACCACTAGGATTTCTATTTAATACTCTTTATATTTATAACTTAGCCCCTTAATTATTAATAATTAATAATAAGGCCCATGCTAATTATAAATTAGAATATTCTCCTCTCTCTTTAATTCAAGAGACTAACTTATGCCCTTTATGTGTGTAACCCATTGGCTTTACCCCAACTTAGCAGTGGACAGGGACATCTCATGTTTCCCAAAATAGAAACTTTCTATCTATGGTTCAATTGGAACAATTTCAATTTTACCCTTAATGATAACACTTATCATTAGGCCTTCACTAGTCATGAGTGACCTCTAGCAACATATCGTAACGTATCCTAGGTATGAGTGAATAGTATAACTAAATGAACCCTTCATGTTACTTAATCCTTTATCCCCTAATGTCACTGTTAAGATAATCAGGTATGGTTATAAGTCAAAACCCCTATCTTAACAACTTGTTATATGTCTCACAAAATAAAATCTCAATAATAAACAATAAAATTTTAATCCTAGTGGTTCTCTATAAATATATGATGAGGGGTCAAGCTAGCACTAAGTAACCACTCATCATAAAGAGAATGAGGCAAAAAGAAAGGATGCATTCCCCCTAGGGCCGTGAGCTACATAAAGGAATTCTCTCTCTCACTAAACCGTGCTCTCTCTCTCCCTCTCCTAGCTTGTCTCTTCCAAGGGTTGTGAAGATTCAAGGGTTCTAGAGGTCTTGTGTTCGTGTGGATACTGTTGGAGGCTTCATACGCTTTGAAGCTTAATTCGATTCAAGGTTTTCAACAAAAGACAATCAAGTAAGTATGTTTAAATTGTTTAAATATGTATTCTTGTGTTATTCATGATCCTATGCTTGTGTTCGAGTTTTGGATTGGTTTTGATGATGTATTCAAGTTTTATAAGAAAAGTTTTATTGTTTGTCTTCCACTACGAATCCTGTTTCGTCAAATCCTTTCAGTGGGGCTTTAAATTTTCTCCATAGTATTTATCCCAAGGATGATCTCAAACGATGATAAGAATCAAAAACTATAAACTTGCAATAAATTTAAAGCTTACTTGATGTTCCTTGTTGAAGCGAATCCTCGAATCCTTCGAGCTCCAAAAGAATGGTAGCCTCCAACGGTATCCACACGAGCACAAGACCTTTAGAACCCTTGCACCTTCACAATTCTTGGGAAGAGGCAAGCATGGAGAGGGAGAGGGAGAGGGAGAGGGAGATGAGAGGATGGCTAGAGAGAGAGAGAGTCCCAATGGTGCTCACGGCCCTAGGGTTTCCTCCTTCTAATTTTGCCTTCTTCTCTTTTATAATGATATGTTACTTAGTGCTAGCATGACCCATCATCACATATATATATAAAATATTCTTTATATTTATAATTTGGCCCCTCACTTATTAACAATTAATAACAAGGACCAAACTAATTATAAATAAGAATATTCCCCTCTCACTAATTCAAAAGACTCACTTGTGCCCTTATGCATGTGACCCATTAGGTTCATCCCAACCTAGTAGTGGCCGGGGACATCTCATGTCTCCCAAAATAGAAACTTTCTATTTATAGTTCGATTGGAACAATTCCAATTTTTCCCTCAATGATAACACTTACCATTAGGCCTTCACTAGTCATGAGTGACCTCTAGCAACGTATCATGACGTACCCTAAGTGTGGGTGAATATGTAAATATAAATGAACCCTTCGTATTACAAATAATCCTTCACCATACAATGTCATGATTAAGTTAATCGGGTATGGAATAATGTCAAACCCTAACTTAATCCCGTGTTACAAATTTACCAAAGTATAATCTCAATGAGGTAAACCCTTGAAAACACTTTTCTTGGCTTCCTACTACTTTGGCCAAAAACTTCATTGAGATTATATATTTGTGAATTAACATTGACATTCTCCCTTTTGTATCACGGGTGGTGATTCCCTATTGCACACTCACTTATCTTCATACATAACTTACTAGAGCCAATGAGTATTGATTACATCCTGATGGTTAAGAATGTACGAGATACTATCAAACTCTAATAACCCATGTATAAGATAACTTGTGGTGTCTCAGGTCTCAAGATTACAATTGTGACTATACACATGAGTAGCTTTTGACATGCAAATAAAACTCTATAAGCTATACTCATATTGGTCACGTTCAGTGTACTTGTTCTTAACAAGCACCCACAGGTTTACTATAGTGCCACTACACAAATGGCATGAGACTCACTATCTTCCCATTGGAGCTAGTATAACCTGTGCTAATCTTAACGATTATAATCGCTCAAATATGTAAACCTATCATTAGGAACAAGTCTAGGATAGATGTACTTGAAAGTTATAAGTCTCTCCATCTCAACGCTTGAGATATAACTCTCTATCATACTATCCAAGGACTTTATCATGAACAGTAATTAAACACAAGTTTACATGATAAAATAAGCCATTTCATAAATGAATATAATGAAAGATAATGTTCCCTAAATACAACCTAACAATTAGTTTTAGGGCATACATCTAACAAAGTCCTATAAGGGCATAATGGCCTTGTCAACGCTGGGACTAGACTTAGTTAGAAAAATTAATACATCCTCTAGTAAAAATCATGTGTGGATGTTGGTCGCTACTGGGTATTTTCGTAAATAGGTAGTAGTTGTTCCTTTGCGAAAAGCTACTTTAGAAGCCATGTCACTATTTATTAGGGAAAACATCATTATCCAATTTGGTTTACATCAACAGTTACTTACTGATCATGGAACCCAGTTTCAAGGGGAAGGTAAATAAATTATGTCAAAAGTTTAATATATTTCATGCTCAGTCTATAACTTATTATCGGGAAATGGATAGGTTGAAGTAACCAATAAAACTTTATTGAAGATTTTAAAGAAGACAATGAAACAGTCACAAAGGGATTGGCATGACAAGTTGATTACTGCATTATGGGCTTACAGAATAAGGGTCAGAATAGCTACAGGGGAGACTCTTTTTGCTCTGGTTTATGAAACTGAGGCTATGATTCCTGCAAAACTTTTAATTCCTTCTCCCAGTCTTTTTGCTTCAATTAATACACCTGCAGATTCTATAGATTATGCACAAATGAGAGTTGATGATTTAGTTATGTTAGAAGAAAAATGAATGCAAGCAGTGGGAAAACTATATATTTATGATAAACAAATGGCTAAGGCTTTTGACAAGAAGGTGCATGAAAAGGTTTTTACGGTAGGAGACATAGTGTTAAAAGTTCAGGATTTTATAAGAGCAAGGATGGGCAACATCAAATTTCATGCCAATTATGAAGAGCAACCCTATGTGATTTTTAAGGCATATCCCACTGAATATTATAGATTAACTACATATGATGGCATTGAACTGAAAGAGTCGATTAATGGAAAGTGGTTGAGGCATTATTTCCCTTAATAAAGAAGACTCTCATTTTATATCATCAATTATACAGTACAATTTCATGTTTACATCTTACCCCACCATTTTATAAAACCCAATTGTCTGAATCTCTCTACCCATATTTGCCTTTGCTTCTTGATTCTCTCCACTGTTATTAGAGTCATATGTTTCCCTATCTGTGCAGTTGCAAGAATTTGATTCAGTTTTTGTTGTTTTTTGACCAAATCCTTAGAAGCTTCTTCTTGTTGCTGAAGTTGCTGCAGCTTTTGTTTCATCAGTTCTTTTTGAGCCATCAACTGTGTAATTTGATCATCTACTTGTGCTATATGATGTTTATTAATCTTTGCTCATCAACACATTTACAGTATTGTTCCATTTGAGGCTGTAATCTTGTGTATTCTTCTTTGGTTTGTTTTTTCCCCTTTTCATCTTCAATTAACACAAGCATATGATTATGTTCTTCCATCTCCAATAGTTTGTGTTGAATATTTACTTTTAAATAAGGCTCTACCAAGCTAACATCAAATCTGCTTTCTTGCAATAAAACTTGTCTGCTTTTAAGATTCTTCGACTGAACCAAACTTTTTTTAGGGAAGTCTTCAATTTCAGTGCACAAACTCACTACCAGCTGTAACAGCTACAGAGCTTTTGTTTGCTTTTCTCCAAGAGATTGCTCTATTTCAAACATTATATTCGTGTGATTTTGGGGATACAAAGACTAAAAACTAATGGAACTGTCTGTAAGCCTTTTCCATTTTTACTGAGGCTGTTATTACTTCTGGAGCTTCCATCCCTGTTTGTATATCATTAAATAAACCCTTGGCTTCCAATTATGTCAATCTATGCTGCAGCATTATTGCTTCTTGATCAAAATCAACAACTACAGTATCTCCAGCTGTTTCTACAGTAGTTTCCGCAGTTACAGCTTCCATAATATTTGTTAGGAGAGCCATTGAAGTACTTGGGGAAATAGTTAATTATCCTAAACTAGCAGTGATAGATAATGTAAATGACACATCTGGTAGCAGAATGGGGTTCTCTAGAGTTTGTTGGCTTGCCTCTCCTATTGTTGTGTGTGGGGGAGATTGACTGGATTCTATTAGGGGTATGTTTGAGAGAAATAAGGTTTATGGGTTTATTACTGCAGTAAGGGAAGGTGTACTGAATGTGGCAAAAGGAACATTGAGTATAGACTCAGAAGGCATTTCAGTGACATTAATGAGAATGAAATTTTGTGGCTCAGGGATCACGACACCTGTTTTTCACAACTTCTGCAACATTTTTCTCTACTTAAGAAGCCCCGATCTCCTGTTTCCGCACTCTTTTGGTCACTTGAGGGGATCTTTTATTGGGTTTTTTTCTCTTTTTGGGCTCAATTTCTTTTGTTCCCACAATCACCGAGTCTTCTTAGGTCATGATCTTTGTTGATCACCTTCTTCTTTCTTTGCATATCAGCATTTATTAAGTTATTATCATATTCTTTACTACCTCATTCTATTAACATATTAAATAAACTATTACAATTACTTGTTCCTTGTTTTGTGTCTTCTTGAGCCATTTTTTTTTGTTCATCTTTTTCTTCTCCTGAATTTGTCGCACACATATTCTCTTCTAAATTTATCTCTACTACGATGCCAGACCAGGTTACCTCATACATCATTTGTCGCATGGAACCAATGGTGGGTAGAAGCTTTGTTGAACTAGAGGTTTTTGTTGCATCAACATCAATTGGTTGTGCCCTCATTTTCTTCTCCAATTGTCATACCATGGCTAATTCCTTGTAGAATTCTTTATCATATATGTTAGGAATTGGGCATTCTCTTTTGGGGACTTATGCAATATACCCTAATTGGATGCTCACTTTTTGCATGTTTTCCCACCATTTTTATATTGAATTTCATCATACCCAATATCGAAAAGCCTTGGGATTTTTTTTCCTCTAATATATAGAAAATCAAAAAATTCCCTAGCTTTACATACACCACTACTGGCTTCACTCTATAAGGTACCGATTGAATCAATCCAAATTGTTTAGCTACTCTGTCAGGACTGTATTTTACAATAGTTAGGAATGCTTCCCATACTTTCTGTCTCACCTTTTGCCTCTCTGGCACCCCATAAAAATAACCTACCACCATGGTCCTTACTATTCTTTACCATTTTTCACTTAAATCTCCTAGCCTAGTTTTTCTCCATATAATTTGGCTGATTGTTTCCCTTGTTGTGGCCACCAATTCTTTGCACGATTTCCTACTCTATAGGGCCTCCATTCCAATTCATTGTTTAATTCTAAGATATCCATATACTCTTGGATAGATCTTTTTCTTATTTTTTTCCCCTCATAAATTTCCACTCTCCCTGTATTGAATTAAGCAGTAGCATCCAAAGTAACTTTAGGTTTGAAGGATACAAAACTCCACCATACAAACACTTGTACCATCCAAAAAGGGCCATACACTGCATTTTCTTTATGTTTCTGCTAACCCCAAATCTATCTTTACACATTGCTAGAATCCCAAATAAAGTTGTGTTGTCCCTAATGAAGCCCAACATATTTGTTTTCCACTCTTCATCCTACAGATAATCGACCACATATCCGTCATTGCTACCATCTCTTGTCTTTGTGGAATTACCACAAATACATTTAAGTACATCTATATATACCATTACCAACCTCCCTATTTTGGATGTATCTTTTTGATATGATGTGATTATGCTTCCACATGTATGTTTATCCCTGTAACTGCAGTATGTTTCATCTAATCTCTTATACACAGATTCTAATTGAATAGAGGTTTGTTTCTCTTCGTTTGATAACTTCGGCTAATGTGCAATTTCTTTTCCAAACTCAAGTCGGCTTATATTTTTTGCATCCTCCAGCGTAAATGCAAATTCTTGATGTATACCCATGAACATATTGGTGTCTGGATTGAAAATCTGCCCAAATGCATGTAACAAATTCTCATCCAATGCTATGCTATATGTGCTTATCCATAACGCCTCATTAATCCTCAATGCTTTCAACTCTTCCAACGCCTCTGGATCATCTAACATCAATTTCACCCATGATTTCCACACTTTTGGAGCCGGATTATTATTCCCTTTCCAATTAATTTATTTTTGGGATTGTTTGTGAATGAAAGAATGGTACATCATCTTGCATCGCCTGAAAATGTTCTCTTTTTTTTTCCCCCATTTCCTATTCTCGCCATGGTTCTTTCTACTATTATTGGTTCCAAAACAGCGCCTGGTCCATTTTTCCTCTCCTCTACCAGAAAATCATTTTTCTCTTTCTGTTCTCCTACATAGCTTGTCTTCAACATAATCTTTCTTACCATTTTCTCTACCTCGGGCTTGAACACACTCAGATTACGAACGCGGGTAGTATAGTAGCTATGCCACTCTTTTGGGGTTTCTGAGAAATTTGAAATGCCAACATTGTTTGGTTAATGTGATTTCTTTTTTCATTCTTTCCAACCTTATATATTTTTTCTTGAAGAAAAATGGAAGAGTTTTCTTCTGTTTTCACATTTTTCCATTTTTGCATACCTATCGTCTAAACGATGTCGTTTTTTTTTAAACGATGTCGTTTAGAACTTTTCCATATTTTCGCAAACCTTTTTCTTTTTTGCAATCCTTTCTGTTATATACTTTCATTTTTTACCCCTTTCCATATTTTCGCAATTTCATTTTTATAAATGATGTCGTTTTGATTTATTTTACACTCTCATTTTCGTAAATCCCTATTATTTTCTTTTTTCTTCTTTTCATTTTCCCATTTCTTTTCCTTCTATTCTGATTACGTGGCAAATTATATTAGAGAATATTTATGTGCCAATCTAGTTAGGATGTTTTTATTCTTCCTGATGTTTACATTTGTTTAGAAATTCATTCACATATTTGATTTTCCGCAATGCTAATATATCAAAAATTATATCCCATTCCCATAAAACCAAGATAATTACATTTACATTACTCCTCCAATTACAGTTCTGTTTACATTACCTATTACCATTTCTTTACATATCATAACCCCGTATTTTTAGAATTTCTCTTCTTTTGTTCAAAATTTTCTTCAGTCTCCTTAATAGCTTCACCAATATCATGCCCTCATCCAGTAGCTTTGTTAATATTTCATCACCCCTACGGTCTGAAAGTGGTAGTACTGATTGTTCTTGAAAGAAAGTGTATCACGATGGTCGAACTTGGATTCGCAGCGGAAGTCATGCAATAAAATTTTACAAAAGAGCTGAATCCACCATCAACCTTCAGAGAGGATTCAATTAAGCATCGGATCATGATTTAACAAAGTAAGAACATAAATAAACTATTTAAATGTATACTTACAATAACCTCTTTTGTTTTTGCGATTGACGAACCCGAGCTCCAAAAGTATAAAGCCTCCAACGGTATCCACACGAGCACAAGACCTTGTGAATCTTGCAACTATCAACACCTGATGAGAGGCAAGCTTAAGAGCTAGTGGGGAATTTTGACTATGAGAGAGTGGGGTTACAAGGGGACAGCCCTAGGGTTATCTACTCTTCTCTTAGCCTCCACTTGATGATAGCTAGGGTTGCTTAGTGCTAGCTTGACCCATCACTTCATATTTATAGGAAAACATCCTTATATTTGCTATTTAGTCCCTCCCTTATTAACCATTAACAATAAGGACTAAAATAATAGTAAATGGGAATTTACCACTCTTTTTAATTCAAAAGACTCTCTTATGCTCTATTGTGTGTGACCCTTTGGGTTCACCCCAACCTAGCAGTGGACAAGGACATCTCTATGTCTCCTAAAATAGAAACTTTTTATTTTAAGGTTCAATTGGAACGATTTCAATTATACCCTCATTGATAACACTTTATCAATAGGCTTTCACTGCTCATGAGTGACGTCTAGCAATGTGTCATGACGTGCCCTATGTTTGGGTAGAACTATGTGAACCCTTCTTGTTACTTAATCCTTCATCCCCTAATGTCATAGTTAAGATAATCAGGGTATGGATATAAGTCAAAACCCTTATCTTAACCTTTTGTCATGTGTTCTCTAAAATATAATCTCAATAAGATAAACCCGATGAAACACTTTCACAGTTCACCTATCACTCTGGTCAGAGATTCATATCAAGAGTTATATTTGAGAACTGACCCTGACATTCTCTCTCATATTAATGAGAGTGATGATTCCTTATTGACCACTCATCCATCTCCATGCATGACCTATTAAAGCCAATGAGTATCGATTACATCCTTATGGTTAAGGCTGTACAAGATACTATCAAACCCTAATAACTAAACCACAAGATAGCTATGGTGTCTCAGGTCTAAGGACTACCAAACAAATGGACCAAACATAAGAATATTCCTTTGACTTAATCTCCATAGGAATATTCTAGTAGACCAAGTTCAGTGTACATGTTCTCTAACATGCACCCGCAGATTAACCTAAGTGTTACTACACTGATAGGAAAGACCACATATCCTCTCAATTGAGTTGGTTTAAATATGTGCTACTCTTGATGGTTTATAAAATGTCATATTTTATAAACCTATGAGTAGGAACTGTTTTAGAATAAATGTGTATGAAAAATATAAGTCTTCCTATCTCAATTACTTGAGATATATTCCTCTTATCATTCATTCATGGACATTATCATATATATAATTTAATATATATACGACAAGAAATACCTTATAATTAATATAATATGAAATAGATATGCCCTTTAGGATTGGTTTTAGGGCATACCTCTAACAGTTCCCAATCTTTTGTTACTACAGCTTCCTCCAGCTTTCTTATTTTCTCTTGGGTGAGTGTTCTTGTTGCTTTATGCTTGACAAAGAACTCCAACAATCATTGGTGTTGTTGTTGTTGAAAATCTTTTCTCTTTTCTGTCAGCTCTTCTTCATATATTTTTATTTTTTCCTCCTCCATTTTATGATCTTCTATTATTTTCATTATTTCTTTTATTATAGGACAGTTAAACCCAAAATCTTCTGCCTCCTCCACCTCTGCTTTTCTCTCCTTAAAATAGTCAAATGACCACTCCATTAACTCATGAAACCTCAAAATCACACTCACCAGTAATGCTACCATGTCAAACGTTTCTCTATTTGCTTTATCAATGTTTTCAAACCTCTCCCAATCCATATCTGCCATTCTTGGAGGCATCATTTGCAACATCAATGGGAATTTCATATACGCCATTGCTAGGTGTGGCGCTGGTGCCGATAAACTAAAGTTGGCCGATACATGCCTTTTCCTTTGTTCTTTCTTTTAATATCCTCATTCTTTCTTTTAATTCCAACGTTTGATGAAGTTCTTTTGCTGATACTTTTTCTAAATCAATTATTTCTTCCTTTATTCATTCACAAGCCTCTATTATTCCCAAAAAATAATAATAATAATAATAATAATGTTGCAAATGCGTTGACAACTAATATTTTATACCTTCAGGGAAGTCCCATAATAGCTCTTCCCTTCTTGTTTTTTCTTCTTTTCTTTTCTTTTTTATTTCTTCTTCTTTCTTCTCTTTTGATTCTCTTTCTGAATCTCTATTTGCTATTGATCCACTACCATATCTGCCCAGTCCTCCCAACTTGATGATGGGACTATTGTCCATTAGTTTAGTTTATTTTCTTCTTCTATCATAATCCCCTTTCCTTTGTCATTTACAACCATTATCGTTGCTTTTCTATTCTTTCTACCATTCTTTTGTTCTAGTATTTTCTCTCTTCTCTTTTCTTTCTTTTCCTTTTTGTTGTCTGTACTTTCTTTTCCCGAAATCTTGTCAACTACTGCTTTTATTATTCGTCTTCCCAATATTTCTCTTCATTTTCTTCTTTTCTTTTGACATATCCTTCCTTTATTTCCTATTTTCCTTTTTGCCTCAACTTTTATCCTTATTTCTTTTTTTTTTTTTCGCATTTATACAGGTTCTTGCAATATCGTGAATTCCGTATTTTTATGTCTTTCACTTTTACCCATATTCACTTTATTAAATCTGTATTTTGATTTTTCCTTTTTTTTTTCTTTATTTACACAAATTCCAAATTACTATTCTTTCTTTCAATTCTTCTATTATTTTCTTTTCCTTTTAATACATGAATTTGAATAGTGATTTTCCATTTTTTATAATTCTAGATGAGCTTATTGGCCTTTCTTTATTTTTATTACGGTTCTTATAACCGTTCTTTTTCCTGGAATTATATGGATCTCTGGCCATCACCTTTGTTTCGCAACATACCCTTGCCCCTATGGTCCTGGCGGGTATGCTGCAAGGGGACTTTATTGTTATATAGTGAATTAAATGGATTGAGATTATGCATTTGTCAGGCCATTAGAATTGATGCAATTGGTGTACAAAGATGTTGTAAATTGCAAGAAGAACATAGATTGCAGTATAAAGGATATTGCGGAATAGTGACAATGGCATGACAAGAATGTAATGCGAAGAAATTGACAGCTTGTGGTGTAATTGCAGATTGCGAACTTGTAATATTTGTGGATATTTATGTAATTTTACCATCATAACATGTGTCATTACGTAATATATGTATATGTTTAATTGTCACGTGTTGTAACAAAAAACAAAAAGTATAACTGAAACTGAAATTCTGTTAGGGAATTTCTGTTTATAAATAGAGTTGATGTTGATGTAAAAAGAATCGGATTTTCATTTTTGTAAGATTTGTGGAGAGATTAGTCAAGTGAGAGAAAAAGAGAGAATTCTGAGAAAAAACTATAATTTGTTTTTGGCAAGCTCTGTAAGTGTAATTTTCCATCATTTGTCAATAAAATTCATTCATTATCGATTTCAATTCAAGTGAAATCCATCTGAAGCATCGACTAATAATAGGTGTATATCATCAAGATATATATTTATCATTGGAAAAACGGTTTCCCTACCTGATTATATATTGTAATTAAGAAAATTCACCTCCCATGCAACGGATGGTTTTGGTTGTGCTCCATTGATGGAGAGGATGGTTGAGCCAAGTTAGGTCTCAAATTTGGATTTTCAAGGTCTTGTTGTGAACAATTCCTTACAAGTCGGTTTCTCTCTCCACGAGTCCAAACCGACATGCAACAATTCACAACAAATTACACTACAAAGAATTTCTATACACTAAGAGTTAGGAAAAACTTACCGGATTCACAATGTAATTGCGAATTACCACTAGCTCTTCCTTGGATCACTTCAAGGTACGCGCCACTCCCCGGCAACGGCGCCAAAAATGCTTGTCAATTTGTGGTGTGCTCATTTACTTCCCAAGCGTAGGAACTCAAATATCGCCAAGCATAATAAAAATATGGGAATCCACAGGTCATTTCCACAGGGAGTGGGGACTAAGAAGTATCCTTAGGTATTGATACCCAACGAATGTGTATTTAAAGTAAATCATGGGGGGGTTGTTGATTGATTTGAATTGGTAACCGGTTAAGATGGTGATTAACACAAGGAAAGCAATTGGTAGGATTCTAGGGTTTCCACTCACCCACAACTAGGTAACAAGCATCTCTCATAGGTATTCTCATCTAGGATCCATTGAAGAATGGTCTTTGATGGATGATATAACTTTGAAAGCTTTTTAAACAAAGATGAATAAGAGAATGATATCAAATGCTCACTTGAACAATATTACAAACACTTAGTATGCATTTAGGTTCAAGCACAATGTGTACCAAGTTTAACTTGTTCACACATTGTCAAGAAGATGCCATACTAAGCATTGAGAGAGAATGTAGTGAGTATTTAACATCATACACCTTCCATTAAACACAAGGAGATAAGAGAGTGTTGTTACCTTTGTTGGTGATGAGTTTCCACCGTTTGAATCCTACATTGGAGGTTTAGAACTCCATTAAAGCTATGAAAATGATAGTAAATGCAAGAACAACCAAAATAAATGCAACAAGATAGAAGTAAATGCTATAGATTGATGTAGAACCAAATCAACCAAGTTTGAAAGTAAAACTACAGATTAAAAGACTAAGACTAAGGTTTACAAGTGATTACCTACAAGAACAAACAAGAGACTGAGCTATACTAAGTGGAAAGTGCAAGAAAACCTAGAAAACTAAGAGAAAACCCTAAGTTAAACTAAGCTAACCTTAAAAACCAAGTGAGAACCCCTTCTATCAGCTGAAAATGTGTATTAAATACCCCCCCAAAAGGGCATCAGACATGGGGATCAAAAGACAAACATACCCTAGCAAAAGAGAAGAATTACAATCAACCCGGGCTATTTCCCGACAGAGGGTACCGGTACCCCCTTGATGGGTACCGTACCTTTACTTTCTGCACAATGGGTACCAGTACCCCCTATATGGGTACCGGTAACCCCCCTCTGCTGCACACTGAAATGACTCCAAATGAACATAAAAGCCTCCTAGCCTCAACCGAAAGGTCATGCGAATGTTGAGAACCATGCGAGGAGTGCTTGGAGCTTCCTTGAATTGAATTGGGACTGAGAATCACTTGAGGAAAGCTTTGGGGCGGATTACTTCAAGCATGCATACCAAGTGAGCATGAAAACACGCTCACAAGCCTCATTTGCCAAGTGGTCACCCTCAAACTCCATCAAACACCTCAAAACGATGGAAATAGCTTCATAAAACCTGTAAACGCTCAAAACTAAAGAAAGAGTCAAACGCACCACTTTACAGGTAATATGGCTCAAGTGTAAACAAAAATGAAGGGAAAAGGTGATAAAAGTAAGCTAAATTATGGTGCAAACACCCCCTCCAACTTGAACCTTGCTAGTCCCTAGCAAGAATTAAACTAAAAAGAACTAAAGCAAAGATAAAGACAAGAAAGCTAGAACTAGATAAAAAAGTCGCTTTCACGAGCGTACATGAGCATACTACTTCAACTTAAAATGGAATGCAGGTGTTTGAATTTGACATGCTTGAATCTTTCCCAAGTGTGTGATTGTTTGCCAATGGAAGTTCCACACAACAAATAGCAATTTACTAAAAAAAAATGCACAGAGAGAAGATGACTGAATGAAACGGAAATAAACAAAAAGCACATTCCATAAGATAGGAAAATGCATAATCAACACAACACAACTTTTAATAATGCATAGTTTTCATTAAGAAACAACCAACAACTTGAAATCAGAAAGGGCTTTTGGGCTTGAAACGACCAAGGGTTACACAAGGGGATTCAAAACAAAATAGATGCTGGCATGACTTGGCTTGGGTCACTACCCTCTTGCCAACATCACCCTATGCTACCCTTTTACCGAATTGAAACTAAGCTAGAAAAATAAAAACCACAACCTAGAAACATAAAATAACCTAACTACCCCCATAATGCCCCAACTACTCCTCTTCTGAACCTTCCTCATCACTGAAGTCATCCTCGTCCACGCAGTCATCCAATTCATCCGAATATCCTTCCAAGTTAGGAAGGGATGCCTCAACAGCAGACGGGCTACCTCTCAAAATGTTTACCTCTCTCTCTAGCCTGGACAGTCTATGATCGATCTGTTTCTACTTCCCCAGGATGCACTTGAACCAACCCTTGATTCTACGCTCCATTCTTTTCAGTGGAGATGTACTTGCAGGCTTCGGAGCTGATGATGAAGATGGACCCTCAGAAACTGAATGAGACTGTGCTGGCCTGGGCTTCACCGAAGCTGCAATACTCCTTGCTTCGGTTACATTGGTAATGGGACCAAAGTGAGGAGGTACCATTTTGCTCAATGGAGGTAATTTAATACCTTCAGCTCTCACTAGCTGGGTGACCAAGCATGGGAAAGGCATGTAAGAGGTTTTGTTGTTGAAACTGACAAAATCCTTCATCACTCCCCAAATGACTGCAGCGAAGTCAATCCGGCGACCATTCATCACTTCAAAAAGGAATTTCACTTTCTCAATTCTTGGCGCCTTTTCTTTTCCTTTTGGCAAAAGACTACAGTGAAGGATCTTGTTCATTACAGCATACTCAGGTTTCAGTTTTCCAGGGGTGAACTCGCTCCGAGCAAATGAATTCATAGGCATTGGGTTTGAGCACATGGCTTGAGAGAACTGTGCCCCGTTGAAAACAGTTAAAGGGCGAAATGGATAAGGTATACCATCTGCATGTGGAGGCTGAGAATATCCCAAAGCTGCAGCAATGCCAGAGGTGCCTACTAGAAAAGACCTACCACTCACTGTCGTTTCCATGTGATATTCAATTTCTGCGTGTTCTCTCAAGTTAGAGTAGAACTCCCTCACAACAGACGGGTGATAACCCTCAATGGGCTTGCATAGGAATCCCAGATTCTGATTTCTGATTACAACTCGAATAGCATGTTCTGGCATAAAGGTTCCCACCTCAACACTCCTCTCACACTGGAATCCTCTCTTGGCAAGTGACTGAACCCATGCGATTTCTTCCCCCTGCGGTTCATCTTCAAACATAGCCTCTATCTCATCGTCCTCATCATCCTCATCATCACTGTCACTAACATGTTTCTTTCCTTTCCTCTTCTTCACAGGCTGTGAAGTGTTTGGCTTTCTCTTTTTTACGGCTTGCTCCGCAGAAGAGCCTGAAGCCTTTCCACCCTTCGGTGTCTTGGTTCTAGCCATAAATGATATGACTAAACCGATCATTGAGAGTAGCACTAGCATGGCTACAAGACAGTCCCAAACACCCATCTCAGCAAGCACAACACATCCCCTTCCCACATCGCACAACAACTTCCTACCAACAATCTCTATGATCTTCAACCCAAAATTTCACAAATAACCCGCACAAAACACCAAACAACAGCCCCAAACACAATCGATAAGGAAAAGAGACAAAACTCCCAACCCAATGTAAATACTCTTAAAAAAAAAATGATATTCTTACCCCAAAAGCGAAGGAAGTGCCTCGAAATGCAAATGGACGGTAGAACAGCCACTAGAACATGAAAGCCTCTTCAATCGATGGTAGAAATGGGGAAATAGGTGGAATTTCAAGTCTAGGGTTAGGGTTTAGCGATATGAGATGATTTTAGGGCAAAAAGAGATTAATGGAGGGTAAAACTAGGGTCTGATGGTGGATTGGGTGAGAAGTGGTTAATCTTCCACAAAAGGGGCGAGGAAAGCTTGAATGGAGATAGAAAATGAGAGAAAGTGAGAAATAGGTGAAAAATGGGTTGGAATGGGGCAAAAATCGGGCTAGGGGTTTAAAAGCTCGTATTTGGGCATTTCAGGCAAGGGGGTACCGGTACCTACTTAAAGGGGTACCGGTACCTACTTAAAGGGGTACCGGTACTTTTTGGTACTGGAAGAGGGGTACCGGTACCTTTAGTAAAAAATCCAACTTTTTTTCCATTTTTCACATTTCTGACCCCAAAGACTCCACAGTGTGACCTTCAACTGAATTTCCAACACCACTACCTTTCAACAATGAGTAATACACAACCACGACCTGCTGAAGAGCTTCCGACTTACAAAATTCACCCTAGGGTTCCTAAGCTTGAACAAATTGGCACTCTTGGCTCAAAATAGGGTTCGAGTGGAAACTTTCAAAGAAATGAGGTTCAAAAGAGCAAGAGATGGCCTAAAATCATTTCTCAGAGTTGAACAATTGTTCCAAAATGAATAAAATGCATAAGAATGAAATGTTCATGCGCATGTGTGAATTTTGAAGTTCAAACCAACGAAAATGTGCTTGGAGACAAAAGGCATGACTTGCAAATCTTAACAAACTATTTGCACTCAAAATGATCATCAAAAGAACAAGTCATGATGTGGAACATGGGTAAGTGAATAGGCCAACAATTGATGAAGCAAACTGCTTATAAGTTTAGTTTAACCCCAATGGCGTGCATGTGCAATAGGAAAGTTCAAATGCATTACACAAGATCAAAAAGAAGCATAACATATAAGTTCAAGTTTTATTCTCATGTAAGCTCAAAATCGAAAAATTTATCATTGGAACTTGCTAAAACCTAAATTACGACGAGAATGAAACCTACTCTTTCGACAAAAAGAAACTACCCTATGCATGTGCAAAAGTATGAGTATCTGTATGAACACCAGTATATACCCCCCACCAACTGAAATGTGCATTGTCCTCAATGCATGAAAAGATAAGCACTAAGGACCAATTTGAAGAGAGAGGGAACAAAAGTACCTGTGTCAAAGCTATGAACAAGCTAAAAAGCTGCACAAGGGTCAGAGTATCCACATTTCCAAAAAGAATGATTAACAACTAAAATTAAAAGCTATGTACAATGAGTAACACAGAAATTACTCATGAGGGATGTCCTGGTAGACTGGGTCTACCAACTTCTCCATGCTCTCCTGACGGTCAAAATTCTCAAGGAAAGGCTTTAGGCGCTGACCGTTGACTTTGATGATTTTCCCATTCTCAGGATTCTCGATCTCAACTGCGCCATAGGGGTGAACTATTTTGACTACGAACGGGCCAGTCCACCTTGAACGGAGCTTGCCTGGGAAGATGTACAAACGAGAACTGTACAAGAGTACTTTCTGTTGGGGCTCAAAGGTCTTCCTCACAATGTTTTTGTCACGGAATAGCTTGACCTTCTCTTTGTAAATTCTAGAGCTTTCATAAGACTCGCGCCTCATTTCATCAAGCTCATTCATTTGCAACATCCGCTGATGACCTGCTTTAGCCAAATTAAAATTAAGAGTTTTAATTGCCCAATATGCCTTGTGCTCCATTTCCACCGGCAAGTGACAGGCCTTGCCATAAACCAACCTATACGGAGACATACCAAGAATGGTTTTAAAAGCAGTGCGGTATGCCCAAAGAGCATCGGTTAGTCAAAGAGACCAATCCTTGCGGTTCGGGTTAATCGTTTTTTCCAAAATGTGTTTTATCTCCTTATTGGCTAGTTCGGCTTGACCATTGGTCTGTGGGTGATATGCAGTGGAAACCTTATGTGTGACTCCATACTTTTTAACCAAGTTTTCAAACGACCTATTGCAAAAATGGAGCCCACCATCACTAATGATTGCACGATGCATCCCAAAATGAGAGAAAATGTGTTCTTTCAAAAATTTCAAAACCACCTTGTGGTCATTCGTTCTCGTTGGGATGGCCTCCACCCACTTGGAGACATAGTCCACTGCCAATAAAATATATAAGTACCCACAAGAGGAGGGAAAAGGACCCATGAAGTCTATACCCCAACAGTCAAAAATTCCAATGATTAAAATAGGGGTAAGAGGCATCATGTTCCTTTTTGTAACACCTCCTAATTGTTGGCACCGAGCACAAGTTCTATAGAATTCAAATGAGTCTTTAAACAATGTGGGCCAATAAAAACCGGCTTGCAAAATCTTGTCAGCTGTTTTCCTAGCAGAAAAATGCCCTCCACAAGCTTCAGAATGACAGAAGGTGAGTACCCCAATTTGTTCGTCGTTGGGTACACACCTTCTCATCAACTGATCAGGGCAGTGTTTAAAGAGGTAGGGATCATCAAAAAAATAGTTTTTTACATCAACCAAAAATTTTCTCTTCTGTTGAGAAGTCCACCTGGATGGGATTTGTCCTGTCACAATATAATTCACAATGTCCGCATACCAAGGACAACTAACAAGAGCAAACAGTTGCTCATCAGGGAAAGTATCACCTATGGGTAGACCCTCATAAGCTGTCTCTAATACCAAACGAGAGAGGTGATCCGCCACCACATTTTCGACTCCCTTCTTGTCTTTTATGGTCAAATTAAACTCTTGACAAAGTAAGATCCACCTAATAAGACGGGGTTTTGTATCTTGCTTAGAGAGCAAGTACTTCAACGCCGCATGATCAGTGTAAATGACTATGGGAGATCTTACAATGTATGACCTGAACTTATCTAGGGCAAAGACCACAGCTAAGAACTCTTTCTCCGTAGTTGTGCAATTGGAATGGGCGGAATCTAGAGTCTTGCTAGCATAATAAATCACAAAAGGTTTCTTATCCTCTCTTTGCCCTAAGACAGCTCCTACGGCGAAATCACTAGCGTCACACATGATCTCAAAAGGAAGGTCCCATTTCGGAGGTCGCATGATAGGAGGTGCAATCAACATACTTTTTAATTTTTCAAAAGCCTCCTCACAAGCCTTTGACTATTCAAAAACAACATCCTTGGCAAGTAAATTGCACAAGGGACGGGATATAGCACTAAAATTCCTTATGAACCTCCTATAGAACCCTGCATGACCTAGGAAGGACCGTATGTCTTTAACACATTTAGGAGTGGGTAAGTTAGAAATCAACTCGACTTTGGCCTTATCTACCTCTATGCCTTTCTTAGACACGATATGCCCCAACACAATCCCTTGTGTCACCATGAAGTGACATTTCTCCCAATTCAAAACTAGGCTTTTCTCCTCACATCTCTCCAACACTTTCTCCAAATTTTCAAGACATCCCTCAAAAGAATCCCCAAAGACGGAGAAATCATCCATAAAAATTTCCATGATCTTCTCTACCATGTCACTAAAGATACCCATCATGCACCGTTGAAAAGTTCCAGGTGCATTACATAATCCAAAGGGCATTTTTCGAAAGGCAAATGTGCCAAATGGATATGTGAAGGTGGTTTTCTCTTGGTATTCTAAGGCTATTTCTATCTGATTGTACCCAGAGTAACCATCAAGAAAACAATAAAACTCATGCCCTGCAACTCTCTCCAACATTTGGTCCACAAAAGGTAGAGGGAAATGGTCTTTCCTCGTGCCAGCATTTAGTTTCCTATAATCTATGCACACCCTCCAACCTGTAGTGACTCTAGTAGGTATGAGTTCATTCTGTTCATTTGCCACCACAGTGACCCCGTATTTTTTTGAAACGACTTGGGTAGGGCTCACCCACTTGCTATCCGCAATAGGGTAAATGACACCTACATCTATGAGTTTCAACACCTCTTTCTTGACAACTTCCTTCATGACAGGATTTAACCTACGTTGTGGTTGCCTAGATGGTTTTACATCCTCCTCCAAGTAGATTCTATGAGTGCAAATCAAAGGGCTAATCCCCTTAATGTCCGCAATGGTCCATCCTATGGCGGTTTGGTGGGCCTTCAGAATTTCTATGAGTCTCACTTCTTGATCATGATTTAGAGAAGATGAAATGATCACAGGGAAGTGGTCGCACCACGACGAGGGAGGTTAATTCCTCGCCACGCGCCAAGATTTAAAAGTATTTATAAGACCACACTCAACGGAAATTTAACCTCAATTCGTAAAGTTAGGGTGAGTGCGGGTCGTCCACAGAGAATTTGGTTGAATCAAGTTAAAAGTATGTAAGAAGCTACACTAGTGATTGAGATTCAAAGTTGATTGATTGGTTGTTGATTAAGGTCCTAACAAGGAATTAAAGACGCGCTAGATTAAATTAAAATAAGATAAAGTGGAGAAAGGTAATGGGGGTTGGTTCGGATTAGGGCAAGTCAATAATCACCGAATGTAATATGAAATGCTATTTAATATGGGACAATGGTAACCTAGACTACAAGAATAAGTTAACCAAAATGATATGAATGATTAAGTGTATAACGATTAATCAAAAACCATAAACTATTAGAATCGAAACGATAATGCATAACCTATGTTAATGATCAAACCACCATTAACTTAATCATTCATTAAAGTAAGCACCACTTGTATTTGTATGTAATAGTAATCACAGAAAACTAAAACATATTGAGATAAAAACAGTTTAAAGCACTAGGCTCTCAAATACAAGTCTATCCCAAAATTAAATAACATTAATTACAAAATGGTGACTAAAAACCTCACCCAAAATCCTTGCCTAACCCCATCACCGG
>JAESVK010000817.1:1199422-1230109 GCA_017140935.1 Hamamelis virginiana
TTTACCTTTCCGCTGCGAATCCATGTCTGTGGTTTTTCACAGAACCTATCAATCCTACCCTCTATCGTGAGTTGGTTGGGAGTTTTGTTTACTCCACTGTGACTCAACCGAATATTACTTATGATGTTCATGTTCTTAGCTAGTTTGTTTCTACACCTCGGTTGACTCGTTGGAGTGTTCTTTTGCATGTTCTTCGGTATATCCGTGGTACCATTTTACACAGCCTATGTTTTTCCTCTTGTAACACCCCACACAGGGTAACACCTATGCGAAAATGCCACAGTGACATAAACCGCCAAGCGCTTATCTTTTGAGTAATTTCTTTTTAAAATTAACATAGTTTAAAACAGTTTTTCAAAATTCGCGTGCGGAAGACTTTAAATAATTTTTCAACATCTCAAAAATTAAAGATAGCGCTGAGTACTAGTTTGTATCATGAGTACAGTCCTGTAATATACCCGAATTCTAGAAACATCTATTTAGTTTACTGAGTTGGATAGAGTCTCATGCTGATAACGTATTATCAACCTAAAGAAAACAAATAGCAGAAAAATAAACAAACACCAGAATTTACGTGGTTCGGCAAAATTTGCCTACGTCCACGGTGAGTCATTTTTATTATTGTAAATCATCTTACAAGAATACAATATCTTCTTTTCTCAACACATTCAGAAATATTCACATCCTTCCACATTCGCATATCTATCAACAAATTTTATCATCAGCCAAATATCACATAAATAAATCATCATATCTGTAATTCATTTATATATATTACAGAATATATCCATCACTTTTCACAATAAATAATTTTACACTACATGCATACTTTATGCATATAACATATATACGATGCAATGATCATGCAGTCATACCTGCCATTTCCTCTGTTCTGCCTTTCCTGCAAAACATCAAACATTCACACTGATGGTAACCTTATTTTAGGATTCACCATCTCACCACAATAGATGGCTACCTCATTTTAAGGTACTCAACCATCTCAACCATTCTTAATCATCTACCACAATAGCCTCCCCGCCTTTTTAGGATATATATCACCCAGTCCCCGCCTTTTTAGGACCTACCGCGACTGTTACTTATTGACAGGAGGATTTACTTGCTGTTTTTAGCAATGGTGATATATTAGTGCACTAACTGTTTCAAGGATCTTTTGTCCATCGGTGATATCTCAACTCCTCATTTCCACAGTTACATAAATAATCACAAATGCATATGATTTTCTATGCAATATATCTCACATGTAACTGTGTCTCATGCCAGATGCAATTATTCTATGCAATACATATAGTATACATCTCATATCAACAATTCATGTATGGCAATTCATGCATACATTTCATAGTATATTTTCTCAACATATAACTCATATCAACACTTATATCAGTGATATACAAATAAATCATTCTGGTCAACTTGAGCCACCGCATGTAACTGTGCCTCTGTAACACCCCATACTTCTCCAAGTAATAATATTGTCCGCTTTGCCTGCACGCGTAACATGCGCGGCCATACACGCATATTCACATGACAAGTGCACGGTTTTATTTTCTTAAAATGCATTGTTACTATGAGATGTATGGGATTTACTGATAAGCTAGTCACTTTCTCATAACATCATCATCATATGCCATATGCCAATTTTATGTGCAATAATTATGGCAATTATCACATGCATATATTTTATGCATAATAATTAACATGCTTCACATCATACATCATGTGTTGTTCATAATAATAATAAAAAATAACAGCATGTTATAAACTTTATAAATATCACATGCATATATCAACAGTTCATATATGCCAATATGATTTCCATAACTTGTATTTCTAAGATCTTTCACTAATCAACATGATTTTTATAAATTCAATTATTCATGATTTTTATCTATTTTCCAAAGACTCACAATTTGGATGATAGTTAATTTTCTATCCACATGTATTTTTCTATAAAATAATCCATTCTAGGATACTTGTTTGATTTTTGTAGAATTTATCAAATTTTGTTAGATTGAAAAATCATACTAGAATAGTCAAAATACCATGAGGTTATATGGTAAGCCTTATGGTGCACCTTCACTATGCTCCATAATTTTCTAGGCTCTTTCATGCATCCCAAACAACAACTTTTATACTCATTTATATCAACTTGATTTATTAGGATTTTTTAAAAATAATTCCCAATCAAAATGATATCCACAAGTACTAATTTGCAATTGAGGGTGTATGGTCTACTATGCACCTTCATAGCACAGGATCATACATGCACACTCATGTACATGGTACATCAATATTTTTCATCTTTTTGGAAAACTTTGCACACTTATATCTCCTTTGTTTCTCATCCGATTTGGGTGATTCAAGATGTTATAGAATCTGTGTGATACAAGCTTTCAAAATATAATGGTGGTGTATAACACCTCCCATCCGAACATATTTAAAAATGATGCCAAAGTAGGCTAGTTAATTAAATTTTAGATTTTTTGGCAACTTCGTTTCTCAATTTCTCTCACAATTCACATCTAATTGAAGTGATTCAAAGTTCTAAATTTATATAAAATCAATCTATACTGTAACGCCCCAACTTAACTTTCGTATTAACCCTTCCGGATAGGTTTCCACGTGTCAAATTGGAGATACAACCTGTTCTGCTCATTCATATTTCTCATGAGAGACAAAGAGTATATATATATAACAATATGAAATGATATGTACATACGTCATGTCCCGAACATTTAATATAAATCAATAAACCAAATTATAATAAATGCCAACATCCCTAGCAAGATAGGCATTCAATAATCTATCTCAAAACATCAAAACCACTAATTATATGCATATGTATATAATACATAACTATTACATATATATAACAAATGCGATAAATGCCAAAAGCTTGGTCAACAGTCTCCAACTATAAAGCTGTGCCAAACTGAAATGCAAACTCCCAGGTCTACCTGCAAATCAGTTGCATAAAAGCAGGAATGAGCTTCCACTTGCTCAGTAGGAATAATATAACCTTTACCGATTAACAATAACACATGGATACCTGGAATATATAAAGCAATCATGTTTTCCATAATTTCATTAACAATTATAAAACAGTATAAAGAACAATTCAAAACATGTGTGGACTTTCAGTAAATCATAACCAATTCCATTTCCAATTTCATTTGTCACTTTCACAATCCATATCTGTCAATTCATCTATTGGCTCACGAAAGTAACAGGCTGTCTTTTCAGGCTAACAAGCCCCTAGCGCAGCATTCTAGCATAATACATAACCATAAACAGGTTCTTTCTTGAGAGTATAAGTCACTTGCATGGGCTATTTCCTTCGAGTCAGCTCTATGGCTCCACCCAGGACATGAGGCACTTATATTTTCCTTCGAGGTCCGCTCATCGGCTCCACCTCAGGACACAAGGCCCTTAAAATTTCCTTCGGGTCATACCCAGGACACTACGCCCTTCTGAATACAAACTAAACCAAATTATATATATATTCTGCGCATTTCATTGCAGTTCATTGTATAGCACTTCACATCTGCCAACCAGGCATGAATCATTTCCAAATATACATAATTCATTGTGTAAAGCATATATCTTTCCAATAATCATTTATAAAATGAATGTTCTTTCAAAATAAGTCTAAACTGCCATTTCATATGCCACTACAGTTTATGATAAATATTTTATAAAGCACTGTATATTCCATTGTTCAAAACAATCCCTGAGTTACCAAGTGTGTACAATAATCTCTTTACAAATCAAATACTTTGAATCAAAATCAGGGAAATAAAGTACCGAAATATCTTTTGTAAACCTGTTTGATTATAGTCCATCAAACTTATTCATAAAACATTTAATATAAAAGCACCGTCTCCACATTTATCAATAATTCCTTATTTATAAACATTTTAAAATAAAACCCTCCATATAGTTCTTCAAAAGACCTAAACATACTTTAGAAACTTTCCAACATCATATCTTTGTTTATTTCATAAACCTGCCACACATTTTAATAGTTCTTAGACAGTGTATCCATGTATCCGTTTCTTAAAACGATAAGCAATAGAGTTCAAAAGACATATCATTTGTAAAGCATTCTAAAATAATGCATTATTATCAATAGTACAAGTTTACTTATTCCTATCTCAATACCACAGTGTTTTTCACCCCTTTCTATAGCTCCACAAGCCTTCCCAATGCAATGCTTAATGCACCCAATGTAATTGGTTCTTCAAAGAACCTTTCAAACTGAAAACAATACACAATACAAGCTTGGAATCACAAATAGGCACAAAAGATTCACAATATCAAAACAATACAATTCTCTTCCCAAAACCCCATCATTTCTCTTAAAATCCTTTTAAATATAAATCCAAGAGAAAAGAAAACCAGAAAACTAGATAAAACAGAAGAAAGTATCAAAAACAGGACAGACCTATCGATAGGCCTCATCCACCTATCGATAGGGTTATGCCTATCGATAGGCATCCCAACACCTATTGATAGAAAATGCTACAGCCATACAATTTCCAGAACCTAAGAGGTTCACCTATCGATAGGGGTCACCCACCTATCGATACGTTACCTCTAGAAAGCACATATTCGAGTAATTTTCTGCATAATTGACCCAAAACACATTCAAAACTTCTCCAAATCAAAACCCACTGTTCAATCACTAGTTCTATCACATGCAAACTCATACAACTTCGAATTTCTCAAAAATCCCAAGATCCAACGGTGAAAATACGAAAACCACAAAGTTTTAGGCATAAAACCTACATAAACTCATTTTGAAGATTTTATTCAAAATCAACCCCAAATCCTTTAACAAACTAACTATGCATCATCTTAAACATCTCAAAACAGCTGATCTAAATTTTCCATCAATCCGTTCCTCATGGATTCATCAAATCCAACTCAAAACCCATAAAGTGGGTTTAAACGCAAAATGAAAAACAAAATAGAAGAAGGAGAAAATAATCTATGCAGCTAACTTGCACTGGCGACAAGATGATTTCTGGCGAATTTCTGCTACGAGATTTCTCTTCCTATCTCCCGAACTCTTTCGAGCTCTCTCGACTCTCCCAGGCAGTGAATGAAATGAAAATAAGATAAGTATAACTTATATACTTATCCAATGGCACAATCGTAAATAACTTGAAATCAAATATTTTTTTTTTAACATTATAATACTATTATAAAATACTTTAAAACATTAAAATACTATTATATAAAAACATGGGTTATCACATATACCATATATGTAAAAATCATAATTTTTTTGATATACTGTGAAAATATCCCTTGTGCCTACTATTAAAGCTTTATGGAAGCTTTCTCTCTCTAAAAATTCTCATTCACCCATAGGTCTTTTTCCATAATTCTTGTCTCTAAAAATTCTTAAATTCAAGCTTTACAATATACTCAAATTTCAGAATTTTCGGACATATACGACATAAATAGCAACCCATCAACCTGTCTGTCTTTACAGAAGTCAGTAACAATAGCATCCCATCAACTTGTTGAAATAAAATGCCAAAGTTCAACCAAGGCCTAAATAAATACCAAACCATCATCCTGTTGAAGAAAAATTCCAAATTTCAAGCAAAGCAACCAACATCAAATTCAACATGCCATATTGTTCGCACTTCCCCAAAGTTTGGTAACCAACACCAATTAAACATGTTCAGACACATAATAATTTTAAACATAAAGGGTCAAACCATAGTAGTTGCCTTATTCTATATGACACATTTAACCGTCCAAATGAAAAAAAAATGGTGCAATACTTCTCATTACTCAGGGAAAATTGCAGCAGCTGGTTGGTGCATTTTGTGGTCGCTGATTCCTCATTTTTTTAGTGGGTGCTCGTCAATTGTCAATAAAAGTGGCTATTGAGAGAGGATGATTAAGTAGTGATTGCTAAATGTGGCATTTAGCGACGATCATAACCTTACTTAAAAGTGTCTACTTTTGAATGGCACCATATTGTTGTGTTATGAAGCTTTTAAGGAGGGTCATTTTTGGACTTGGCCTTAGAGCCTAGTGGTCCATCACTCCCACTTACTTGCGGGGGAGATCTAGAGTTCAAAACCCTACGGTAGTTGTGGGGGATTAGTTGTGTGTGTGAGTTTGTATTTCTTTAATGTACTCAAAATAAAAAATAAAAAATAAAAAAAGGAGGGTAATTTGAAGGCCATTCCTTAAAACTTTAGTGACCTTTTTCCTCCTCCTGCTGCTATAGCCCCTGTAGCCCATTATAAGCTCATCCCCTCTCCTCTCTCTCTCCTCTCTCTTGTCTGCCGTAGTGCCACTCATTATCAAATTGATTCATAAAAAAAATAACCTTATTAGTTACAACATGCATAACCTCATATTGTTACAACATGCATAAAACCACATAAATTCGAATTTTCGAATTAGAAGATGCCTCGCCATCTTCTAAGAAAAGTCCTTCAACCTACATATACAAATTCCATATAAACAAAAAGTTAGAACTTGACATTTCTTTTATATTGTGTTTGGATGAGGAATTTTAGAAAATCTTGGATCTTTAAAATGATGTAATTTTGAATTTCAGAATTACTATAATATATATATATATATATATATATATATATATATATATATATATATATATATATATATTGAAAATCTATATCTATAATATAGATATAGATATAACCAAGGATCATATTCAAAATAGAAAAAAAAAATACTTCTCAAAGTTCAGGGAGTAGGAAACTTACAACTTAGAGAGTTCTATCCAACCCTCTGCTTCCCCATAGCCTGTACACATGGAGTATACAAAACAGAAAATGAGAAATCAAATACACATTAAACACATAAATATATAATGAGGCAAATGTAGATAAAACTGAAAAAATCCAGCCATAAAAAGCCTCATAAACAATTAAGTGTTTAACTAGTTTAAAATTAAAGATTCAAAAAAAAAAAAATCCAAATAATCATCAGACAAAAACAGAAATTAACTGACCTCAACTTGTTCCCTCAATCCTATCATGGCATCCAATATAATCTTAGTCTTTTCATGTTCAATGCTTAAAGACTTCAGATAATCAGAATGATGTTTTTGTGCCCTTAATTCGGATGCTTCCCCTCTCTGTTGAATATCAGAGAGATATTGAAGAAGCGCTCTTGTTGTTTGATTGAGGGCAGCGGTTGATTGATTGAGGGCAACATTGGACTGATTGAGAGAAGTAATCGACTGCTTCATTGATTCATTCATAGAAGTAGTCGTCTGGCGCATTATTTCGTTCTAGTGACACATAAAATCTTTTAATTCAGCAACAGTTTGTCTCTGTTCAGAGAGAGTAGCTTCTATAGAAGCTCTCACAGCTTCAGTTGCTTCCTTATTTACTTTCATGGAATAGTTTGTATATATTAAATTTCCAACAGATACTAGCGTGCCAATAGTTTGCAAGTCGCATTGTTTCAATACGCTAACCAGACGATCTAAATTAGAATGGCCCTAAATGATTGAAGCAAAATAAAAAAAAAAAAATAAAAAAAACTGAGAGCAGAACCAGCTTCAAATGTGGAGAAACACTAAAAGATATGAAGCTAAATGAACTTGCTGGAAATTTATACTAGTCACCACAGAATCATGAGAACCAACAAACATATGGAGATGCTATTTCAAGCAAAATGAAAAATGCGTGTATATATATAAGGAGAAAAAAAAAGTGTATCACAGTCAAGGCAAGATATGGCTTCTGCTTATTTATAGATATTCCAATTTCATTCTTAGACTATAATCTTCTTTTCTGTTGGATTTTCTCAAAATGGAAAGAGGTCTTCTGTACTCGCATCAAATTATTTTTGCCAGGATCCCACGTTTTGAAACTCTAGATTAATTATTCAGTTGTTTCTTTTTTAGCACTGTTTAAATGTTGCAAGAAAACTGATTAAGTTCAGAAACTTAGAAAGGATTGAGATCGCCTTCTGTTACGATGATAGTCTTTGCATTTGCCTTACTGTGGGTTGATATCGTGAAGAAAGGGATTGCATATATATAACAAAATTCTAGTACATATGGCTGTAACATACCCACTGCCAATGTGGTTTCTTTTTGCATAAAAACTGGCTCCTTTTACTACTAACTATAATTTACAATAACTTAGCCACTGTTGGAGTTAACAAAACTAGATGTCTGAAATCTTTTCTGGTAAGCTTGTGAACTTGTACTCGCAGGATAATGATTGTATATATTGTAAGGATATTGAGGACTTGAAAAATAGCCATGTGTTGATGGTGACATCCAAACATTTGCTCTGGCTTCTCTACAGAACAAGTTCCCAGGTTGATCTGCAATCCACCCATCCCTCTGCCACGATTGACCTGCAACCATACAATCTCTTTCCTCGTATTGACTCTTTTTCTTCTTCTGAGCTTTACAAAGATCCTGAGGTGCAGATTTGGACCCTAAGAAATCTCTCTTTTCCTTTGGAAATTTCTGAGGAGTTGATAAATTACCTACAGTTTTTTCAGCCTGCAAAAACTAGGTTATCATCATTTGATAGGTAGAGTTCAAAAAACTCCAAGAGAGAATGAGAGAGGGAGAGAGGAGGGCGGTAGGAGGAAAAGGATTCCCAATGAAATCAAGTAACAACCAAGGATGGGTATCTGTTGAACTGAACCTTCGCAAATTTTTGCATCTTCGTGACATGGCCTTCCTCTCCACACCTAAAGCATTTGGCAGGGGATCTTGAGCCACTGGCGATTCCATGCAATTTTGTGTATCCCTTCATGGATGGAACCCCGTAAGATCGTTGAAGTTGCTCAATCCAAAATCATCATGCCATAACAAACTATCCAATTTCTACTTTGAATGAATAACAAATATGACTTACAGAACCTAAATGGCCAGTCTGGCCACAGTTGTAACAAGAAACTTGTGTTGTACCCATATCCGGAATGTCAAAGCAACAGAGATGGCCAGAACTCTTGCACACATAACACTCTATTTCTTGCCCACAATAATAATAATAAAAAAAAGACATTCATAAAATAGGACTCCAAGTCTATTACTTGATGAGGAGAGGGGAACAAAAGAAAAGAAACGGAAAAAACCATACAAAGAAGGGTTAAGAATATCTTACAAACCTTGAGATCATCAGGAGAATAGTCACTATTACATGACCACATATCATGCCCTGAATCCCCACATCTTAAACAGACTTTAGAAAGGTGTTTCTCTAGACAATCTTTGGCAATGTGGCCTTTTCCTTCGCAGAAAAAGCAATCACGGCCCTGCCAGGATGTTAAAGATACATAAACTCCATGATGAGTTGTAAACTAAATCAAAGTAATTATTTCATCCCTACCACACTCTGGGACAAAGAACAATGAAATGTATACACACGCGCACGCCCGCGCGCAAGAACCCATTGTATGGGATACCATCACACTTTTTATTATCGTTATTGCAATTCTCTATAGGAATATTAAACCAAAAAATTATGACCAAGGATATGATTGGGCATGCATCCAATCTAGATCAAGTTAAATGCCCCTTAGTTCTCTTATGTGTAGATAAGAAGCTTTAAGTGGCAGTTCAACTCATAAAAAGCTTTTGCGGCAGGAGAGCAGTTGTAGGAATTGATGAAGTTTCCAATGCTTTTGTTGTTTCTACAGCTACAACTGTGTCTGGCTGCTGTCCTTCTTTTGCTACATCAATCTATGGAAAAACAAATGAAAAAACCATTATTCTAACATATAAACATAGATAAGAAGCTTAAGTGACAGTTGAACTCCCTACATGCTTTTGTGGCTCAATAGTTTCAGTTATTTGAACTGATTCATGTTCTAGTGCTTTTGTTGTTTCCATAGCTTTTTCTGCATCTGGCTGCTTCCCTTCCTTCACGATATCAACCCATAGCAAGGCAAATGCAAAGACTATTATTGTAACAGAAGGTGATCTCATTTCTAAGTTTCTGAACTAAATCACACAATATACAACAAATTTTCAAAGTTTCAGTATTACTAAACTTCAGAAAATTATAGAAATTAATCTACTCATCGAAAAATTCCCAAATTTGGTACACATGATCCTGAGTTGATATAGTTTATGGGAAAAATAATCCCAAAGTTTCAATTTTTCATTTTCATATAAAATAAAAACCCAAGATTAGAAAACCCCATTGATATACATATATATTATATGTTCATTTTTAAGTCATTATTAAATCATACCATATTCAATCCAAAAATTGAAATATAATCAAAATAGAAATACTATCTCACCTCACTAAGCTCTGAATTATGAAATAAAATTACCAATTATTCTGCGTTTGTGCAGCTCCATCTTCCCCTTAGCTTCTCCTTTTTCTCTCCTTCAATTCTCTTTCTTTTATTTTCTTTTCTTTTATCTTTCTCTCTCTCTTCCCTTCCCTTACTCAAAATTGAAAATGAGATAGAATTATCCTCTCTGAAGCCATTATTCCACTCCCCCCTTCCTGCCGATAGTGCCCCCTTATAATTGCAACCCACCCCACTATTCTCTCTTCTATCTAACCTTCTCTCCCCCTATCTTCCTTTCCTATCTCCCTTTTTTTTTTTTTTTACTCTCAACTCCCTTATTATTAATATATATAAATTTTATTGCCCCACACATCCAGCTACTCCCTAAATTATGCAACACTTGGTCCCTCTCCTTTATTGCCTCCTATAATTAAAATGAGAGACCTTACTTTATAGAAAAATGTGAACACCACAAATTGATTAGTGTATGATAAGAAATTTCTTAGCATTAGAGATTATCATGTAAAGATGGTAGGGGACAAGGATTATCTTCAACCATATCAAGATATCTTAAGCAATTTATAAAGATTTTGCAATCCCCTCAGCACACTCACTCTTTTACGACCTTGTCTCCTTATCCTTCCCTTTTCTCTCAAATCATGCAACTAATTTATAAACAATAAAGCAACAAGTAGCTGAAAGTATTAAGTAACGTATAAACTACACCCACGCCAGTTGGGTAGGGGTCTCACACCTCTACCTCTAGTTTTGTTCTTCATGCTTATGCTGATTTTGATCGGGCTGGGGATGTTAATGATCGCAAGTCTACTACAGCCTTTTGTGTTTTTCTTGGGGATTCTCTTATCTTTTGGAAGAGCAACAAACAAATTGTGGTTGCTTAGCCTACTGTTGAAGCTGAATATCGTGCTCTTGCCCAAGCTACAGCTGAGATTGTTTGGATTCATTAGCTTTTCTCTGATTTGGGTGTTTCATGAGCGCACCAAACATATCAAGATTAACTGTCATTTTGTTTTTCGGCACTTTCAGTCTATGACTATTGTCCTTCCTCATGTCTCTTATTCTCTACAAATTGCTAATTTATTCACCCAATCTCACATAGCTACTCATTTTAAGTTTTTGTTTAACAAACTCTCGATGCTCTATGGGCTCGCATCATGAGTTTGAGGGGAGGGGTGAGCTGTACATATATAGCTGTACATATATAGTTGACTTAATATGATTTTATTTGTTTCCTTATTTTCTTAGTTTCCTTTATTTAGACTTTTCTTTTATTTGTTTTAGCTAGTCTATAAATTTTAGGTTTGTAATCGTATTGTTTTATATAATTTGAATAAAAGATTGTTCTTTTCTCTTAAAGATAGTTTTCAATAGTATGTAACCCTAATTTTAATAGCCAAATTTGAATAGTCATTGTTTCAATCTCGCATCTCTTGCTTCTTAGCCTTCCTTCCCAGTGGTCTTTCCAAGTTTATAAAGCCAATGAACTTGAGTAAGAGATGATAATCCACGAGATCTATAAGAGTTAATTGTTTGAGTAAGAAATGATGCTTGGAAAGGAATTTACACTTTTTCTTCTACTAGTTATTGCCCACGTGCGTTGCACGTGAATTTTTATTTTATTTTATTTTTATTTTATTTTTATAATTGATAAGTATATTTTATGAAAAATAAAAATAAAACATTCAATTTAGTGCGAGTTGCAAAAGAAAAAGTTTCGAAAAAAGCAACATAAAGGTCAAATGCAATACCGAAAAAACTCACAAACTCTTAAACATGGTTTATTAACATGTGAGGAGATTTATTTGAACTACAGAGGAACTTTTCTTTTTTAATTGTGATGTTGAGACATTTAGGCAAGATGATACTAACATTGTTGACTATTGGTTTCTATTTTGTGTTAGGATGTGTTTGAGATCTAATAGTTGAGATTAATGGGGTGTTAACCCCTCAAAAGGACCATGTTTCAATGAATTTTAGGCTCTATTAATTTTCAGCCATTAGATCTGATAAATTATCCATGTGGCGAGCATCCCACGCTGATCGCTTAAATTTCTGTGTGTTTAGGGATAAAAGTGAGTGGAGAATTTTCCATGCGGGGCTAGTTGTGTGTAAATGTATACAATTCCAACTTATTAATTGGCATGTTGCAAATCTAGAGATTGAAGATCCCTCATTGTTTAGCAATATAAAGTAATAAAAATCAAACAAAAAAAATCAAATGGCTGGTTTTCCTAAGCATAATTAATTATCTCAATTTATCCATAAAGTGCATGTATATTTAAAGATATAGTTAATTCTGCAAATATATTTTTGTCTTTTCTCATTTATTTTAAGACAACAAAAACAAGAAGCATTCTTAAAATTGTATAAAATTCAAACTAATCTCGTAGAACTTTTATAACCAATAAAAGGAATAAACATTTGAATAAAACTAATCAACAATATATAAATAAAAAAGGAAAAAAATATCATACCATCAAAGTTTAACATACTAAAACATAGAGAGATAAGGTAATTCAACGCCATTATATGTAAATAATAATAATAAATTAAATTGCCATACCTCAAGAGTCCACTACAATTTCCACTAAAATGGATGCTAAGTGTAGAAGAAAAGAATTAGGAAACTTAATGTGATTGAAGTTGAAGAAAGAGAATGATAAGATTTAATCAGGAGAGGGAACTTACATTGGAGAAAGAGAAGGAGAAGGAATTGGGAGAGGTACTTAAGAATTAGAAGTTGAAAAGTTCTAGGTTGGGAAATGTTTCTAAAATAGTCTTTTAAGTTACCAAAGGGTAATTTTGTCGATAAATTAATTAATAGGAGTATATAAATGAATCTAAAGTTTTTCTAGCATTCAGCCTTCTATAAGTAGTATAGATATAGATTTTTTGGTTTCTTGTTTTGCATATCATCCAACTACTTCGCTTAGTGTCTGAACATATTCTGAAACTGTTCAAATGCGATTTATTTTGCTATACAATTCTTGGAATTTGTTTCGTATGCACAATCTGAAAAAAAAATAATAATTAAATATACGGAAAAAGATAAGAATCAATCATAAAATTAACATTTATATTGATGGATTATAAACATTTATAGCAAATAAATGTCAAAAGTTATAAAAAATAAATTCCTAGAATACATTTCACTCCAAACCTTAGTTAAAATAATAAACCAACCTGGCACAACTCACCTATACTCTTTCCAAACTTATTCTAATAATGTGAGACGTGTACCTGATCAACTCGAACCATTGCCATCCCTAGCTCGAGTAAATGGTATTGACTCTGATTGAGAGCTTAATGACCTTAAACCTGTAATATCCCAAAAAATTTTAAATGTGCTATTTTCATCATTTTGATAAGTTTTGGGGTATTTTGGAATTTAAGAAGCTTCGATTTTGAAATTTTATAAAATGTTTGAGGTGATTCAATTTTTTTTTTTAAAAGCTAAAGGGCATCATGCAAATAAGAGAAATTAAATTCTACTATATTGCAATTTAGTCCCTAGTCACTTCTTTAAAGACCCCACGAATCAGCCTCACACCTCTCATACTTCACTCATCAGTTTTGGGTGTTAGAGAGGGAGCTGTGAGGGAGAGTTGCTGGGAGGAGAAGTGGCCGGAATCCCTGCCGGACTCCTTGCCAGAAATCTGTTTTTGTTTCCTTTTGAGGTATAGCTGAGTTCTTGTGTTGAAAACCTTCTCTTTTCATCCTTTTTTCTCTAATATCCTTTGAAAAATGCTTGGGGTACAGGTCTGATTTTACTTGAATAAGAGTTTATAATGCACATTTAGCTTTGCTTCCCGATTCAACAGCCTTCTTTAAAGGTTTAAGCGAAGATTTCATCTCCATGCAAACTGATTTGAGTTATTATTTAGATCTGTGACATGCATGGAAGGTTTATGAGTTTTCATTTTTTAATCTTGACTTTCAAAACAGTTTCCAGGCATGCATGCAACCAAATTCGGTCCTTGGATTTTGGGTTTTGAAGTTTATATATTCTAATAAGTTATTTTATTTTATTTAAATCTTGATCCGATTAGATTGTAGTGAGTTTATCTCCAATCAGACTCAAATGAAGTTTTTTTTTTTCTATTATCTTGTAAACTTGCTGGTGTGTAGATTGGGCATGCATGGCCTGGCATTGGTTTGTTACATTTATGAAAATTAAAATGGCAATACATCAAGCTCTGTTTTGAGCTGCTGATTTCGGGACTGTGCATGTTAAAGACCTTTGCATTTTTGTGCCTCCTTTAGAGTTTGGTAATTTGATTTATTTACCTTGAGTTTGCAGTAACAAAAATCAGCCATTTAAGTAGCTTGATATTGGGGTTTCCGATGGACTGGGATTTGAAATGGCTGCTCTGTTCAAGTTGTGACATGGTTTCCTTTGCAAAATAAATTTTATCTACTTTGCATGTGGTTATTTCAAGTTCTAGAAATTTTATTCATTGAGATAAAGATTTGCATGTGGCATCTGAGCAGCTATGATGGTTTAATTTTTGAACTTCAAGTGGCTGTATTGAGGGTGATGCCCACGGCTGCCATTAAAGCTTGATTTCAAGCTTTTGGTTTTTGATTTTGTTTCAAATATGAGCTATCTTTGCTGCATGTAGAGTTTTTTGGGCAGTAAACAATTATTTTGAGCTTTGAAGGGGGTTAGAGTGAGGTTTACCTTGAGCTCTGGCCATGGCAGATTCGGCCATGGCAGCCCAGGCCACGGCAGCAGCAGCTCCAGCCATGGAAATTCTATGGAATTTTTATTTTGGGGTTTTAAAATATATATACATATATACAAATACATATGAAAACCAAGATTCTTACTTTTTGATTTATGATTTCTAATTTAATCTTTTGGTCTTGCCTTGCTTATAAAATAATTTTAGAGGTGTGGGAAAATGGTAGCAGGTTGGACCTCGTGAAGAAGACAAACTCAATTCTTTTTTTTATCTTAAGGGCCAAATTACGAAAATGCCCCTACCATTATCAAATTGGCACTTTTTTAATAATTTTCGACTCCGAACTTCAAACCTTAATAACTTTTGCATATGGACTCCGATTTTCGCGTACTTTATATGTACGGAAAGCTCTCGGAGTCTAGTTTTTAAATCTTAGGTTTATTTTATTAGGCAGGGACTTATGCATGTCTTTATTTGTCAATGTTTCAGATCAGGATAGTCCCGGTAATTATCCTTTTGCGAGTTAGTTTGCATTACACCCAGACACTGCTAGGAGTTAATTGCCCAGTCAAGGTAGGATACTGAACCTCTCTAACGGTGATGATATGTGATTTTATGTGGCATTTGATGCTGAACTGCTTTATGAAATAAACATGATACATGGAACATACTTGATGAACTATTGGTGTGGAGTGTTTTATAATTGTTTATGAACCTATATGTTGGCATATGGATTTGCTTATTTCATTCCTGCTTTCGGATGATATTATAACTGTTTTGAAATAATGCTTGATTATGCTTATATGCCACATATGAAATGCTTTACCTGTTGGCTTTGGAAATTGATTTGGAATTATATAAACCCTTGCTGATATGCATGGTTTAGGCTCGGTTGGTATACAGGGAGACTATTTAAGGGCCCATGGTCCTGGGTGGAGCCTTAGTGCGGACCCGAAGTATATAGCCCCGTAGTGGCTCGACAGTTGGCCATGTGATTTCGGCAACTGGTCGGTTATCCTCGAGAGGTCAGACCCCGTAGTGGTCGGTTTTGGCTGTCGTTGTGCCGGAGGCTTGTTAGCCTAGAACAACGTCCTGATATACGTTCTGTGAGCCTGGTCTTCGAAATTGATGGACATTATTTCGCACTTATAACTGTTCTAAACCCACACCATTTACGATATTTGAATTTTGAACTGAATATAAACTGTTTTGTTTATCATGTTCCTTGTATCAATATTTATTACTGTTGGTTGAGGTTGTACTCCTATTGGGCATTCCATGCTCATGCTGTGTTTCATGCAGCAGGTTTACAGGTTTCTAGTAGAGGTCCATTGGTAGGAAACTCTACTCAGGTTGCATTGGGATTTGCAGTGTTCTGGGCAATCGTACGTCGAGCAGTCTAGTTGCATTAGAATTATCTGTATCTCGAACTATCAGTTTATTTCCTTAGTAGCCTATATGCCAGGGATGTTGGCATTAAGCTTGGTACTTTTGACTCTTTACTTGTTGTACTACTCGTACTTGGGCATGTATGCACTAGAACATATCATCTCATGTTGTTATAAATTATCCTTTCTTTATCCTGTGTATGGAAATATGAATGAGCAGTACAGGTTGTACCTACATCTTGACCCGTGTCGACCTACCCGGGATGGTCGGTATAATGGTCAGGTTGGGGCGTTACAAAACCCTTTTCATTATATTTCCATACTCCTTGAGATGTTTCTACCCCTATATTTTTTAACTCATGTAAAATAAACATCTTTGTTATCATCAAAACCATGGCAACAATCCTATGATTGTGACCTTAAGGTCTACAATCAACACCCAACCACCCATGACAACCATGATCCACCCATCACCAGTACCACCTCCACTGCCATTACCACCGTCACCACCACCCCACCTAACCACCATAGATAACACCCATCCACCACCTCTCACCACCACCACCACTACCACCTAAATTGTCACTGCTTGGCCACTGCCATTTTCACCCGCACTAGTACTAATCACGTACCCTCTACTAACACTCATCATCACCATCCACTACCACTATCCACCCATCACATTCATAGGCTATTAATCATCACCACCCACCTATCATCACTACCACAGTTAAAAATCTCCATATAACATTGAATTCGAGTATTTTTTTGGAATAAAATGGAAAAAAGTTCCTCTTCTAGGGTACCAATATCATGTATCAAATGCAAATGGGAAAAAGCTAGTGTATATAGTTATGTATTGGAAAACCCTATCTTATTCGACCCTATCTTATTCGACCTTTCAATCTAGTGTGCCAAACATAGCCAAATTTTGTGTTTGTCCTCTTGCTAGTCCAATTATTAAGCACCAAATTTGGGGTAAGCCCTAATATTGTAATTAAGGTATGTTTCAAGTACACATTTTTTCTTTCTTTCTTTTCCTTTTTTTAGAAATGTGTTGTAACTCCCCAATCCAGAGGGTTGACACGTCACAATATTGAAGAAAATATAATACAGTTTGATAAAAGAATGAACAATTTTTTTAAAACCTTTGTTTTAAAATTTGAATTGCGTACCGGCTCATTCATAGTATCCTTAAACATATGATATGAGATGTCTAAGCATAAAACCCAACCGTAACATATCCCAAGATGATTAGTGCCAACAACCATAACACATGAGTAAAATAAACATTCAAAGTATAATATTACAATTAAAAAAATGCATGTAAACCAAGTCTCGTAGTCCGAATGCAAATCTTGATCTATATACTATACACTTGCATCTACCCTTAGCTTATACCCATGCAATCTTTGGTAGTCCTTGTTAACCATCGAGATTCGATGCCTCATATTAGCGGAATTGGGTTTTTGAAAAGACAAGGAGTCGCCACCTTATTTCTAAGGAATAAGGAAACCTTAAAAAAAAAATATTTTCTTTTATTTAAAACAAAACAACTCCATATTTTTGTAAAATCTTGATCAACGAACAGAGATGAATTTAGGACTGGGTTATGACGTGAGAAGGTTCCAAGAAACATCTTGTAGGCACCCACTTCACCCTAATTGAAGGTCTCCTAATTTACTTGGGGTATTTAATATCTTATGCACATAACTCTTACTAACTAAAACAAATAATACAATAAAATAAAATAAAATCTTAAAAAACCTAGGACACTTAGCATCCTAGGGTAGACTTGAGCTCTATTAACGCTTATGTATCTTACTACTTTCCTAGTAAGCTTCAAAATCCATGTAGTTCGAACTAACATAGGACTCATCCTATTATAGGGAACTACATTCATGCAAATTCTTATCTAAAGGCTCATCTTTTGAAGAATCATATTTGCAATATAACTCATTCAATTGGAAATCCTAACTTGCTTAGAACTTTATTCTCGAGAGACTTTGTTTTGAAAACAATTTAAAACTGTTGGCCCAAGTATATACCTCTAGAGGGGGGGTGAATAGAGGTATTGCCAAATAAAAATTATGGTTCAATTAAATTCAGCGGAAGACAAAGTTTGAATCATAATATATCAAATGATACAACATGTATAAATTGAACAATTAATATAGAAAGTATATGAATTGAAATGCAAGAGAAGCGTTAAAGAGATTCAAACACAAGGAGTTAATGTGGTTCGGTCTCCGCCTACGTCCACGCCTCAAGAGCCCCGTCTTGAGGATTCCACAATCCACTATGGATCACTCCTTCGAGGTGGAGAAACCTTTACAAGTTGCCTTCTTTCAAAGGTGGAAGACACTCACACACAATCTACTTTCTAGGTGGTAGATTCTCACCCACAAGGGTTTCACTCAACCATTAAATCTCACAAGTTACAAGATAAAATTGAGAATGTGTACAATAAAGAAACTCCTCAATGAGTAGAAGATGTACAGTGATGAAGTTCTCACTAATATTTCTCAAAGATTAAAAACTAATAAATGGCTCAATAGAGAATGATGACGAAGAATGAAAGAGAAGAAGAAGAAGAAGAAGAAGAAGAAGATGAAGATGATGAAGTATGCAAACTCTTATGTAACTTATCAAAACAAAATACAATAATTAATTGTACTAACCTTTTTTGCCTTTTTCTTCTTTGCTTCTAGTTTCTTCTTTAACCTCTAAGGACTTCAGGAATGGGGCTAAGGTTCCTAGAAGGCTGGTGTAGTACCTCAAGCTTCTATTCTTCAAGTTTGGCTCTCTAAATGCATTATGTGTCTTTTTAAAACTGATTTCAAGGTCTTGTATATATAGAGAAGCTTCAAATTGATCAATGGCTCACATTGAATCTCTTAAGAATGATCCAAGGGTCCTAAACCAGTCTTCCAAGGTCTCCAAATTCGTCCCAGAGTCCCGAAGGCCGAACTAGACACTTGGCAAAGTCCCAAGTGAATACAATCATTATTCATACACAACTACTCATTTACCCATTTAAATCCTTAGCAATATTTTGGTTCTTTAATTATCTAAGGGATTCAATTGAATATAGTTTCTCTAAATCTCCAAGCTTTTGAACTAAACATTCAAATTTCTAGTTCTAATGGAACTAGGATGAGTATTGGCTTAGTGTTCATGCACCCATAAACTTTTACTCTCTATCCAAAGATATAAAATCTTTCACTTATACACAAAAACTCTCTGCATCACTCTAAACTTATTTTCAATCGAAATCTCTTAAAAAATTTTCAAAGATTAAATCTTCTCCACAAAGTTTATACTGAAACCTTTAGAGTTTGAAAAACCTTTCTAAAAATTATGCCCATGTGTGAAAATATGATTTCCATAATTTGAATTTCCAAAAACCTTGCAATAACTTTCATAATTTTTGAAGAAACAAATCTTTATGAAATACATATCAATTTTAACTACTTTCCAATAATCAAAAATTTATCAAAAAGTAGTACAACTATCCACATGATTTTTTAATAAAATATTTTATTTGTAGAATTTCCATAATTTCCACAATTTTGACAAAATTCAAGGATAAACCTTATAAATCCATTTATTTGAGAATAAAAATTTATAATAAAACAATAAAATCATTTAAGAGTTTAATATCATGCCACATTCCAGTATGTAAGAATTTACTCAAAAATATAAATTTTCTCAAACAATTCCCAATAGAAAACTTTTACACAACTAAAAAAAATTTCCCATTATTTTTTTGGGTAACCAAACATACCCAAAACATATCCCAAAAATCATAAATTATTTTTCCATAAATAATGAAAGAAAAATGGGCCAATGTGGGGCCCTCACACTCCCTCACGCGCTTAGCAAGTGGATGAGAGTGGGGGAGAGTGCATCTCACTCTCTTCCCTAACCTTAGTTTGCCAATTTTTCAAAAATTTTGCAAAAACTTCCCTCTTCCATATCTCACTCATCCGTGGGTCTTTTCCATGATTCTAATTTCTTAAAATCCATAAATTCAAGCTTTACAACATACTCAAATTTTAAAATTTTCGGACAAATTATATTTATTATGAATTTTCAAAATTTCAGTAGTCCTAAACTTTAGAAAATCATAGAAATTAATCTACTCAATGAAAAATTCTCAAATTTGATACACATGCTCCTGAGTTGCCCTAGTTTATGGGAAAAAGAGTCCCAAGGTTCCAGAACTTCATTTTCATACAAAAATGAAAGCCCAAGAATCAAAACCTCCGTTGATGAGCTTTAAGCTCTATGTAACTTTCCTAATCCAAGACCTATTACCCATGTTGCATCCATATTCTACCAAAAACTAGCATTAAACTGAGAGAGAGAAATGAATTTCACCTTGGAAGTGTAAGGATCAAATCTTGGAAGAATGCTCCTCCTCTTTCTCTCTCTAGCTTCCCTTTTTTGCACCATCTTCTTTCTTTTTCTTTTTTCTAGCAATCTCTTTCTCGGTTTCTCTTCTCTTTCTTCTCTCTCTCTCTCTCTCTCTCTCTCTCTCTCACATACACGAATTGCTCTTTCTCTCTCTTTACTCTTCTTTCTTTTGCAGTTAAACTAAGAAAGACAAAACATACAAATACATCATTATATGCCTTTAAAGACATGTGTATGACACTTGTCACTTTGCATAGTCCAACTATCCCTTCTTTCCTCTCTTATTTACCCAGCTGGAGAATAATCAACAACCAAGGAACAAAAAAAATTGAAAACAAGTGCACACACAGGTGTTGCTTCTCCAAGCTACATAAGCTCTCTAATCCTGTGTGGGTGAATACATAATAGACATGGTAGGTTTGCTACAATTCATGCTATTATAGTCGGGCTTGCCCGTTAAAAGTGCTGTTCAATCCCAAGCGTAGGATCTATCTGTTGCAAGCATAGTAATTCATGGGAGTATCCATGGTCATATCCACAGGGATAGGAAGTCGAGAAAAATTACAAATCCCTTTGAAAATTGCTCAGAATCGAGAAAAAGAAAATAAAATCATGTGGTTGGATTTGAGAGTTGTTTATACTAAATGCATCAAAGTTAAATAATATTAAAATTATGAAAATAAAGAACTGGGATTTAGAGTTCAACTTGCCCACATCCCTTGTTCTAATTTCTCACACTTGTTTTACTCATCCAAATACATTGAAGAATGGTCTAGATGGGATATTTAGCAATGAAACCCAAACATTTACACACTCAGATTACATTGAAGAATGGTCTGAGCGGAGGATTTTGCAATAAAAATCATCCCTTTTGAAGATTATAGGATATTAATGATAATCACTCTTTCAAACATTTAAACAAACACTTGGAATGCTTTTAGCACTAAGAACCACCTGTGCCAAGAAATCCTGTCTACAGATGGTAAAAGCTAGCCAATCCTTGTGGACCTGAACAAATACAGTGTTATCATAAATATCCAAATCTATCAAGCTAGGCATTAGTGTGAAAAATCATTACCTTGGATGTGAGTCAAGAATCCCCCATCAATCCCAGCTGTTTAAGCTTAGCTACTCATAGAATTGAAAGTACACAGATTAAATGGAAAATAAACTGAAGACTTTGACTTGAAATTGAAAACTATGAAAATGAAATGCATAAACTAAAATTTAAACAAAGGTGTTCTATTACAAAGAAATAAAAGAAAATGAAATTACATAATGAAAATTAACCAATTAACTAAACTATTCTAAAACTAATTGAAAGAAATTAAGAAAATGAAAATTCTAAACTATCCTAAGCTAAAATGGAGTAAAGAAGATAAGAGAGAAATTCCTAAGCTAAGCTAAATGGCATGAGAGAGGGAGAGGAGAAGGGGTGGAGAAGTGTCCAGGAGATATTCACAAAGTAAAAAAAAAAAAAAAATCTTTTAAGTGAAAGGACCAAAATGGCCTTGTGAACCTTGCTTAATGGCCAAACAAAATTTAATTACCGATAATGCGAATTGGAGCTATCGGTAATGCATGGCTACGGAATTCGGAAATTGAAAGCATGCTAGAATTATCGATAATGCGAATTGGCACTATCGGTAGTGGTGCAATTCTTGGACAAAATGAGATTGGATGCATGCTAGCATTGCCTATAGTCCAAATTGACATTATCGGTAGTGGTGCAATTCTTGGACAAAATGAGAATGGATGCATGCTAGCATTACCTATGGTCCAAATTGGAACTATCGGTAGTGAATTCTTGCAGGAATTTGATGGGCCGAAAATGCCTTGGAGCATTACCTATAATGATTATACTACTATACGTAATGAAGATTTGCTCGGTAAAATGCTACGACTTCAAACGCTTGTAACTTTCTCGTCCGGAGTCGGATTTGGATGATCTTTATATGCATGCGAAGCTTGAGAAGTCTTCTTTCCAACCATGGTAATCTCATAGTCTGATTAAATCTGGAGAAAATCAATTTTTAGAATTAATCCGATTGGTTGCATTTTTCACATCTTGACTTCATTTGCCCATATCTCCCAAACCATTTTGAATTTAGCTTTGAAATTTGATATGAGGCATCTAGACACACTTAAAAGTATGTCATAAAAGTCCCATGACTTTTGAAGACTTCCAATCCTTGAATCCAAGCTCTCTCTTTACATTTAAAAGTATCCACTATATGGCACTTTACCTACAAAACGGCAAAAACATGAAAAACCATTATAATTATATATTCACTAATATAAATGGCTCAAGTATGTATAAATTGGTGGGAATAATGCAATAAAAATATGCAAATACATGATTCAATCACACCCCCCAACTTGAACCTTGCTAGTCTCTAGCAAGAACTAGCATAAAAGCAAAAGCCAAAAATAAACAAAACCTAACTACTCCACTTTCGCAGGAAATCGCGATTGCATTTAGCGTATGCAACAAGCCTTTAAACCCCTAGGTTCCCCCTAGTGGAAGAGTTGAAGTCTAGTGAGGGTTTGCAGAAATGACACCCACAAATATGAAAAAAAAAAAAGTACATTCTCCTTATTCACACATGTCAAGAACAAGCTTCAATATAATGGGCATGCATAGAAATCTATCTTCTCATAAGTTATGCAATGGTTTGAACTAGTTTTGCATAGATAAAATTCTTGTGTTAGTGATGAAAACCATTCAAATACATTTCGAACATTGAATGCACCAAGCTTAAGCTGAAGAAATGGGAACAAAGAGAAACACCACGAAGAGATGGATAAATTCAAAAACGAACATGAGAGGATATATGTACAAGAGATGCACTAACATAAATGGAAAATGGGAAAATGAACAACAACAAACATATACTCAAAAGATAGTAAAATTGCAACAAGAGTTAAACATAAGTAATTCATGCAATCAAATAGGTATTTTGTTGCTCAATAATGCCTTTAGGTTCAAGGATGGAAAATAACAAGAAATGTGATGGTTTTACAACGTGGTATAGGTTGTCTACCCAACCATTACATCCACAACAACCTAACCTATAACACAAGAACACACTAAAAAGAAAACATAAACAAAACAAAATACAAAACTACCCAAACAAAATAAAACAACTAAACTAAACCCACAATAACAAAACACAATGTGCCATCCAACTGTAGCAAAAGAATCTCTTGAGTTCAAAAGAAATGGGGATGAAAGATGTTTTAGGGTTTTGATAATTGCAACTTCTTACCTTTTTTTCTTTTTTTTTTTACATTTTTCTTTTCCTTTTTCTCTATATTTATTTTTTTAAAATTGCATTATTCAACCCTTGCATCACCAATATTATAAACTTCATTTCCCTTCTAATGATAATCTGCCAAAACTTGTGACTTGGCACACACAATGCTGAAACACAAATGTACAAAACTAAACAACTTTAATAATAACTTCACAAATCATCCAAGAACTAAACTACCTAACATCTACCCTTAGGCTTCTTAAGCTGGCCAAGAAAAGGAAACTTGAAGGCTCAAAATTAGGTGGTAGCGGCAATATAAGAAGAAAGAATTTAGGCTCAAATAGTCAAAGAATGCCTATGATCATTTTCCATTAATCACAAATGTTTAAACAATGCGCAACAATACCATTAATCATGCATATGCTAAACAAATGGGAACGATGGTAATGGAACGAAAAAGAAAAGAGAAAAACACAAAGATACATGGAAAGAACATAAAAAGTACAAAGAAGAACTAAGAAACTTAAGCAAGGCATTCTTTGATTCAAAATGCATCATAAATGATTTGTGCATGTGTATTAATAGGAAATCACCTACACAAAAGCATATGCTCAAAATAAGGCATGACTTGGAGATTTATAGATTCACATAAGCATACACATATTGAAACAGGTTCAAAAACATAAAGTGACTATGGGAATGACTGTAAAATAAAAAAAATTAAACAAAAACTACCTAAATGTGAACAAAACTACCATTTACATGTGTGAACCTCTCCCCCCAACTTGAAATGTGCATTGTCCTCAATGCATACAATGATAAGCATTAAAGACACAATGAAAAGGAGATAAGGAACAAAATCATCTGTATGTGCTTGTCATGATTTCCTCAATTACCTATGAAAATTGTTAGAATGCTCACAATAACAAGAAAATAAAAATTAAGAAAGAAAAGAAATGAAAAATGACTAAATAAGAAAAATAAAATCTACTATATACAACCTACTATACACATATCATGTCCACCAGGATCGAAAACAGTTCTAATTTGCTCCCTCTTTTCTAAACCCTTCTCAATTGAGTTCCCAAGAGTAGAGAACTCAATCAAGAAGTTGGGAGCAACTTCTGCCGCCTCATCCTTCTGAATGCCCAAAATGTAGGGCATTGGAGTGAAGTCAAGCGCAGGTGGTTTGGATTTATGAAATTACATAATGAAAATTAACCAATTAACTAAACTATTCTAAAACTAATTGAAAGAAATTAAGAAAATGAAAATTCTAAACTATCCTAAGCTAAAATGGAGTAAAGAAGAGAAGAGAGAAATTCCTAAGCTAAGCTAAATGGCGTGAGAGAGGGAGAGGAGAAGGGGTGGAGAAGTGTCCAGGAGATATTCACAAAGTAAAAAAAAATAAAAAAAATATTTTAAGTGAAAAGACCAAAATGGCCTTGTGAAGCTTGCTTAATGGCTAAGCAAAATTTAATTACCGATAATGCGAATTGGAGCTATCGGTAATGCATGGCTACGGAATTCGAAAATTGAAAGCATGCTAGAATTACCGATAATGCGAATTAGAACTATCGATAGTGGTGTAGTTCTTGGACAAAATGAGATTGGATGCATGCTAGCATTACCTATAGTCCAAATTGACATTATCGGTAGTGGTGCAATTCTTGGACAAAATGAGATTGGATGCATGCTAGCGTTACCTATGGTCCAAATAGGAACTATCAGTAGTACATTCTTGCTGGAATTTGATGGGCCCAAAATGCCTTGGAGCATTACCTATAATGCTTATACTACTATAGGTAATGAAGATTTGCTCTGTAAAATGCTACTACTTTAAACGCTTGTATCTTTCTCGTCCGGAGTCAGATTTGGATGATCTTTATATGCACGCGAAGCTTGAGAAGTCTTATTTTCAACCATGGTAGTCTCATAATCTGATTCAATCTGGATAAAATTAATTTTTAGAATTACTCCGATTGGTTGCATTTTGAACGTCTTGACTTCATTTGCCCATATCTCCCAAACCATTTGGAATTAGCTTTGAAATTTGATATGAGACATCTAGACACACTTAAAAGTATGTCATAAAAGTCCCATGACTTTTGAAGACTTCCAAGCCTTGAATCCAAGCTCTCTCTTTACATTCAAAAGCATCCACTTTATGGCACTTTACCTACAAAACGGCAAAAACATGAAAAACCATTATAACTATATATTCACTAATATAAATGGCTCAAGTATGTATAATTTGGTGGGAATAATGCAATAAAAATATGCAAATACATGATGCAATCAAGTCTCCTACAGTTCATACAATGCAAATACAGGATCTCACACCTTTATCGCCATTGAAGCATCCATCCCTGCACGCTATGCTATTTCACTACGACAACATAGGAGCAAAGAGAAGATAAAATTTATAATTATTAACGTCATTTTATTAAATTTAATCACTGATTTAATATTGTTGATAAAAGATAAAAATTCATAAATACCAATATTTGCGTATACTTGTATTAAATTTAAATTATGATGTAAATTTGAAGTAATGATTTTATATGAATGGCTAGTTATTTTTGGCTAGCTATGATTGAAGTTCATTTCTGCTTGGCTAGGCAAAATGAGTAGGCAAAAAAATATTCAAGTGTTTTGGCTAGACATTTTGCTTAGTGTCACGGCCCGAGACTTTCTTCGCCCAATCGTGTGGCCTTAGACGCAAGCAAGTACTGCTATATCATGCTAAGTAAGCCTTTTAACCCTACTTGTCAAGGTAAAAGAAGCTAGCAAGACACTTGAATTTAAAAGAATGGAAGTGTGTATGTTGCTTACAAAGAATGCTTACAATGCTCTTGAGAGCTTACAAGTTGGCAAATGTTGTGAGGTATGTGAGGTATGGAGCAAATAAGCCCACATTCACTATTTATAGCCTACAATGAGTATTCTAGAAAGCTACTAGAATATACAAGTTCTAGATATTTCTCCCACTAGCTAGCAACATTAGTATCTAGAGTGTTTTATACACATGTTGTATATGCTATATACAGCTCTACAACTTTCTAGAGGGTTCTACCCTCATATGTACCACATGCTATTTACAAAGTCCTAGAATGTTCTAGAGACTCTTTATGTAACACCCCACATAGGGTAACCCCTATGCGGAAATACCACAGTGACATAAAACACCAAGCGCTTATCTTTTGAGTAATTTATTTTTAAAATTAACACAGTTTAAAACAGTTTGTCAAAATACGCGTGCGGAAGTCTTTAAATAATTTTTCAACATCTCAAAAATTAAAGATAGCGCTGAGTACTAGTTTGTATCATGAGTACAGTCCCGTAATGTACTCAAATTCCAGAAACATCCATTTAGTTTACTGAGTTGGACAGAGCCTAATGCTGATAATGTGTCATCATCTTAAAGAAAACACATAGCAGAAAAATAAACAAACACCAGGATTTACGTGGTTCGGCAAAATTGCCTACGTCCACGGTGAGTCCTTTTTATTATTGTAAATCATATTACAAGAATACAATATCTTCTTTTCTTAACACATTCAGAAATATTCACATCCTTCGACATTCTCATATCTGTCAACAAATTTTATCATCAGCCAAATATCACATAAATAAATCATCATATCTGTAATTCATTTATATATATTACAGAATATATCCATTACTTTTTCACAATAAATAATTTTACACTACATGCATGCTTTATGCATATGACAGATATACGATGCAATGCTCATGCAGTCATACCTGCCATTTCTGCTTTTCCTGCAAAACATCAACCATTCACACTGATGGTAACCTTATTTTAGGATTCACCATTTCACCACAATAGATGGCTACCTCATTTTAAGATACTCAACCATCTCAACCATTCTTAATCATCTCAATCATCTCAACCATTCTCAATCATCTACCACAACAGCATCCCCTCCTTTTTAGGATGTATATCACCCAGTCCCCACCTTTTTAGGACCTATCGCGACTGTCACTCATTGACAGGAGGATTTACATACTGTTTTTAGCATGAGTGATATATTAGTGTACTAACTGTTTCCATGATCTTTTGTCCATCGGTGGTATCTCAACTCCTCATTTCCACAGTTACATAAATAATCACAAATGCATATGATTTTATATGCAATATATCTCACATGTAATTGTGTCTCATGCCAGATGCAATTATTTTATGCAATACATATGGCATACATCTCATATCAATAATTCATGTATGTCAATTCTTGCATACATTTCATAGCATATCAACTCAACATATATCTCATATCAACAGTTATATAAGTGATATACAAATAAATCATTCTGCTCACTCAACTTGAGCCACCACATGTAACTGTACCCCTGTAACACCCCGTATTTCTCCAAATAACAATAGTGTCCGCTTTGCCTGCACGCGTAACATGCGCGCCCATACACGCATATTCACATGACAAGTGCACGGTTTTATTTTATCAAAACACATTGTTACTATGAGATGTATGTGATTTACTGATAAGCCCAGTCACTTTCTCATAACATCATCATCACATGCCATATGCCAATTTTATGTGTAATAATTCTGGCAAATATCACACGTATGTATTTTATACATTAACAATTAACATGCTTTTCATCATATATCATGTTATTCATAATAAAATAACAGCATGTTATAAACTTTACAAATATCACATGCATATATTAACAGTTTATATATATGCCAATATGATTTCCATAACTTATATTTCCAATATCTTTCACTAATCATTAAGATTTTATAAAAATCAATTATTCATGATTTTTAACTATTTTCCAAAGACTCACAATTTGGAAGATAGTTAATTTTCTATCCACATGTATTTTTCTATAAAATAATCCATTCTAGGATACTTGTTTGATTTTTGTAGAATTTATCAAATTTTTTTAGATTGAAAATCACACTAGAATAGTCAAAATACAATGAGGTTACATGGTAAGCCTTGTGGTGCACCTTCACTAAGCTCCATATTTTTCTAGGTTCTTTCATGCATCCCAAACAACAACTTTTGTACCCATTAATATCAACTTAATTTAATAGGATTTTTAAAAATAATTCCAAGTCAAAATGATATTCACAAGCACTAATTTGCAATTGAGGGTGTATGGTCTACTATGCATCTTCATAGCACAGGATCATACATGCACACTCACATACATGGTACGTCAATATTTTCCATCTTTTTGGCAAACTTTGCACACTTATATCTCCTTCGTTACTCATCCGATTTGGATGATTCAAGATGTTATAGAATCTGTGTGATCCAGGCTTTCAAAATATAATGGTGGTGTATAACACCTCCCATCCGAACATATTTAAAAATGATGCCTAAGTAGGCTAGTTAATAAAATTTCAGATTTTTCGGCAACTTCGTTTCTCAATTTCTCTCACAATTCACATCCAATTGAAGTGATTCAAAGTTCTAAATTCATATAAAATCAATCTATACCATATATATAAAAATCATAATTTTTCGATATACTATAAAAATACCCCTTGTGCCTGCTTGGAAGCTTTCTCTCTCTAGAAATTCTCGTTCACCCATAGGTCTTTTTCCATGATTTTTGTCTCTAAAAATCCTTAAATTCAAGCTTTACAATATACTCAAATTTCAGAATTTTCAGACGTATACACAATATACTACAAATTTTCAAAGTTTAAGTATTACTAAACTTCAGAGAATTATAGAAATTAATCCACTCATCGGAAAATTCCCAAATTTGGTACACATGATCCTGAGTTGATATAGTTTATGGTAAAAATAGTCCCAAAGTTTCAGCTTTTCATTTTCATATAAAATAAAAACCCAAGATTAGGAATCCCCATTGATATACATATATATTATATGTATATTCATTTTAAAGTCATTATTAAATCATAAGATATTCAATCCAAAAATTGAAATATAATCAAAATAGAAATACTATCTCACCTCACTAAGCTCTGAATTATGAAATAAAATTACCACGTATTCTGCATTTGTGCAGCTCCATCTTCCCCTTAGCTTCTCTTTTCTTTTCTCTCCTTTTCTTTCCTTTCTTTTCTTCTCTCCTATATGTCTCTTCTCTTTTAGTTTCGTCTCTACTTTTCCTTCTTTTTCCTCCCTCCCCGTGCTGAAGAAACACCAAATATATATAAATATTAATTGGTTAGCCTCATTCAACGTGTGGCTATGGTTTTCATCCCCACATTCTCCAACTTCCATTCAAAAATTCCACAACTACCTCTGCCCTATCTTCCTTACCTCTCAACTCCCTTACTCATCTAACTCTCTTTTCTCCATCTGATTCCACTCCTCCATCTTCCATTCAAAAAAAACAAACACCCCACTTCCCAACAAATTGGGTGGGGTCTCACCCTAATCATATATATATATATATATATATATAAGAGATGAAGAAAAAGAAGCAGTTGATAAACAATATTCAAAAGTTAATATATATAATGAAAACACAAATAAATGAAAGTTCAAAGTTTCAATTTATAAATAAAAGTTACAAGTTACAGATAAACAAGTAAAACTTACAAGAAGTAATACTTGGAGAAGACGAACTCCTGGAGAGGTTACACTC
>JAESVK010000817.1:1241087-1255796 GCA_017140935.1 Hamamelis virginiana
AAAGGGAGAGGGGGTGTTGGGTGCCTTGGGAAAACTAAAAAGAGATAATTTTATTTAAGAGATAGAAATAGTTGGCGTGTGGAGTAGGAAGACAGAGGGGGTGCTGGGTGCCTTAGGAAAATAAAACTAATTTAAGTGGTATGGAGATGAGGCATTTTTTTTTTCTTCACCTAAATGGGGACTAAAGCAGCCGCTTGGACAGCTTTAGCTCAAGGTGAACTACTATGATGGGTGAGTGAGGCTCTTAGTAAGCCACGTGAGTCTCTTTGAAAAAAAATGCATATCCCCTTTTTAATTCAATGGCTTATGGGAAAGCAAAGAAAGCATCTTTGTTTTTTGTTTTATATTAATATAATATATAAAAATCAAGATATTTTATATATAATATAATATGTTTTTTATAATATAATCTCAACAATCATGCTATTTTATTTCACAATCATGTAACATGTGGATTTATTTCACAATTATTTTATACAAAATATAATAATTACGTAAATGCCATTATCCGAATATAAAATCACAATTAAAATGTCACGTGGATTTAATTTTTAACGGGATTTCACACATGTTTGTTTTTTATAATATACTATTTATATAAATATATTAGGTGAGTCCTGAAAAGCTTTTGATTTAACCAAATATTTAAAAGTACATAAACATGCAAAATTTCTCAAATATATGTATGGTCCTATAAATTCCATTAATCATAATAAAAGTCTTCTAATTTTTGACAATGATAAATACTAAATTCATAAAATTTGATTTCTTAAACAATTTTTTTTTTTTTGACATGTGATAGGATTTGAACACGTTTCGTCTCTCCATAATAGTCACGAGTTACCACTAGACTAAGACAACTGTGATATTAATCAATAAGTTAAATATTGTATAATTTTTACTCTATTTCTTATTTTAAAGAGGAAAGATGTTAGTACTTTAGTAAATATTTTTATTTAGTTGGCATTTGGCTGAGATTTTACTTGAGTTTTTTTTTTTTTTTTTACAAGGAATTGATTCCTAATAATGAATTTATTGAAAAAAGATATTTAGCAAAAAATATTGTTTGTTAAGTATTGATTAGTGTCAGTTTTGTTAGAAAATTTTAAGCTTACACATATCTAAAGATTATATACTTAAAATGGTTTAAGATTAGTATAAATATTTCTATATGAGGATTAAATTGATTTTTTTTTTTTGAATTATTGGGAGTTTATTTTTAAGGAAGGTAGTTTTCAATGGGATGAGATTGGAATAAAATAGATTAAAAGCGTTGTGCACATACTATTTGCACCATTTGCAATTGAGTTCACTTTTTTCAAAAAATTTCAATTGAGGACAAAATTTTAGCCATATTAGCAATGTGGTTCATAAGTGGAATTGTCGTTAAATTCATAATGGGAATCTCGCTCACATGCAATTAATACACATGACACAAGTGATTGCATTAATAACACTTTAGTATCATATACTTTTATATTATTATCAATTGAATCCAAATTAAGAAAAATTACAATAATTTAACTAAATTATTTTTCAAAATCTAGTTTGGACTTAATTATATTAGACTGTTCAATTAAAAAAATATTAAAAATACTTAAAACATAAATCTTTAAATTTTATCCCAATTGGTGGCAGGTACCCAAACTTTTTTTTTTTGGCCAAGCAATGAGATGTCCGATTTAGAATTCGACTAAATTATATTTATTAAATTTAAAAAAATTAAAAAAAAATAAATGAGAAATTTTTTTAAAAAAAAATCTTTCAGAAAAAATCTAAAAATGTTTCTCCAAATTTCTTTAAATCTCACTCTTCAACATATCTAAAAATCATGCTAATTCATAGAAATTATAAGCATTTAAATATAAGAAACTATAACATATACAAGAGTTCAAGATAATTCATGGAAATTTATTTATTTATTTTTTAAATAAAATCAGATAAAAATAATTTTATTTGATGTACCTGAATTTAAGACTTGTAATTTTAAAATAACTTTGGCGTGCGTGGGTCATATATCTTGAATTTTTTAAAAAAATCATATAAAATAATTGAAAATATTTGGAGTAGTCCAAAACTTGTTTGGTTATTGAGAAAGTTTTGAAAAAAATTCAAAGTTTTTGTCATTTTACTATTTATTTTGATTTATTAAATTTCAATTATTGTAATTTTAAAGTTTGGATCTTTCTCACCAACTAAAATCAAAGTATAATTCTAAATTTTAGATCAAATTTAAAGAATTGAATCCAAGTTCTTCTTAATTTCTTTAAAGCATCTCCAATGCCCACACTTTAAATGCCACCCTTTAGCCACATCAAGTCCATTGTCTAAGTGACATGTGTCCACATTTTCATCTTTTAACTTCCACACTTTAATTTACCTACATGTATGCTACAATACACACTTTAAAGTAACACTACAAGTGATGACAGTCCATTGAAAGTTGTTTGGTTGAAAAAATTGATTAATAAAGAATGGATTATTAGAGCATCTCCAACGGGAGAGGCAAATACATGCTAGTGGGCAAAATGCCTCCTCCCCATTTGGGTAGGAAAATTTGCTTAGAGATGGATGAGAGAGAGTATTGTAGGCATTTAAGCTACGCAAGCAAAAAATTGATTTTTTGAATTCTCAACTGCTCTTTCTCAACGAATCTCTCAACGGAACTCTGCTATAGCACACAAATTTTTGCAGAAATTTGTTCTATAAAAGAGAAATTTTCCATACCTAAGCGCCCAAAGTAAGATTTGAAGAAAAAACATTGATCTTCCCTACTATGCAAAACATCGTCTTCCTCACCAGATTTGAGGAAACTGTGCGGTCCACCTTCTTCCTCACCAGATTTGAAGAAACAATCATCCGATCATCAATTGAAAAAAAAGAAAGAAAGTAAGTAATATGAGTTTGGAGAAGATGAAGAAAAAAATGGGGTTCTGGGGTATCATGTGGTTTGAGAAGACGAAGAAAAAAAATGGGGTCTGGGGTTTCATGTGGTTGGAAAAGAAGAAGAAAAAAAAATGGGGTATGGGGTTTTATATGGTTGGAGAAGACGAAGAGGGGCTTGGGGTTTTGAATAGAAAAGCAATAAAAATGGGTTACAGGGAAAGGAAAGTGAAGAGTTTATCCTTTTCACATACCTGAAATGCCGTGTATGTCCTTTTGTTTAATTGTTCTTCTTCCTTTTCTTTTTTTTTCCCAATAATCAGTTTACATGTATTTCATTTAAGTATTTTTAAGGTTTTTTTTGTTTTGTTTTTGTTTATATATATAACATGATAATTATTTATTCTAATTTAGTAACTTGTATTTATAATTTTGAAAAATTGACCATTGGATTTGTTGAACTGCCTTATCAATTTCATGTTTGTCAAAAAGCACAGTGATCCAACGGTTAGTTTCTAATATATGTCATTGTGAAAAATTGTGACATTTTTTTGTTCTTCAAAATATCACCATTTTTTCCTAGTTAGTTTTTTCATAAACCGATCGTTGAATTTTAAATTTTCCCTACTTCAATTTAATTTATAACTATTAAAAATTTGTCGTTAAAATCCCAATTATCGGTAAAATATACTATTTTAATAAAATTTGTTACAAAATATAGCCGTTTATAGCATATTCAAATTATGGTTTGACAAAAAGTCAAAATAACATTATAATATTAATGTTAGGCATTTTGCATAGACATGGTTGGAATGATTTTTCATTTGGATGGGCAAAATGAAGAGGCAAAACACTATTCATAGGTTTTGGAGAGGTAAAATGCCTCTTGATGGTTGGAGATGCTCTTAGGATCCATGGTTGGAAATTATAGAAATATGGAATTGTGAAATTTTATACAAAAATATAGAGTGGTGAAGAAATAGAGAACAATTTTTTTTTTAAAAAAAAATAAAAAATTATATAAAAATGGAGAGATGAATTTTTATATAAAATTGGAGAGTGATAAAAATTAGGTCAAATTCTTGGTAAAAAAAATAGAATGGCAACAGAAGGTGTGAGCTATTGTGTGAATGGAGTGGTATATATATATACTGTTTTGGGTTCTAACGGTCCAATTCCAACGGTCTAATGTCCACCTCAGCACTTCAACATGCTCTCTGCAGATCAATGCGCCGGTAGTGACTAACTGAAATAGAGTCCATTTGAAGTGCACCATTGGAGCACTTATTGTGAGGCTTCTCATAACGTCTGACACTAAAGGAGGAGATAAACGGTCCGCTGCAGATGCTCTTACTAAACACTTCAATTTAATTTGGTCCAAACCAAATTTTAAAAAACACTTTATTGAAATTATTATTAATTTTTCTGGAATTGGAATCAATTGATAATAGTATAAAGTATGCGATACTAAAGTGTTATTAATCCAATCATTTTTTCTATGTCAACGACAAGCGCCACATCAATCCCATTATCGTTTAGGAAAAAAAGTCGTTTGGAATCTCTACCCATGTAAAATTAAAGAATACTTTATGGTATTCTCACTTGAACAAAAAGTATTTAAATGCTATAATCTCTACCTATTTAAAAATATATATAATCCATATCTTTTCAAGAGTTTAATTTTAAATTGGAATGAATTTAAAATATTGATAAAGTATATCTTTAAAGAATTCAATTTTAAATTGGAATGACTAAATGAGTTTTGAAAAAAAGTTCTTACAAGTTAAAGTTTCCCATGGTTAGTCTAATCCAACCTTGATTGGAGGCCTCCTACACATCCTATGATTAAGCTAAATATAGATGGCTCTCGGCTAAAAGGGAAGGAATGAGGTGGGATTGGTCTTGTGTTACGGGATTCAGAGGGTATATGTATTGCTAGTGCTGCAAAACCAATCAGAAATGTAGCAAGTGCTATGCAAATGGAAGCTCTGGCATTGCGGGAAGGGTTGCAATAGGCTTTGGATATGAGTTTTAGAAATCTACGCGTGGAAATTGATGCTAAAGTGGTTGTGGCTGGTGTGCTATAGAATGGTGCTTTGAGACAAGAAATTGCAATGCTCTGTGGTGACTATAGAATGTTGATGAAAAATTTCAATGTAGAGAGGTTTTTGCATGTCTTATGACTGGGGAATAGGGTAGTTGATCGAGTAGCAAAATTTGCTCTCTCTCTCATATCATTTTTCTCTTGGATGGAATATCCCTCGGATTGGCTTCGTGTGCTATTGGAAACTGATTTGTTTTCTTTCAATTTGATGAATAAATGATGTCTATTCTTCGTTAAGAAAAAATAAAAAAAATTTAAAAGTTCGATTAGGATTTCTTACCTGATTTTGCTTTTGATGTTTTTTGTAAGGATTTAAATGGAGTTGCTTCACCTCGTCATTATAGTAGCTCCATTTCTATGCCTTTATACTTATTTTTGTTTAAGAGCATCTCCAACCTTGGTTAAGCATTTTGCCTAGCCAAAACACTTGAATATTAAATTGCTTAGGCAAATGGGAATGAACTCCAACCATGGCTAGGCAAAATGGCTAGTCATTTATATTTTAATATTATTTCAAATTTAAATTTACTACAACAATTATATTTTGTAAACAAATTTTGGAAAATTTTAAATTTTTGTAGAAGAGAAAAAAAAATTGGCCAGTTAAAAAAGAATAGATTTTAAGGAAAAAAAATCACATAACTTTTCATAAAATATCAATTAGGGAATTTTATGGAAATGAATCTATGAGATAAAAAAATTACGTAAATGAGCCCAACTAAACAATATTTACATTCATGGACCTCAAATGATGAAAATTCCCTTAATAGCCTAAGTTATTCACGATTAAACTATTCCAATGGTCAATTTTTGTTTTTTACATTAATATACAATCCCCAGGTTTATGAATAATCCCCATATTAATAAATAATCCCCAGCCCCCAATGTATCAATGAATCCTTAACTTACCAAATAATCCCCAATCCCCATTATAAAAACAAAGAATTAAATACCCATCCAATCAATTATTTTTTATTTTTTATTGTTTTATACCCTGGGCTAAGTATATGTATAAAAATGATCCTATCAGCGTGTTCTTATATAAGTTTAGGTAAGTATGAAGCTAATAGATAATTGTGGAATGCATATTATGAAAAACTGATCATTGGATTAGATACTGTACTTATGTATATCAAAAACCATAATGATCCAATAGTTTTTAGCGTACATAATTTGGGATGATTACTTGGACATTGGGGTTGATTACTTTAGCATTTGGTTATAAGGGTTTTATGGATTGATTTGGTATTTGGGTTCATTATTTTGGCCTGATTACCTGGGCTATGCTCGTTCTCAATTGGGTTATAACCTAGAATTTGCTGGACTAGTAATACTATAATGTTTTTTTTTTTTGGGAAAAACTCACTTGGGCTACAGCTCAGGTGAGTCTACTTATGGTCTGCCACTGGTATGGCATTACAAAAGACCATGATAAATTGATTTATAAGAGTAAAAAATATATACAAGGTTTCATAATTAAATTTGGCAATCATTATAAAAATTATTCTTAACCGATGTGATATATGTGATAGTGAGACTCAACACAAGTTCTTTTTTTTTTTTGGTAAATGAAGAAGATAGAAGCAAAAAACTCACACACACAACACACATAAACACACCCACTCATAAGCATCATACAAACACTATCTTTAAGAGAGACCTAACTTGTAAGAGTGAAGTTTCTTCCATTACCCCTCTAAAAGTTAGGTATCCTTTTTTAGGTAATGTTTGAGTGATGTTTATGTGTGGGTGTATGTGTCTGTGTTTTACTTGTGTGTTTTTTCCCCAAAAGAAATTAACTTGTGTTGAATCTCACTATCACATTTTTCACATTGGTTAAAAGTGAAGTTTCATTCACCCACAATAGTTCCATCACCTCTCCAAAATTTAGGTACCCTTTTGATGTGGTGTTTGAGTGATGTGTATGTATTGTTACGTGTGTGTTTTGCTTGTGTTCTTCCTCAGGTGCGGAGGATAAGTAGGGCTAAGGAGGGCTGTAGTCCCCCCAAACTTTTGCTACAAAAAAAAAAAATAAAATAAAACAAAATACTTCTAGTCTTCTAACCTTAGCCCAACCCAATTCCCAAACATGGCCTTAGGCCCTTAGCCAACCTCAATTCCCAAACATAGCCTTAAGGCCTTACTCCTTAACCCAACTTAATACATTTTGTCACTCTTATTCTTTTGACAATTTGATAGCACTTTAGACTTTAGTCTTTAGAGCCCCAGCACCCAAATGAGGCTAGGGTAAGCAGGTAAGCTGCTTTTCAATTTTCACTCTTCTCTGTTCTCACTCTCATTTGCTGTTGCCTACTGTACAGCTGCAGACCTGCAGTGCCCTCCTTTCTCTGCTCCTCTTCTTATTTTCTAAATCCCATGTCAGAATATATATATATATATATATATCAGTAAATGTGTGATAACTCAAAAAAAAATTGCATTTTTATTATATTATTTTTGGGGTAATTTTTTTTTTTTGTAAAATTTAGAACAGTGGTGTGAGTAGGTTAATTTGGAGTATACAAGCCATAAATCTTGGTGCGAGATATGCATGGACTATTTTATTATTAGGTGATGGGAGCTGGGGCTGTCGGCTGATTTTGCAAATAATAGAAAGAGACAAAGGAGAGGATAAGGGAGAGAATGTGATGCTACTATAAGTCGTGGAGTGGTTGGGGTTGTCCGATGGAGTAGGTAGACTCATTTTGGTTAGTTGAGAAAGTTACCCCACATATTCCCTATTTGTCTAATTGGATTTGTTTTATATAACCAGTGATATGCTACTTACCCTTTCGTACTTATCGTTCGAGTTTTGAGAACCGAGAGACAGAAAAAGAGAGTAGCCGTAGGGGGGAGGTGCTACCACCATCTCTCGCCGGAAAATTCGCTGGAGTTCATCCTTTTTATTTTAAAGTAAGCCTCTATTATGTTTAAGCTGGGTTTTTATTATTTAAGTTAAGTATTTTCAGATTTATGGGAGTAAATGGTTTGATTTCTAGTTTGAGAGTTGTTTTGGTGTTTTAGTGTCTCTTAGATCAAGATCCATGGTTTTGATTAAAGGATTTGTGAAAGATTTGCAAAATAAACATCATTTTTTGATTATATGGGTTTTATGCCTAAAACTTTGTGGATCTCAAAATCCAACCGTAGGATTTGAGTATTTTTGGTGTAGTTATTACTCTTAAGATTTGTTTATGGTGGATTTAAAGTTCGGGATTAAGATTTGGTGATTTGGTAGGTGTTTGTGAAATTTGAGACGTTTTAGACACTAATCCCGCGTATATGTGGGTATTTTCTGTGTCAACTTCAAATGCTCATAACTTTCTCATTCAGAGTCCGTTTTGAGAATTCTTTATATGCACGAAAAGCTTATGAAGTCTAGTTTCTAAATATTGTGGTCTTGGAGTCAGATTTGTTTTGTGGAGAGAGAGAAATATTTTCAGAAATACCAAAACTGCCCTTTTTGTATGCATTCGTTTGCTGTTCGATGTATATTTCTTTAACCACTTGGTATTTGACCATGAAATTCGATGAGTAGCATCTTGACATACTTGGGAATATGTTTTGGAAGTCTTGAGGCTTTTGGTTTGTCATTTTTGGGTTTTTGGTCCAAAGGTTCGTGAGTGAACAGTTTAGAAGTACGGATTGTTGTGCTTTTGGGATTTTTAGATCCTTTGTCTTTCTTTTTAATTTTTCTTGCATAAATTATTATTTCCAGATTTTGAAGGTTCTTAGAATGATCATTTGCATTGGGTGCATTGAGCATTGCATTTGGGAGGCTCGTGGAGCCATATGGATTGGAAAACACTGTGACATTGAGGTAGGAATACATAACCTTGTACTATTGATAATGATGAGATATTTTCAAATGCTTTACAAATGATATGACTTATATGTCATTTTAAACATGATTGTTTATTATACTGAGAAATGGATACATGGAATATACTGCTTTGTACGCTGTTGAATTGTGTGACACGTCTATAAAATGAAAACCAAGGCATGGTGTTGAAAGATTTCAAGAACTTATTTTCATTGCTGGATAAACTATTTTGGTATTGAATATACATATTCATAAACATGGGAATGAACTCTTTATTTCATTGTTTCAAAGAAAATATAAAAAGGGCATATATTGACACTATTTATACAAATACAATGGAGACATTTGGTTTTATAAACATATGCCTGATTTTATAAATTGATTTATAAATGAGAAAGATTAAGAGATATTTTAAATAGCTATTCCCTCGATATTTACTAAAAGGAAATAATATTTATTGGATGATTCTCAAATAATTTCCAAGAGTTAATTAAAGATTTTGAAGTGAAAGGTATGTTTCTCAAGGACTCAATCTCATTTCTATGTATCTCATTCATCAAAGTCAATTTAGAATTTTCATTTACTAATGCTATTTTCTTATTTGTGAGGATTGAGATGTTTTTCTTCAAAGATTCAAGTTCTTTTGTTAAACCACAATTTTTATCATAGAAAAGTTTACTCAAATTTTGAAAATCCTCAAAGGTTAAATCACATTCATCATCATTATCATAAGCCATGAAGCATGATTCCTCAATGTTGGCAAATTGACAAAAGTTAGCCGTCTCTTCTTGGGTGTTCTCTTCATCACTTTTTGCATCTTCAAGGAGGTCATCCCAAGTAGTAGTGGTAGTGGCCATTGCCTTCCCTTTGCCTCTTTGATCATTTCAAGAATTGTTGTTGAAATTGTTGTTGTTGTTATAGGAGTTCTTGCTTGGACAATGAGCAATGGTGTGGCAAAACTTCTTGCAATTAAAACATCTACCATTATTGGCTTTGATGAATCTTCCATTGCTTTGTCTTGATTTATTCTTCTTAATCTTTAGGTAAGATTGAAATTTCCTTGTGATAAGAGCCACATCATCATCATCATCTTCTTTGGAGAAGTCATTACCATCATTTCCTTCAAGGATTGGAGATTGAAGAGCAAGAGTCCTCTTCACTTGGTCAATTTGATTTAGGAAACTTCCCGGGCTCATTCCTATCGATAGGCTTGTAGCCCTATCGATAGGCCTATGACCCTATCGATAGGTAATGTTTGCAGATACTTGATTCATGCAAAATTATAATCTCGAGGCCATTCCCTATTGATAGGCTTAGTTCCCTATCGATAGGCTTGATACCCTATCGATAGGATTGTCTTGAAAAACCAGTTTTTGCTCGATTCTGCAGCTTCCTTCACTCGGTGGTCATCCTAGCATGCATCCATTACTCCATTTCATTCGAATACTCTTTTGATGGTTGAAAAGCTCAGTTTAATGGCGAAATTAACCTACAAAGGACGAGAACACATATAAGACTAAAAACTAACGAAATCAATGTACTTACGGTGCTATTACTCCCGAAATTAGTTTCCAAATCATGTAAAACGATGCTTGATTGCAGATCAATCAATTACCAAATAAAATTAATGTTCAATTACTTAGCAATGGAAGCAAATAAACAAACAAGTAATTGAAATGAGAGTAAGGGATAGAGAAATCAAACGCAAAGATTTAACGAGGTTCGGACTCTGCCTACTCCTCGTCTTAAGCACCCAGCTCAAGGATTCCCACAATCCACTAAGGATTACTCCTTCAAGGTGGAGAAACCTTTACACAGTCTTCTTTATCCCAGGTGTAAGACTCTCACCTTAGCTCACAAAGAACTATCTCAATGGCTCACAAAGAACCCACAAGTGTGCTCACAAAGAACACCCCAAGTATTCACAAAGAATATTTAATACAAGCTCACAAAGGTTGGTGTGTACAATAGATGCTTCAAGAAGCTTATTTACATAAGTATAAAGCACAACTAATCGCCTCTCAAGTGATTAACAAGTATAGCTCAAGAGTTTGGTAGAGAAAGCTTTGAACAATGAATGCTTGCAATGAATTATAATAACTATTGTTGGATTGATAATAATAAATGAGAGACAAACCTCTTTATAAAGGCATTTAGGTCTGAGATGGCTTGAACGAAACTTGAATGCCATAGGAGGAGAGGAGAAGAGCAGGTCTCATTTAATGCTCAAAATGCCCAAAATAGAAAGAACTGTTTTGTATTTGCAGGAGTATTAGTTGACTAGGCAAAAGTGATTAGTCAACTAGTCGGTTAAAATTCAAAGCACTTTTTGTTCCCAGGCACGGTTAGTCGACTAGGCAACTTGGGTTAGTCGACTAGACTAGTTAAAATTAGTTTATAAAAATTTTCGGGCACGGTTAGTCAACTAGGCAAGGGTGTTTAGTCAACTATCTCTTCTGCATTTCCAAACATGGCTACTGGGGTGTCTTTAGTCGACTAGACTAATTGATTAGTCGACTAAAGGACTCATTAGTCGACTACTCTAGGTGATTAGTCGACTGGACTTAGAATTTCCAAAATTCTAGCTTCCGGACCATGATTAGTCGACTAGTCAATAGTGCTTAGTCAACTAGGCATACTCTTAAGCTAAAAACTTGAAATTCTTAAGTCTATTTCAACTCAAATCATTTAAGGTAGTTAACTTAAGCATTCAAAAGCTTTTTTACAAGTTTTATAAGTTAATGAATGCCAATGCAACATGAGAAAACCTTTTGGCTTGAGCTATGCAAGTTTAATAAAATGAGTTTCCTTATGTTAAACCTAAGGTCTTTGACCTTATTTTGATGATAACTAAACCATACCTTTTATCTAACAAGTAGTTAAGTGTTGTGCCTCCATAGATTTAAAGAGACATCTTATTGGAGCTCATCAACATTTTTCAAGCAATTCAATGCGCTCAAATCCCAAATCAAAGCTCATGGAGATCAAAGCTTCAAGTGTCAAAGCAATTTCAAGAAGTTCTATCCTTAAAAATCAACTTGAAGACTTGCTCAAGCTTATGAAGACCTTTTGAAGTCAAGTTGCTCTCCTTGTGATTAGGAACTCTTTGTAAGGATTCTCTTATGCTCAATATTGTATAGCTCAAGAGAAAATTATTTCCATCTCATTGTGCATTAGTATTAATGCTTGAAAATGTTTTCAAAATTGACTAAAATTGTTTTGGAACACTTAGTTAACTTGCCCAAGTGTTTTATGTCGATTTTGACTTAAGAATTTCGAAATATTGACATTGCAACTTCCCTAGTCGACTAACCCTTGAGTCCTAGTCGACTAAATGAAGTACAGAGGCAGTGTTTTGAGAAATTCTAAGTTAGTCGACTAAGCACCCTGGTCTAAGTTGGTAGTAGATAAACACCCCTGTGCCTAGTTGACTAACAAACCCAGATTTTGTTCAGACTGAGTTTTGCTTAGCTAGTCGACTAATCCCTTGTGCCTAGTCGACTAACCGAGCCTGGGAAGCCAAAACCTTTTGAAAATTAACTAGTTAGTCGACTAACCACCTTGTCTTAGTCGACTAATGGCTCTGCAACTTCAAAATGACTCTTTCTCTTTATAGCTAATCAAGCATTAAATGAGCCCCAACCACCCCATCTTCTCCAATCAGACTCCAAGGGTTTCAAACGGCCATTTTGGCCCTAGTTCTCTATATAAGGTGGCTTATCTCTCATTTATTGTTCACCTAGTTGTGAACACCCCATTTTCACAAATTATTTTGATTATATGTTTATGTAAAAGATTAGCTTGAAAAGTTGGTCATTTAATGGGAGATTGGACTTGTAAAGACCAATTTACCCAAATTGCCCCTTTTGAAGAAAAGGGACAATTCATTATTTCATGTGTACATTTGAATTGGAATCAATCCATTTTAATTGCATTTGATTTTTGAGGTGTTTTAGAACATCCCTGTAAATTTTCATGACATTCTGATGAGAGCTCGATAGGTAATTAGGGTTTTTGCGACTTGAGGGGCATTTTTGTCCTTTTTCTCGTATAATTTCCGAATGACCTCCGAATTCGAAATGGATTGTTTCATTGAGTTTATATGGATGTGTGGAGTGAATTTGGAGTGCTAATTGAACCTTTGAATGGTTGGGATAGATTCGTCCAAAATCGATCCCACGGATAAGAATGAGCTGAATTATGGTTTTATTCAAATCGACCGTGAATTGGTTATTTTCACCAAAATTAAAGATTTTCAAAACATGTTTTTAAATACCAATTTCATATTAAAACCATGTTTTTAGAAGTGGTGCAAGCCTAATTGATCAATTTTACAAAACAAAGAATGGTCATATGACCAATTTTGGCACAACCGGGTCAATTGGCTAGCTTTTTGCTCAAACCCTTGACCATAGTCAAGTATTTTTAACCCAAAAACATTCTAAAAATGTGAAGGATCAAAACACGGTCGTTTTGAGCCCTGAACCATCGAATTTGAATTAGATTTGACCAAAATATGGCCAAAATATGAAATCCCATTGAAAATGGGCAAAATTTGGGAAGTCACTATGATGACCGTCCTATCTAGGACGGCCAACCGTCCAGCCTTGGATGGTCACCAGGATGGTCGACCCCATTTTTCAGTTTTGGAAGATTTGAGGCTCTCCCACCCATTTTGGCCGATTTGATTGGATTTTTTTGAATAAATTCGAAAGGGATTCAGCTTGCAAACCCTAGGGAGACTCATTCTAAGCCTTAGGATCATTTTTAGATGAATTAATCCCAACCATCCATGGTTATTAACCCTAACTCTATAAATACACTACTATAGAGTTAAGACAAAAAAAAGAGGGATAGAATGAAAGGTTTGTGTCAAAAACATGGATTCGCAGCGGAAGTGTAAAACAAAAATTTTCTTTTTATGAAAATAATCCATATACACAACCTTCAAGAATCGATTCAAGCATAGGGTTATGTATTAAAACATACAAGAACATATAATTAAAAATAATAAACATGCTTACTTGTAATCCTTGCGAAGTAGTTTTCCTTTGAGTTTCAAAGCGATGAAACCTCTAAAGGTATCCACACAAGTGCAAGACTCCTTGAACCTTCTAGTCCTCCACAACACCTTGTGAGGAGCTAGCTTGGAGAGGGAGAGAGGAGAGAGAAAACGGCTAGAGAGAGTGGGAACCCTAGAATGTGATGCTTGATCATTTAGGGTTCCCTCTCTTCTTATTTATAGATGTTAGCCTAAATGGTTACAATCCAGCATATGTTATATGGTTTTAATGATAACAAACATTTGCCGCTGCGTTATCTAAATATCTTGTGCTTAAATGTTAAATTTGTAAGACAGATTTTCAAGATAGACTGGAGCAAACAAATGGACAACAAAATCCATGAATTGGAGGCTCAAGTATTGAAGATGTTACTATTCCCAGAAACTGTTTTTCCCTGTGAAAAGTTTGGCTAAGTATGAAAAATGAATTTTTGATATATTGAGTTTTTCAAAATAATTTTTGGCGGTAATTGATCCCTATATACTCATTAACTGAGTACAGCCTTGAGGTAGCTTTTATACGTGGTATATAATACCTTACTCGATAGATCAATTTTTGACACTGTTCACGAAAATTATTTTTTGTACTAAAATTGATTTTTTACATTTTGATTTATTGGGAATTTGATTTTCTAGTATTTTCCATTGAATCCAAATGGGGGGTACTTCCTTATTTACATTGTAAACTTAAGTAAATGAAAGTAAAAGTAATTAAAAGTAAAATGCAACCATTTACTTAAATGTTTATATGTAAATAAGTTTTCTACAGGAATAGTGGTAGATTGCTGTTGGAGTAATTGTCAAAGCTGCTGCTGCAACATTTGACATTGTGAATGC
>JAESVK010000817.1:1260796-1275357 GCA_017140935.1 Hamamelis virginiana
AAACACAAGTTTACATGATAAAAATAGCCATATCATAAATGAATAAATATCCATACAAGATAATATAATGAAATATAAAACCCTAAACTCAACAGAACAATTGGTTTTAGGGCACATATCTAACACTATGTCTAAGAGAGATATGATGCCTCTGAACCCGATTCTTATAGTAGAGATTTTTGATGTTTGGGGTATTGATTTTATGGGACCTTTTCCCATCTCTCATGGTTTTGAATATATCCTAGTGGCTGTGGATTATGTGTCTAAATGGGTAGAGGCAGTTGCCACTAGGACAAATGATCATAAGGTAGTTCTGAAGTTCCTTCAGGAGAACGTGTTCTCTCGCTTTGGGTGTCCTAGGGCTATCATTAGTGATGGAGGTTCGCACTTTAATAATAAGCCTTTTGCGGCACTTGTTGCCAAATACTCCATTACCCATAAAGTCGCGACCCCATATCATCCCCAAACTAGTGGGCAAGTGGAAGTGTCCGATCGGGAGATCAAACATATTTTGGAAAAAACGGTCAAGCCCGACCGTAAAGATTGGTCTTTGAGACTTGTCGATGCTCTTTGGGCTTACCGTACGGCTTACAAAACTCCCATTGGTATGTCCCCTTACCGGCTCGTTTATGGAAAACCATGTCATCTTCCCGTTGAGCTCGAACATAAAGCCCTCTGGGCTATTCGTCAGTTTAATTTTGAGATGAAGGAAACGGGTTCTAACCGCCGACTTCAACTTATTGAGCTCAAGGAAATTCGCAACGAGGCTTATGAAAGTTCAAAAATTTATAAGGCTAAAATGAAGGAATTTCATGATAAACATATAACTCGTAAATCATTTGAGCCTGATCAACGAGTTTGGCTTTTTAATTCCAAATTGCGATTATTTCCGGGCAAGCTAAGGTCTCGATGGGATGGGCCTTACACGGTTGTCAATGTTTTTCCCCACGGTGCTATTGAGATTCGCAATCCCCGTAATGGTTCTTCATTTACGGTGAATGGCCAAAGGCTGAAGCCTTACATCGAAGGCTTTGGAAATGGAGATTTGACTCGGGATGGTATGGTGGTTGAGTCCATGAATCTTGAGGACCCCACTTATGAGTTCGACTAAGGATTTTCATCACGTTTGGCTGACGACGTTAAACTTAGCTCTTCTGGGGAGGAAACCCTTGCATCTGTTTGTTTAGTAATACCTTGTAGTTAGTTGTGTGTTGTGTCATTTTCTTTCTGACTTGCATTCTTTCTTCTTCCTCATTGGGGACAATGAGAGGATCTAAGTTGGAGGGTGGGAGTTCACATGCATTTCATTTGGTGATTCCATTATTTTGATTATATATTTTGCCTCTTGTCTTGCAATCAGCTAGGAAAATTTCTCATTTCTTGTCTTTAATGGCAATTTCTCAAATATTGTGCATCATAATACCAATGATACTATACTTTGTGCATAAATTATTTCCGAACTTTGAATTAGTTTGTTCCTAATTACACTGCACGTGCACGAATCGATTTGAATATTAGCTGTAGCAGATGAGTATGTGATGAAGATCCTCGTTTAGAGTGGAGATTTATAACCTTTTATGCATATGTTGAGCCAACCTTGTTGTTCTGGGACACAGATTTTCATATTACTCATTTCAGCTATTTGGTTGTTCTACTGATTGTGCATTGTATTTTTACTTGATTAAGTGCTTATGTGTCATGGATGAATTGTGATCAATTGAGAACATTGAAAAAAATTTTAGAATATGATTTTCGGCCTTCATTCTGAGTTTGTAAGCCTTTCACTTGGTTTAAGTCAGTCATATCTCCACTTGTACCCGGTTTTGAGCCGTCAAGTCCAATTTTTCAATTACTTAGGTAGCCGTGGGTTGATTATTGTGTTTTTGAGTCGTCTCGTTGTGTGTATAGTGGTGTGAGCTTGTGAGATGTCTCATGCCGCTTGAAATTGAAGAAACATGATGTTTGTGGTGCAATTTTCTGTCTTCCTATCGATAGGTCTCAAAACGTATCGATAGGCCTATCGATAGGTCATATACCTTATCGATAGGTTACATTCTCAGTTATGAAAACCTGCAAACCGAGCTAAGTCCTATCGATAGGTCTCAAAACGTATCGATAGGCCTATCGATAGGTCATATACCTTATCGATAGGTTACATTCTCAGTTTCAACTCCCTGCAGACCGAGGCTTACCCCTATCGATAGGTCCTCAACCCTATCGATAGGGTTAACCCAGATTTTAAAAAATTGTTTTGGGTCACGCGGGCACCGCCTCTCTTTTATTTCGTTTTTCTCTTCTTTTTCTTGTTATTTTCTTTTTTCCTTCTTTTCTTTTCTTATTCTTTTCTCTCTCTCTCCCGCGCCTTTTCACCTTCAAACCCGTGCGCTTGCTACCACCACCGGCCAACCGCCATCTCCACCATCATCTCCACCTCGTCTCGTCCAGTGTAGTACAGCTCTGCCTCTCTCTCTCTTCCTTTCTTTCCTTTCTTCTTCTATTTTTCTCTTCAACAGTGCGTTAGCCACCATTGTCACTACTGCAAATACACCCCAGCTCTTATCAACATATTTTCCGGTCATAACTCCGGCGAGGCTTCAGGATTTTGGTTTCTTCACAGCTTCGTCAATCTTTGGAATTAAGGTCAGTCTTGTGGTTGTGACGTTTGTCTCTTTGGAGTAGAAATTAAGTTGTTTGATTGGGTTGTGTTTAGAGGGAATTTATTTTTTTCATTACCGTGATATTGCTGCTGTGAAAAAAATTTTGCCGTATTGTGTATACTGGGTCTGTGAATTGAGGTTGTGGTGGGAAGAAGTGAACGATTAAAAAACTCTGAGAATGGTGCGCCAAAAGCAACCTGCTGTTCCCTTAGATAAAGGGAAATCTGTTGTAGTTCAGCCGAATCAACCGGAGACGAGGCCGGAAACAGGGCCTATCGTTCGAGAGGCACCGCCGGTTAGACCGGCGCGTACGAAGAACCCATCTGTGGGTAAGGGACAGAAGGTGGTATATGAGGACATCACTGATTCGGATAGCGAGTCCGCCTCTGATCCTACTTTCCGACGACCTCTTGGGTCAGATTCTAGGGTCCAGTCTGATGATGACAGCGAGTTCTTTGACCCGTATGAGGTTGACACCGAGCATCCGACTATTGGCATTACTGGGGGCATCAAAAAGCCTCTGACATCTAGGCCCGCCAAATGGTCTGGTACTTCCCGAAAAGAAAGACCACCACCACAGAAAAAACAGAAAACAGATGTAAAAAGTTGGGCAGATGTACTGAAGGAAAAGAAGTTCAATGTGGAGAGGTTTGTGGATGCCTCGAAGTTTTTGGAAGAAACACCTCTCGTGACTCGTCTGGAGTGGAGACACCTCACAGCTTGGTTGACGAAGGGAAAGGGTTATAAACCCTCTTTAGTGCGAGAGTTCTATTCTGTCGCACGGACACATGATCGTGATGATGAGATGTTGGTTGCCCAAGTGGGCAAGCGGTCAGTCGAGCTCTCTGTGGATTGGATTGCACAGTACCTGGGTTGTGAGCGCCCTGTTCCTGCGTCCATCACATTCTCTCCTACTGAGGATGATACTGAGCACCCCCTGTTGACACCAGCCCAGTGCGCTCAGATCGTCTGTGTTGACCCAGCTCGTTACTCCGGGGGCAATTTCACGAGTGGCACTATGAAGACCATCTATGCGGTGATGATCAAGTTGCTTTTATACAACTTGAGACCTCGAGGGACGGATAGCAGCATCCACTTGGATATGATCAGATTGTTGATAGCTTTTATGGGCGAGGACGAGATTGATATTGCCCATCTGATCTTCAGGGAGATGCACTATTTTATCCAGCTTTGTCCACCACAGCAGAACATGCCCTTTCCCCAGATGATTACACAGCGATGCATTGAGGCTGGGTGTAAGTCATCGGAGCAGAGTTTATGGGGAGAGGGACCTATTACTCCGGTCACTTTGACTAGGAGTTTGAGAGCTGCTCAGTCTGCGTTATCGAGGTGTCAGGGCACATTACCAAAGCCACCACAGCTAGCATCTCAGCCAGCAGTTACTGAGACAGTGCCATCTGAGCCTGTCGAGATTACTTCAGGGCCATCTGGGCCAGCTGAGACAGGGCCATCTGGGCCAGCTGAGTCTGTACCTGCCCATCCCTCTGGTATTGAGGGTTTGTTACTACAGTTAGTGGATGGGCAGAGACAGTTGTTGGAGGGGCAGCAGGCCTTATTGAGGGAGCATGAGCAGATTCGAGCCGAGCTTCAGCGACAGTCCGCTAGGCAGAGGGTTTTATGGCGTATCCAGCAGGAGCTTCCTCTTACTGCCTTTGATTTCTCTTTATTCGCGGAGCCTGAGGAGGCTAGAGCTGAGGTCCCAGCTGGGGATGCTCATGTAGATGAGGTTGGACACCATGAGGATGCGGGTGATGGAGCTGAGTAGTTGGTTGGTGGGGTTTGAGTCGGAGTTGTTCTTTTGTTTCTTTTAGTTAAGTGTGTCTAGTTCAGTTTAAGTATGTCTTAGAGTTGTTTTGTTGTTTTTAGTTGTTGGTAAATGAGATGGCTTGGGTAGTAATCCAAACAGTTTTTGTAAGTCATTTCATCTTGGTGTTTTCTTTCTTTATTGTAACCAAGGTCATTATAATCCAAATCAAGTCCTAATTGATTCAAATTTTGAACCTTGTTCTCTCTTAATCGCATTTACATCAAATGATTATATGTGCTGAAATCTTTGTTTAAATTACATGCATTATCATTCCATTTCATCTGTGTCAACTCTTGTGCTGTTATATGAGTTTTGGAACTTATATGAATCTTATTGGGATATTACATAAACCTATTAACCTTTCGTGAGAAATATTATTTTTTTTTTAGAGTGATCATCCAAGTGAGATTTGAAGTTGAAACTCGTCACAGGATCTGAATTATAGGCTTATTCTGCTTAGAAAATAATCTTTAGTCGGTTCACTTCACTCACACGATTTGGAACTTACTATATTCTCAGTAATTTGATAAGTTGTGTACCATGTATGCCTATCCTGTGGAGTAGCTTGCATAACCTTTTGAGATGTTTGAATTGAAAAGACAAGATTTGAGCTTAATTGCTTTTAGTTAACTGTGAGTCAGCATTATGTTTGTGGGCATCATTTCTGCAAACCCTCACGAGACTTTAACTCGTCCTCTAGGGGGAACCTAGGGGTTTAAAAGGCTTATTGCACATGCTAAGTGCAATCGCGATTCCCTGCGAAAGTGGCTTTTTCTTAATTTGCTTCGTTTATTATTTTGATTTCTTGTTGTTCGTTAGTTTCCATTGTTTTCAGTGTTTGCTAGGGACTAGCAAAGTCAAAGTTGGAGGGTGTGATTGTTCCACAATCAAGCTTCGTTTTAAAGCATTCGAGGCTAACATCGGGAGTTTTACACTGTAAGTACTTTGATTTAATGGGTTTTTATTCTTATGGATGTTTTTTATCTTGTATAGGTTAAATTCCATCAGAAAGACCAAAATCAACAACCCAAAGAGAGCACATGGATGAATGGGAGCAAATGTAGCATGCCAGGATGAACGCCGAGCGCGAAAAGCAGATAATCCGAGGTTTTAATGCAAAACATACCCAAGCCTATCGATAGGCTACCTACCCTATCGATAGGGAAGCTCTCGGATTTGAAGAATATGCAGTTTTCTAGCATATGCACATATCACCTATCGATAGGTCTCTAGGCCTATCGATAGGCCTATCGATAGGGCTATCGATAGGGCTCTAGGCCTATCAATAGGTTTGAGCGGGCAGTTTCCTAAAGTGCTTAGAATTCCTTTTTTAGCAAATAGGAATTGGCTGGATTCGGCAGAGCTCGGGAAAAAAGGGTTGGGCACTATTTAAAGACATATTGGGAGACCTAAGGAGCATCGTTTTTCATCCCAGACTCAGGAGAAACCTCTGTGATATTTGCTTTCATCATTCCCATACCATTCAACGAAGATATTGGCCGCACATGGAAGGAACGAAGACCTCCGGTGATTCAGCCCCGATTATGAGCAGCTAAACTCTTCTCTTTGGGTGTAGATAAAGCTTGGTTAGTGGTTTGATTATGTATTGATTAAGGTTCAAGGTTTTGTAATAGGTTATGATGATTGTACAACTTTGAGAGATTTCCGTTCTATGCAATCCGCTCTTTAATGAATCTTTTATCTTTTAATATGAATGTTTTCTGTGATTATATTCATATTGGTTGTGCAATAGTATTATTTGAATACGTTATTATTCATTAGTTGGCTCATACCTAATTAGGATAACCTGTGCATGCTTCGCTTGACAGGTTATGCCTTATTTGGATGAGTTTACTATATGAATACAAGCGTAATATATCTTTGATGATTTATTCTTGTAGTTTAGATCATCACCGATCATAAACGATTGCGAAGCCTTTGCATTAATCATATGCATAAGAACTCCCTAACTAAAGTGGATTCGAAACCCGGGGTTTTCCTTTAATTTGATTTAAACATATTTTCATACTCTTTAGTTTAAACAAACAACCAACCTTTCAAAATCAAGAATCTGTTTGGTAACTAAAATCAGAATCAGCATAACTTCTCATAACTCAGCCATTAGTCCCTATGTTCGACACCCGTGAACTAAATACTTTTCTAACGAATTGAGGTTTTAAGCACGAGTAGTTTTATAAATTTAAATATTGATCACAAATAAGGAAATAACCTCCCTTGTTTGGACCGATCAATATGATAAAAGGTGATATAGCTTCTCTTGCCACATATATCGGTGGAGATTAAAGCTAACACAAATCCCTGATGGGTGAGGATAGATAAAGTTGTTTCTAATGGTAGTGATAGAAGAAAGATTTTTTTTTAAATTTCATAAATGAAAATAAGAGTAGATATTGAACATAATTTTATGCATCGATAGAATATGAAAATGATTTTTACGAATCAACATGAGATGCTGCAGTTTCAGATATAGAAACGAAGGATAGATTGAAATGAGTAAGAGGAGAGCCAAATTTATAATCAAAATTTGTCTGTACGTTCGGCTGAGAAATTCAAACTGATTTGAAATGTCCGAAAAACAAACAAACTACTTTTTGAAAATTTGTTGCGAATACTGTTTACTTTTTGACCAATGATAAATTTTCTGGAAAAGTAATCAGACTTATTTGAACTGTCGGTGAAATAGCCAAAATTACTATTTAAAAAACGAGTGCAAAAATTGTTTACTTTTTGACAAATGCTCGATTTTCTAAAAAACTCGTCTGCAGACACTGTTGTTAGATTTCTTTATTCAAAAGCTGGATTTGTTTGAGCAACAGTGATTTTTTTTTGTCTGAGATCAGTGTTCTTAAATACTCTTCAGAATCGCACTCTGCATCATTCGTTCCTCAAAATTCTCTTGATAGTTCTTAAGTTTTTGAAATGGCATCCCCATCTTCCGTTAATATGATTCATAATTTGAATGAAAATTTGGATGCTCAACCTTTCGTTGTTCCTTCAACTGAAAGGATGCTAGCGCAAATGTCTGATACAGAAGTTCTGTATGAGTCTCTTGTACTCTGTTCAAGAATGACAAGTTTCGTTCAAAATATGGCTCTGCGCCTAAAAGCTGGGACATCAGAATTACAGGTCAGAACTGCAGAAGTTGAAAGTTTGCAATATTTGCTTAGGGAGTCTCAAAAGAAAAATAGGGTATTAATGTATGAGAATAAATTTTTAACCTGTATGGTGGATTCATATGCTAAAGAATTGAATCCAAAGATTAAAAAAGTTAGAATAGTATAATGAGCAGATTAAAGAAGCACATGAGAGAATTTTGGATAAAAGTGTCTGTTGCTTCTGCTTCTCAAAATAATCCTACTTTATGATGTATATAAATAATATTTGATTTTGCAGATTTTTGTTTTGATAGAAATATTGTTTTATGGTTGATGTTATTTTATGCAATTTTGATTGCACATGCGTTATATTGTAATTGAGCATAAAAGTGTGAGAAAGACACACGGGAATTAAAGTGCACCTTTGATGCACGTGGTTTCTTTTCATTTTCTCGAAAACTTGTTCATAAATGAATTTTATGATATTCGGTTGAAAAACTATGTTAGCCTTATGGCTTCCACTCTTGTTAGTTGATTTTGATGATAACAATCATTGTATTGTGATTCTATTTAATTTGCATCTTGTGTATATTTGCAAGCATGAATTGTGGTAAAATTTATAATGATCTTTGTATCTTTGTATGATGAACTTATTCTTGCATCATGGATTTGCTTTACTTAAAATATGCATATGCTTTAAATGGTAATCTTTAGTATCTTTATATGTATATTGTTAGGGGGAGCCACAAGTCATTGATTGATTTATTTGTTTCATTGTTTGATCTATTTGTTCTATATGCAAATTGTGCTCAATGTTTGTCATCAACAAAAAGAGGAGATTGTTAGCCTTGTGGCTTCAATCCAACTTTGTTGAATTGTATTATGTATATTTATTTATGTATATGAATACTTTGTTATTCTCTCTCGTTATAATTGTCAACCATTATAGAGTGATTATTTCGCTAATCTTATTGATTCATTGACATTATCCTATAGTTCTTATTTATCCATTATAGTTTATATATGCTTCTAAGAACAGGATTCAAGTTGTCAATTAAAGAAGGCTCAACCTTCATTAAAGCTAAGCTCAAATAAATTTGTTGAACATTCACCTTTGAGCATGGAGCAAAGAGCTACAACATTATTGAAGTCAAAGATGACGCCTAGCACAAGCTTAGCACAAGACTTGAAGATTCGTTTATGAAGATCTTTATTTTATTCTTGTGTGAGTGTTTAGGAATTTACTTGTGTAAATATCTCTTTAGGATGAACTACATTGGCTCAATTGAATATGACTTAAAGACCATAGGTTTTAACTTTGAAAAATCACATTTTGGTCAAAAATTGATTCAAACTCATAGTAGGTTATATGGACTCAAAAGACAAAATGTTTTACACTTATTATTTTGGCTTACATATCTTTGGAAAATATTTTAAACTAAGTCAAAAATGTCTTTAAACACTTAGGCTGCATTTGGATAAGCTACGACTTCTTGTTTTTTGCTTAAAAAAGTAGAAAAATGGAAGTTTTGGTAGCAAAGTACGTTTGGTAAGTCATGTTGCTTTTTACATTGCTTTTTACTACATGAAAGTAACTACCTGAACTTTGAAAATTTGTGGAAGTGAAAAAAGGTTGCTTTCACTACTTTTTAAAGTAGAAAGAGGAAGTCATTTGATGACTTGCCCACTCTTCGAATTCCTAAATATGAAAAAAAAAAAAAATGAGACTCAGCCCTTATCTCTCCACGATCCACTCTTTCTTCCCCTTTTTCTCTCTCTCTCTCTCATACTCACTGCCCTAGCAACCATAACCCATCTCGCTTCTCACCAGCTGAACGATTTCGCCGTCACACCTGCAACCTGCTCTCCGTCGGACTACACTTTCATTGTAAGTTCACCCGATCGTCCATCTTTCTCAAGAATATTTTCTATTTCATTTTCCCTTTTGCCTTAGATTTCCCTGTAGTCAAACATGGGGTAATTGTTCTTAAGCTTTGTTTCTATGCTTTTATTTTATTTTTTTGTTTGACATATATTTTTCTCTATTTTTCTTTGGATTTGTTTGATCCGGTAAGGAAGATAACCTCTTAATAGCTAGTTGGTGGTTTTGGTTTCATGGATTTGGTTGTGTGGATTCAGATTGAAGGTGTGGAGGGACCTCTCCCCTCTCTTCCCCCTCCATTCTCTTTTTTTTTGATTTTATTTTATTTTTCCCTGTGTATTGTAAGAAAACAGAGCATAAATGGATCTCTGTAATTTTTGTGAAAGATAACAATTTTTGTTAACTTCGGCTAGAGAGGGAGGGACCCGAGTGAAGAATAAGAGCTTGAACTTTATTTTCTTCAAACTTATCTTGGATTCTTGTATCCATCAAGGTGAGATACTCCCACTATTTTAATTATATATTAGTTTGTATGTGCATGAGATGTTGTAGTGTGTGATTAGGCTCAAAACTAGAATTTCAGTTTACGAATGCTTGAACCAAAATCTGATTATACACACACACACACACACACACACACACACACGAGTGGTTGATGGTCTCTCTCATTTTGTGTTGTAGAATCTTTGTTTTAAACTCATGAATGTGCTATACATTGAGTTTGTGAAGGTAGAAGTATGAGAATGATAAGTTTGAGTGACCATGAGATTGAAACTCAGCCATGCATGTGTAAACAAATCTGCTATTTTGTTTATAAGATCATTAGTTGCTTGATTTTCATTTTTATTCTTACATTCTGGACTAGAATAATTTCCAATGCCGTCATATATCAATAATAGAGGGAAATAATGATAGAAAATCTATAGAACCTGAACATGGCATGTGTTATTTTAGAAAATAATTTCCATCTTATTCTTCTCAAGTTTAGGTGTGTGCCTCATGTTTTATTTTATTCCATCAAGGCATGTGTTAGCTGCAATATATCAATGTAATTAGGGCCTTTTTATTTATATTTTGAAATTGAAGCAAGAACTTGATCTTTAATGGTATACATGATCATGGGGTCTGAATGTGTTAGAAGGTGAAACTTAAATGCGATTCCTTTACCACCATGGTAGGACAGCTTTGGCATTGATATTTAATCTTGTAATGTGCTTGAGATATAAACTAATGTCAGTTATTTGTGTGACCGTTAGGTACTTATGAACATGATATCATGATAAAAGACACCACCAACTATAATGTTTCAGCAATTTGGTTTTTAGCTTTAAAATGTTTCAAGGACTTAATTTCTTGTATTGTTATGGTCAATGTTGTATCACTGTAACTGTAATAGTGTTTCTATTTAATTCCTTTTTTTTATGTCTTTTTATTTTGATAGTAGTAAATTAGATGGCTAGAACAAGTTCGGAATGATGTTGAAGAAGTTGATGCTGATGAGGTCGATGCTAATATATGGGGAGCAAAAAATGAAGCAGTTTTTATTAACCTCATGGAGGAAGAGGTTATAAAAGGAAATAGAAGTACCACTACCTTCACCAAAGTTTCATGGGAACGAATTTTAGAACAACTAGCAGCTAGAGATGCTATGTTTGATGATTATGGGATGAATGACATTGACCCACAGAGTGACGCACATGTAGCAGCTAGCACATCTGAAGACAATGTTGAGATAAATGTTACCCAAACTCAGTTACGTTATATGGTTAGTATTCACGATGAAATTGCCCAAGCTATGTAGGCAGCAAATCAAAATGGTTGTGTCATGAACATTCTGGAATACATCATGTTGTTATTTGTAGTTCTTATTTATTGCGCATTTGACATATATGTATTTTTAATCTTGGGATGGACCTTTTAAGTGGGTGAATGATTTTTAATGTTTTTATAGCATCTCCTATTTTGTTGTATCCAAACATTAATTTTTGTTTTTTGCTTTTTAAAACAGGTAGCAATTTTGGTTATCCAAACGTACTTCTTACTTCCAAAATATTGATAGTTGAAGCAAAAAGTTGCTTCTACTTCCAAAATTAAAAAAACAAAAAAAAAATGGTAGCTTATCCAAACGCCACCTTAGTTAATTAGTCCATATGTTAAAGTTGATTTAGACTCAAAGAAATCTCATTTATTGGCTTTACAACATAGCTAGTCGACTAAAGCAGTTATCCTAGCCGACTGAACCAGTTATCCTAGTTGACTGAGTATGTTGTTTAAAGCAAGTTATTGAGAATTTTGTTTCTAATCGACTAACACATGAACTAGTTGACTAACTGGTAATCTAGTCGACTAACTCTTGAGTTCCAGTCGACTAATCGAAGGTCAGTAGCTTAGTTATTGAGAAACAGCTTGCTAGTTGACTAACCCCTACTTCCTAGTTGACTAATCGATCCCATAATATTTTTACAAAGGATTTAAAATGGCCTAGTCGACTAACTCTTTAGTTCTAGTCGACTAACCGTGCCCGGGAAGCTTAAACTATTTGAAAACATGCTTTCTAGTCGACTAACCTATTTTGCCCTAGTCGACTAACTATGCTCTGCTGCTCATAACGGCTCTATTTTGTCTCTAAACTGCCATATTTTTTTGTGGGCTTATTTATACTAATGGTATGAGTCCTGAATCACCTAATGATCATATACAAACACATATCAATATAGTAATCATCATTCTTGTGTGATTTAATCAATTGATTCATCATTTTCTCTTGAAGCCAAATTAGTTCATATCTTTGAAAGATATTAGTGAGAAGATTGTGGGTAAGGGTCTTACAGCTAAGAAAGAAGGTTGTTGTAAAGGTTTTTCCACCTTGAAGGAGTAATCCATAGTGGATTGTTGAATCCTCGAGACGGAGATCTTGAGGCGTGGATGTAGGCAGAGACCGAACCACGTTAAATCCTTGTGTTTGAATCTCTCTAACTCTTCTCTTGCATTTCAACTTATATATTTGCTAAATTAATTGTTGTATTGTGATTCAAACATTTGCTTCCGCTGAATTTAATTGAACCATAATTTTATTTGGTAATTATTTCTAAAAGTTTGCTAAACCTCTATTCACCCCCCCTCTAGAGGTATATACTTGGGCCAACAAACTAGAATCATAATTATTTTGTTTTGGGATTTTGTTGTGGACTTTAAAAATTAAAGTTTGATATACTTATTCTTTTTCATAACAAGACAGTTTTTAAATTTCGAGGAAGAAATTTTTAAAAGAAGGGAGATTGTGATAACCTAGAAATTTTTCGCATTTTTATTATATTAATTTTGGGGTATTTTTTTTTTTTTTTTGTAAAATTTAGAAGAGTGGTGTGAGTAGGTTAATTTGGATTATACAAGCCATAAATCTTGGTGCGAGATATGCATGGACTATTTTATTATTAGGTGATGGGAGCTGGGGCTGTCGGCATATTTTGCAAATAATAGAAAGAGACAAAGGAGAGGATAAAGAAGAGAATGTGATGCTACTATAAGTCGTGGAGTGGTTGGGGGTGTCCGATGGAGTGTGTAGACTCATTTTGGTTAGTTGAGAAAGTTACCCCACATGTTCCCCATTTGTCTCATTGGATTTGTTTTATATAACCAGTGATATGCTACTTACCCTTTCGTACTTATCATTCGAGTTTTGAGAGCCGAGAGACAGAAAGAGAGAGTAGCCATAGGGGGGAGGTGCTGTCACCATCTCTCACCGAAAAAGTCACCGGAGTTCATCCTTTTTATTTTAAAGTAAGCATCCCTTATGTTTAAGCTTGGTTTTTATTAAAGTTGAGTATTTTCATATTTATGGGTGTAAATGGTTTGATTTCTAGTTTGAGAGGGTTTTTGGTGTTTTAGTGTCTATTAGATCAAGATCCATGGTTTTGATTAAAGGATTTGTGAAAGATTTGCAAAATAAACATCATTTTTGGATTATATGGGTTTCATGCCTAAAACTTTGTGGATCTCAAAATCCAACTGCAGGATTTGAGTATTTTTGGTGTAGTTGTTACTATTAAGATTTGTTTATGGTGGATTTAAAGTTCGGGATTAATATTTGGTGATTTGGTAGGTGTTTGTGAAATTTGGGACGTTTTAAACACTATTCTCGCGCATATGTGGGTATTTTCTGTGTCAACTTCAAATGCTCATAACTTTCTCATTCGGAGTCCGTTTTGGGAGTTCTTTATATGCACGAAAAGCTTATGAAGTCTAGTTTCTAAATATTGTGGTCTTGGAGTAAGATTTTTTGTGGAGAGAGAAATATTCAGAAATACCAGAACTGCCCTTTTTGGATGCATTCTTTTGCTGTCCGGTGTACATTTCTTTAACCACTTGGTATTTGACCATGAAATTCGATGAGTAGCATCTTGACATACTTGGGAAAATGTCTTGGAAGTATTGAGGCTTTTGGTTTGTCATTTTTGGGTTTTTGGTCCATAGGTTCATGAGTGAACGGTTTAGAAGTACGGGTTGTTGTGCTTTTGGGATTTTTAGATCCTTTGTGCTTTCTTTTTAATTTTCCTTGCATAATTTATTATTTCCAGATTTGGAAGGTTCTTGGAATTATCATTTTCATTGGGTTCATTGGGCATTATATTTGGGAGACTCGTGTAGGCATATGGATTGGAAAATACTGTGATATTGAAGTAGGAATATGTAACCTTGTACTATTGATAATGATGGAATATTTTCGAATGCTTTACAAATGATATGACTTATATGTCATTTTAAACATGATTGTTTATTATACTGAGAAATGGATATATGAAATATACTGCTATGTAAACTGTTGAATTGTGTGGCATGTCTACAAAATGAAAACCAAGGCATAGTGTTGAAAGATTTCAAGAACTTATTTTCATTGCTGGATAAACTATTTTGGTATTGAATATACATATTCATAAACATAGGAATGAACTCTTTATTTCATTATTTCAAAGAAAATATAAAAATGGCATATATTGACACTATTTATACAAATACAATGGAAACATTTGTTTTTATAAACATATGCCTGATTTTATAAATTGATTTATAAATGAGAA
>JAESVK010000817.1:1285357-1312757 GCA_017140935.1 Hamamelis virginiana
AATGCATATTTCTCTTATCATTTATTCATGGACCTTATCATATATGTGAGAACATATTAGATAAGTTATACCTTCCATATATAGATAATATGAAACTTAATATACCCTTTAGGATTGGTTTTAGGGCATACTTCTAACAAGTCTATCAATAGATTTTGAGCATCATGGACACGTCCGTTTTTTTCTAAAAAAGCCCATTTCATGGTGTAGAATTCTGGCCTGGCATCGTGATTCTAGAGGGCGTATTTTTAGTGTTGAACCCCCGAGTGTATGCTCAATGGCTGACGGAGAATCCAGTACCACTGCTACAGTGTTGAATGCTATCATGGACCGAATTGATGCCCTGGCCTGTGAGACTGAACAGATTAAGAAAATGTCCCAAGATAAACAGACCAATACAGATCAGGTTAGGGAGGCCCACTTAGAGAACCTGAAGAGTACTTCTGATCCACCTATCCCGGCCCAAGTTGATGACAGTGCCAAGGCCCAGTTAGGTGTCAAGTCTAAGCCCATCAATCTGGATGGCGAGCCCGATGGATCTAGGTTCCTCTCTGGGGATCCGATTTTGTTGTCAAGTAAGGTTGAAGCCTTAGAGAAAGCCCTGAAGGGGTTGCGTCGATCTGATGACATGGTCGATGTGACATCTTATTCACTGTTCCCCAAGGCCCGTATGCCATTTAGTTTTAAAATGCCTGAGCTAGAGAAGTTTGATGGGATGGGTTGCCCTAAAACCCATTTAAAGATGTATGTGAGGGCAATGCAACCTCGTGGAGCTGATGATGAGCTGAAAAACTCAGATGTTTCATGAATCACTGAAAGGGTCAGCCTCGAAGTGGTTTCTATCTTTAGATGAGACTAAGTTGAAGACATGGGAGGATGTTTGCAATGAAATCACTAATCATTACAAGTACAACACTGAGATTGATGTGACTCGTAGGGATCTTGAGACTACTAAGCAGGAACCGAGGGAGAGTTTCTCTGCTTTTATTTCTAGATGGAGGGCGAAAGCTTCGCAGATGACCCACAGGCCTACAAATGATGAGCAGGTGCAGATGGTACTAGAGTCTCTTGCCCATTTACAACAAGTATCTGTTATCGCAATATTTCCCCAATTTTAAAGCCCTTGTTATTGCTGGTACTCAAGTTGAAGATGCTCTGGTTAGTGGGGCTCTTAAGGCTGAAGAACCCTTCAGGAACCGCCAACCAACTCTCAACCGCAAACCCAACCCTGAAGTCAATGCCATCGCCCAACCTATTCATGCTACCCAATCAAACCGCCCATTCCAAGCTAGAGAGCCGGCCCGCCAATTCACCAATCTATACATGTCCCTGGAATGTGTCCTTGAGAAATTGAAGGCACGTGGTCTCCTTACCCCTCTGGAACCCCGGCCTCTTCTAGATCCATTACCCAGAAACTTCAAAAAGAATGAGTATTGTCAGTTCCACCAATCTAAGGGCCATCACACCAACCAATGCATGCGCCTTCGCTATGAAATCCAAGACCTCATTGACAAGAAAGTCATTGCCCCACCAAATCCACCAAGTCAACCAAATGTCACCAGTAACCCTCTCCCAACCCATGCTGTATCGCCACCAGCTCAAATCAATGCCCTGGGCCTCGATGACCCAAAAATTCGTCACCCAATCCGCCCATATTTCCCACTCAAAACTATCCTAACCGAAGCCTTTTTCCAAGCCCGATCCCAAGGCCTCATTACCCTACTCATACCCCGCTTCTATAAGCCTTTTTGCCAGTACCACAACATCTTCGGGCATGACACGGAGAATTGCAGAGTTTTAGGGAAATTGGTTCAAGATTTACTTGATGATGGAGAGTTGTATCAGCCTGAAGAACCTGTACAGCTTGAAGAGCCTTTACAACCTAAAACTCCTAAGGAAGTGCCTAGAAGTGGGAATTCTCAACGTCAGTTGAAGGAGAGGTATCTAGCGAGAGACCCGGAGGTAGGATTGTTAGGAGAGGCGAGTGGCAAGTTTGATTATTATGTACTCTATCCGTCAAGGAAGATTTTTGATGAACCTATCATTCCTACGGGGTGGGATGATTTGCCTGCAGAAGTTGAACCAGTTATTCTTTCTTCACCCGAAGGGTTGAGTCAGGATATCATGCAGAAACAGTTTGAGAATAGAACCTCTTCAGTCTCGAAGATCACCGGGGAAGGTAGAGATTTGATTAATATGATTGAGTGGGAGGATCTTATGAGCACACCTGATATGATAGAGAATTTATGGGCTAGTGATGAGGAAGTAGACCATCCGACTCGAGGCGGACGCCATTTCAAGCCAGCTCATTTGGAAGCCAGTAATCCTTTGGGGGAATTAGAGAAGGGTCAGCGATCATATGTCATAGAAGAAGATGGAGAAATACTGAAACAGTTGAAGAGAACACATGCTAACATTACCATTTGGGGATTGCTTATGGCTTCACAGAAACACAGGCAGACGGTGCTTCGGTTGTTGAATCAAGTGTAGGTTCCTATTGATATGTCCCCTGAGGGTTTGGTAGGTTTGGTAAATCCAGTTCATCATGGACCATCCATCTCATTTACTAAATCCAGTTCATCATGGACCATCCATCACAGTAGATGTCATGGGAAAGAGAGTTCCCTCAGTTTTAGTTGACAACGGGTCAACATTGAATGTATGTCCGCTCATTACTACTACTACATTGGGGATTGAACCATCTGAATTTTCGCCATCAGGACAGACTGTTAGGGCTTATGACAACACTCGCAGAGAAGTTGTGGGAATGATGATTCTTCCAGTTGTTATTGGGCCAGTTGAATTCAAAATTGATTTTTAGATCCTAGATGTGCCAGCCAGTTTTAATCTGCTTTTGAAAAGATTGCGGATTCATCCGACCGGGGCTGTACCATCATCACTTCACCAGAAAATCAACTTTCCACACCAGGGATCAGTGGTCACTTTGAGAGGGGATATGGAGATGAATCGAAGTATTCGAGTGCCGATCTATGAAATTAATCAGGAACCGTCAGAAGTGTTACTTTCAGGGTTTGAGTAAGTATATGTTATTGAAAGAGAGCCCGAGCAGGCGGTTCTATGTCTTGAAGTGCATACTTATGAAGTCGAGGCGATTTATCCAATTAAACCCACGACTTCACCTTTATCAAACTGGGGCTTTGAAGATTGTCCTTTCATCCATGATTGTGTGGAGATCGAGTCACTTCCACCCGATGATAACTTGTAGGTGTCTTCAGTAGAATAGGATTTCCCTGCTTTCTTTATAGTAGTGTAGGATTTCTTTGTTTCCAATAAAAACCTCAACCTCATTTGAAGAGGTACGAGTGTCAATTTGTTTTATCTTCTGTGTTCTGTTATTCAACTCTCAATCAATAAAAGAAATTTTCATTCTCTTCTCATCTCTCTTGCAGTGTCTCTTTTTTATCATCTCTGGATTTGTATGGCATGAATATAGAAGCGCGAGAGGATGTTCCTCCTGAGCTCGATGAGCAACATGGAAAGGGGCATGCTCAACCTAACATGGATGAATTAATTTCAATCAATTTAGGGACGGATGAATCACCTAAAATAATTAAAATTGGATCAACACTGTCGCTGCAAGAGAGAGAATCATTTGTAGAGGTTTTGAAAGAGAACATTGAAGCTTTCGCATGGTCGTACCAAGATATGCTAGGCATTGATCCCGACATTGTACAGCACTTCATCCCCACTGATCCGAACATGAAGCCGATCAAGCAAAAGCTGCGGAGAATGAAGCCAGAATGGGTCTTGAAGATTAAGGATGAGGTGGTCAAGCAGATGAACGCCGGTTTTTTGCAAGTAGTAGAGTACCCCGAATGGTTAGCCAACATCGTTCCAGTGTATAAGAAGGATGGGAAAGTACGAATGTGTGTTGATTTCAGAGATCTCAATAAGGCGTGTCCTAAGGATGATTTCCTTCTGCCTCATATAGATGTATTGGTTGACAACACTGCTGGCCATGCACTCTTATCTTTTATGGATGGCTTTTCGGGTTACAACCAGATCAAAATGTCTTCCCAAGATATGGAAAAGACAACCTTCATCACACAATGGGGGACATTTTGTTATCGGGTTATGCCCTTCGGCCTTAAGAATGCCGGCACGACATACCAAAGGATGACTACCACACTGCTGCATAATTTGATTCACAAGGAGGTGGAAGTGTACGTAGATGATATGATCGTGAAGTCTGTGGATAGGGAAGGACATTTAGTTGCTCTGAAGAAGTTCTTTGAAAGAATCATCAAGTACAAATTGCGGCTGAACCCTCAGAAATGTGCCTTTGGAGTGACTGCTGGAAAGCTGCTCGGTTTTATGATCACACAGAGAGGGATAAAAGTAGATCTGGGGAAAATCAAAGCCATCATGGAGATGCAACCACCAAGAACAGAAAAGGAGATTCGAGGATTTTTGGGAAGGATTCAGTTTATCAGCCATTTCATAGCTCAGTTGACTACCATCTGCGAGCCGATTTTCAAGCTGTTAAAGAAGAATGTACCAACTAAGTGGAATGAGGAATGTCAAGAGGCGTTTGATACCATCAAAAGGTATTTGAGCAACCCACCAATATTGGTTCCCCCGCGACAAGGTGAACCGTTATTACTCTACTTAACTGTCACCGAAACCGCGATGGGAGCTATGTTAGCTCAATATCTCGAGGAATCCTTGAAAGAGAATGCCATCTACTATCTCAGCAAGAAGATGACGGATTATGAAGTGAACTATAGTGCTTTGGAAAAGACATGTGTGGCATTGGTGTGGGCAACTCAAAAGCTTCGCCATTACATGATGTATTTCCAAGTACTCTTGATCAGTCGAATGGACCCATTGAAGTACCTGCTTGAGAAGCCTGCTTTGTCCTATAAAACAGCGCGGTGGTTATTGTTATTGTCAGAATTCGACATTCAGTATGTACTGTAGAAATCAGTGAAAGGAAGAGCTATAGCAGAACACCTGGCAGAATGTGCTACCTCACAAGTAGACAATGGCAATTACTAGTTCCCAGATGAAGAGATCCTTGTGGTTGAGAATAAGATATGGAAAACACACTTTGATGGAGCATTGAATAGGATAAAATGTGGCATAGGAGTTTGTCTGGAGACACCAGAAGGTGTATGATACCTGTGGCAGTGAAATTGAACTTTAAGGCAACCAATAACATAGTTGAATATGAAGCTTGCATTCTAGCTTTAGAATCCGCATTGGCCTTGGGAGTAGACGAGCTCGAAGTATCTAGAGATTCAGCCCTTATTATATGCCAAACTAGAGGGGAGTGGAAGACTATGGATGAGAAGCTGTTGCCATACCATGATTACCTAGAGACATTGGTGAAAGAGTTCCGTCAAACAAAATTCTTTTATCTGTCAAGGCAAAAGAACAAGTTTGCGGATGCCTTAGCCACTCTAGCATCCATAGCAGAGATTCCAATAGAAGGGGGAGTAGCACCTATTATCATTGAATCTAGAGAAGAGCCCATCTACTATTGTGCCCTAAGGGAAGGAGAACCAAACGACAGGAAGTCATGGTATCATGATATTCAGCAGTACCTGGAAAAAGGGGAGTATCTGCCAGAGGCATCCTATGTTCACCGAAGAACTTTGAGAAGATTGGCTAGCCAGTTCATCTTGTGCAGTGGGAAATTGTATAAAAGGTCTTTTGACGGTGTCCATCTCTTATGTGTGAAAGAAGATGAAGTAGAGCGGATCATTCAGGAAATACATGAAGGGGCTGGGGCTCCACATATGAATGGGTATATGCTCGCGAAGAAAATTTTGAGATTGGGTTACTATTGGTTGACCTTAGAAAGTGATTGTGCTAAACATGTTAAGAAATGTCATAAGTGCCAAGTGTTTGCAAGTGGTAAGCATCAACCATCCATGCCACTCACCACCATGTCATCACCATGGCCATTTGCAACATGGGGCATTGACATCATCGGCAAGATCACTCCTGCAGCCTCGAATGGGCACGAATACATACTGGTAGCCATTGATTACTTTACCAAGTGGGTAGAAGCAACGTCATACAAGACTTTGAATGCTAAGCAGGTTGCCAAATTCATACAATGCAATATCATATATCGGTATGGAGTACCACGTGAGTTCATCTCTGATAATGGGCAACACTTTCGAAAAGAGGCCGAAGAGCTTCTTAAGAAATATGGCATAATTCATCATCATTCCTCTCCCTATCGCCCGCAGACTAATGGAGCAGTTGAGGCAGCCAATAAGAATTTGAAGATGCTTTTGAAGAAGACCACTGATACGTACAATGATTGGCATGAGAAGTTGCCACTGGCATTGTGGGGCTATCGCACATCCATTAGGGCGTCAACTGGGCTACACCTTATTCATTAGTGTATGGTATGGAAGCAGTGTTACCAATTGAGTTGGAAATACCTTCACTAAGAGTAGTTATGGAAAGCCAACTAGCAGAAGTCGATTGGATGAGGGATAGATATGAGCAGCTGTCACTGATTGACGAGAAGAGATTGGGGGCCCTATACCATGTTCAAGGTTATTAGAGAAGAATAACAAGAGCTTTTAACAAGAGAGTCAGGAACAGGGGCAAGAAGAAAAGGGATCTCGTACTCAAAGACATTAGAATGCCGATTTATGATCTAAGAGGGAAGTTCAAGCCAAGTTGGGTGTGACCCTACATCATCAAAGAGATATTATCAGGCGGAGCCGTGCGTCTTATGGACATAGATGGGATCGAATTCTCTCAACTTACTAATTTGGATCAATTGAAAAAGTATCATGTATAAATAAAAAAAAAAAAAAAAAAGCCCGCTAGGTAGAAAACCTAAAAAGGCTGCTTAGGCAAAAATTAGTGCAAGAGCTCACTAGGTAGAAAACCTGCAAAGGCTGCCTAGGCAAAAAGTAGAGCATAAAAAAAAATGCTTTTCAATTGATCCCATGAACTACAAGGACCTGATTCTCCAAGTATTTAAAATAAAGTTGAAAGTTTTATGAGAAAAAGATATTCAAAAAATAGATATGTAGGCAGCCCATAAAGTCACTTTGGGTGCGGTCCAATTTCCTATGGCAAAACAACCCAATGTTTGTTTTCAATTGCAATTATTTACAGTGATTTATTCAAAACTAAAAAGATAGAATTATTTTATTCATGAGATGAAGAGAAACCTTTCAAAGGTCTATTACATGCCATATGATTCTAATTCCATTCATTCAAAATAATAAAAAGCATGGGAAATGTGTTTCAAAAGTTCATCAAATCCTTCGTTCCTTCCTTGAAGTTTCTTCAGAGTCATCATCTCTTCTTCTCTTGTAAAGTACTACTTGTAAAGCATTAGGTGGAAGTGACGAAGTGTCTCCTCGCTCTTCAGATGAGAGACTTTCAATAAGTCCTGAAATCATAGCCTTCCTTTCTTCTCCCCGAGATAACCATTGTTTATAAACCTCATCCAGTTCAAAAGGCCCATGAGAGAAATCAATGTGAGTTGTGCGCAATACAGATGGCCACCTTGACATCAAAGCCTTTTCCACCGATGAAGAGATCGCCTTAGAAGTGTAAGTATGCTCTGAGAGAGATAGAATTGTCTGTTTGGTCCCCATTTGGCGAAGCAGTCGGGTTGCCCAATAGAAAGAGGTACGCTTCAATCCTACCAAAATCACCGCAGAATAACCTGGAGAACGAAGCAGATAATGGCCAGAATAGCTCCAGTCATGCACATACCACTCGATGTCATTCCAAGAGATAGTAGAAAAAAAAGTCAACCATTCTAGTAAGGTACGCTCTCGAGGTAGGATAAAAGCACGGCGATGATAGGAAGCATGGTAAGAAGTACCAGTGGAAGGAGCGATGAATTTGAGCCTTCTATCAACCACATTTGGAGTAGAATGGGGCTACCTTCAAAAGGAGTTTTGGGGTCGGTGTGAAGTTTGTCTAAGCCATTCAGAGTTTCGGCGAGGACCATGGGCAACATGTTTTGAGATGAAGAAAGAAGCGAAACTAGTTCGCACAGTTCTAGTGGAACTAGGAAAGAGCCAGTACAGAAAAAGAATTGCCCGAGAAGGCATAAAACTAAAACATTTTGAACAGGTCGTGAAGTGGTGAACTGATTCAAGATGGGATGAAGAAAAGAAGTAGCTAGTTTCAAAAGATTAAGATTGGTACCTTCGATGAATGAGGAAGTATCTCCTTCAGTGATCTCAAGAAGAGAAGTGAGAGTTGCTGTGTATTTGCACCTAACTTGTGGGAAGATGAAAGGTCCTTTGAGAGGAACGGACATGATCGTGCAGAATTCTTCCAATAGCGGGCATATTTCTTTAGTGCCGAAGTTGAAAACATGAGTTGTGGGATCCCAAAAGTGACTTGCAGCAATGAGGAATGTGGTTTCCATCTTGATTTGTTGAAGAGAGAAGCACGCATTCAAGTTGAAGCGAGCGAATACCTTTTTGTCTTCCTTCGTCATTCTCATCATGAATCTTTTCAAAACTTAGGGAAGAGCCTCCATGATGCTTAAAACTATTGTAGGATGGTTGTAGAGGCTGCTAAGGGTTCCTTTTTATAGGCCTAGGTCAAGTTTGAAGAGAAAATAGAAACCAAAAAGGCTAAAAGTTGGAAACTGCCAAAAATAGGCAAAATTAGGCGGGCCAACTCGGTGACCGTCCTAGGCAAGACGGCGAACCGTCCTAGGGTGGACGGCCAACCGTCCTGGCTTGGGTGGTCACCAGGACTTGGCCGCCCATTTTTGCCAATTTTGCTTATTTTCGACTTTTTCGAGTTTTTTGTGCATTCGGGTCCCCGATTTTGACTTTTTTGTTGACTTTGTTGCTATTTATGAGTTTTAAAACATTGGTATTAGTTCAATCATGATCAAAAGTGAGAGAATTAATAGCAGTGAATAAGTTTTAACAGTGTACATACACCATAAAAGTGGGAAAACTTGTTTTAGCACAAATGTTTGCAAATTACAAATGATTTTCAAAATGAAACCCCATGTCTCATAAAAGATTGGTCAATGTCTTCGAGAGCTTCTCCTTATCCCTCTGCTAGATCCCTCGCCAGCTGAAGAATGACGTGGTGGGTCAGGTGCATGAAACAGTGTTCACGGTTTGATCAATTTCTGAGAAGGGAAGGAAAATGAATTTGAGAATATGATTTGAGGTTACCTATTGACGAGTGAGAGCGGAAGTCCTCAAGCTCATCCTGCGAAGGTCACACCTCATGGCAGTGGTAAGATCGATGTAATCATGGAAATACTCTCGAGGAACCTGTCAGAAATGAATGATGTCAGTGTATCAGTGGGAATGCGTGTGCAGTTGTTTGATTCAGTGGGAGGTTTACCTGTTCCTAAGAAGGATCTATGTGATATCCCTCATCGACTGAAGGTCGTGAAATGGTAGAAGTCACGAAGTTATCTTCAACTATTAGCTCAATATTCTAGTCTGCAGGCTGCAGGGCAGGAGGCCTATTTGCGTCTTGATCATCATCACTAGCAGTAGCTCTAGAGCTTTGACCCTGGGAACGGCGACCCTGTGGACATAAAGATGAAGTTTTGTTATTGCATTTACATGGATGAAAGAAAGCACTCTCAAAAGTTATACCCTCTCCGGTAGCTCCCCAGTTGCTAAAGGACGCATTAAGAACTGTTGGCAGAAAACCTCATAGCTCACATCAGGAAAAAGGAAAGTAGAAAGATCCACTCCTCTCTTGGATTCTAATAGGGCCTCACCCTTCAGTTTATCAGTGTGACGCATGTTTGCAGGAGGCAGAAAAGGCACCCTAGCTGCATCTATGTTCCCATAGACTTGGCGACAGACTCTCTCACCCAAGTACCAATATCTGCCAGCAGGCCCCTCAAACAAGATTCGCCTATGTGTCAGGAGTACGCTCTGTGTGTGAGGGGAAGCCAAAGTAGTCCTCCAAATACCCCATGGGTCCCAGTTCACCTGAAGATTATGAAGAGTATGAGAATTGAATTTGGAAGATTTAAGAGAAAGACAATGGTTTGAGATTTTACCTATTCTGCAGTAGGATCAGTAAGGATAGCCTTGGCAGTGGCATAATCATACCTATGGAGGTTGAATTTTTTCCTGTTGCATGGATCAAAGCGAGCTAGAAATGGCCATTGGTTGACCCCCTCTTTCAAGAGAGGACAACCAAGACCCAAGTAGATGAAAGCCCATACCTGCATGAAAGAAAGATCAGGAAATTGACAAAGATATAGAGAGATTCAATTGAAAGACACCGGATGAAATCAGTACCTTCCATATGAAAGCTAAGTCGCCGAAGTCTTGAGCAGCATCTCGTGATTTATCGCTCATGGAGCGGTACATAGTCGCTAATGCAGCTCCACCCGAGTCATACAGGTGAATACTGTCCATATCCTCCAAACTCTCTAGAAAGCCTAGGGAGGCTATGTCCTGAGTACCCGCGAAGAAGGTGCAAAAAATCAGATATAAGATGAAAGCTCGGGCGATATCTTCAGGATCTCCACCCTCTTCTTTGATTTGGATACTGAAATGATTATAGAGCCAAGAGCGCCTGACCCCTCTTTTTGTCAAAGGAACATTTTCGACGCCCAGGGTATTTCGTAAGTATTCTTCATCAATGTGAGCTTCATTGTAGAAAGCAATTGGTTGGCCTCCAATAGGAAGTCCTGTAATCATGGTGAAATCGAGTGGGGTCATGGTCATTTCCTTGAACCCGAAATGAAATGTGTTGGTGGTATCCCACTATAGTTCAGATAGAGCTATCATGGCCATTCTATCCATGTTGTCGAGCTAGAGGGAATCCAAGAAGAACTTGAAGCCTGCCTGCTCTACAATAGCCTTGGCTTGAGGTTGACGTGCCTCCATCAATTCCCACCATTTGATTAGTTTACCCAGGGAATATCGTGTACGAATTTCGAAATTGGGCTGCATAAACACGCTTATGTTATATTCACATCAAAGAAAATGTTGTTATTTCTAAGTGACCTTTGATTCAAATGCAATGCAAGTATGGCTATTGATTTACATATCATAAGATGAAGTAAAATTTATGCTTTGAATGAGCCAAAATGATAAATACATTTTCAAAAGGTTTTTACAAAAAGATGTGTGCATATTATATGATACAATTTATTATCAAAGGCATGGGTAGTGTCACCAAAATCCGAAGTGTTTCAAATCCAAAATTGATGGTGTTTTAATCAAATTAAACATCATAGAAAATTTTTGAGGTACTTTACTTGACATGAAATGACTAGTAAAGAAGAAAATGGATGATGGTGCCATTTAGGCATTTTATCAAACATGTGATATGCATATTTTCGAAATGATATTTTCAAATGTAATTGATCATGGCAAATACTTTCTAAAATCCTACAAAAATCATTGAAATATGATTAGGATATGTTTGATTTGAAAAATCAAAGTTTACTTCATTGAGGCATTTCATCAAACACTTGGTGTGCACCACTGACAAGCTTGTGAAGCCATGAAATGGGGCTCCCATGCTTTTCCCAAAAGTTATAATGATATAAAAATCAACAATCACAACATGCAAACAAGCATTTCTACTCAATCAATTGCATATGAATCAAAAGTTATTGATGAGATTTAACTTATATTTTCTTTGGAGCGAATATATGAAAGATGTGTTCTAGGCTCCAAGAGTAGAGATGGTGGATGGGAGTCTCCATATGATGGTGCCTTGTATCTAGCATTGACTTCCAAGAATGGATACTTTGAATAGGGTGGAGGAGATTGACTACTAGCTATTTTTGAAGAGAATCAAGTATGTGAGAAGTGGAAAGATTCACACCAAATGGAAACAAGTTGAAGAACTTGAGAAGATGAAGATAATTTTGTGTTGGCAAGAGTGCAAACCAAAGATTTGGTTGAGTATGTATGGATTGAGGGTCAAAAGTTACGGTTTTTGAGCAAAACCAAGTTAGAAGGTGGCTTAGAATGAGCATAAGAATGCACAAATGAGCATGGGGCTCTTTTTAAAAAAGAATTTTTGGGTTACACAAGGTGACCGTCCTAGCTAGGACGGCCACCAGTGTTTCCCTTTTGAGTTTCCCCCAAATTTTGGTTTTTTGAGTTAAATTTTCTCAAAATTGGTTCAAGTTTTGCATAAAAATTATTTCTAAATGATGATTTTGAATGATGACTTTGGAAAACATTTTATATGGGAGATGTACCATATAAAATAATGATTTGATGATATACTCATATGGGAGATGTACCAAATGAACAATGAGTTTGGATTGTTTTATGTGAAACATTAAATAATGTGTTTGAAACATTTCATGTGAGACATGAAATGATAAGTTTGAATTGTTTTATGTGAAACATAAAATAAGATGTTCAAAATTATTTCATGTGAGACATGAAATAATGAGTTTGAATTGTTTTATGTGAGACATAAAATAATGAGTTTGAAATATTTCATGTGAGACATGAAATGATAAGTTTGGATTATTTTATGTGAAACATAAAATAATGTGTTTGAAATATTTCATGTGAAACATGAAATGATGAATTTGGATTGTTCTATGTGAGACATAAAATAATGTGTTTGAAACATTTCATGTGAGACATGAAATGATAAGTTTGAATTATTTTATGCGAGACATAAAATAATGTGTTTGAAATATTTCATGTGAGACATGAAATGATGAGTTTGAATTATTTTATGCGAGACATAAAATAATGTGTTTGAAATATTTCATGTTAGACATGAAATGATGAGTTTGAATTATTTTATGTGAGACATAAAATAAGGTGTTTGAAATTATTTCATTTGAGACATGAAATAATGAGTTTGAATTATTTTATGTGAAAAATAAAATAATGTGTTTGAAATATTTCATGTGAGACATGAAAAGATAAGTTTGAATTGTTTGAAACATTTCATGTGAGACATGAAATGATAAGTTTGAATTATTTTATGTGGAACATAAAATAAGGTGTTTTGAATATTTCATGTGAGACATGAAATGATGAGTTTGAATTGTTTTATGTGAAACATAAAATAATTGTTTGAAAATGTTTATATAGGAGAAGTACTATATAAATAATGATTTTTAGGGGAGACCTACCATAGGAATAATGGATCTGGACTATTTTATGTGAGAGAAGTATCACATAAAATGATGATTTTGTATGCTTATGTGAGTAAGATATCACATAAATGTTTGTTTTGTGGTTTGTTGATATGTGTTTGACTCCTAAGATCACCGAAGTGTGAAAATGAGATGTCATTTTGTTTCGTTGGTATTACATGGCGAAGCCATGAAACAATGATTTTTAGGGGAGACCTACCATAGGAATAATGGATATGGACTATTTTATGTGAGAGAAGTATCACATAAAATGATGATTTTGTATGCTTATGTGAGTAAGATATCACATAAATGTTTGTTTTGTGGTTTGCTGATATGTGTTTGACTCCTAAGATCACCGAAGTGTGAAAATGAGATGTCATTTTGTTTCGTTGGTATTACATGGCGAAGCCATGAAACACCAACGAGGGGCTTCTGTGAACACCCCATTTTCACCAATTATTTTGATTATATGTTTATGCAAAAGATTAGCTTGAAAAGTTGGTCATTTAATGGGAGATTGGACTTGTAAAGACCAATTTACCCAAATTGCCCCTTTTGAAGAAAATTGACAATTCATTATTTCATGTGTACATTTGAATTGGAATCAATCCATTTGAATTGCATTTGACTTTTGAGGTGTTTTAGAACATCCCTGTAAATTTTCATGACATTCTGATAAGAGCTCGATAGGTAATTAGGGTTTTTGCGACATGAGGGGCATTTTCGTCCTTTTTCTCGTATAATTTCCGAATGACCTCCGAATTCGAAATTAATTGTTTCATTGAGTTTATATGGATGTGTGGAGTGAATTTGGAGTGCTAATTGAACCTTTGAATGGTTGGGATAGATTCGTCCAAAATCGATCTCACGGATAAGAATGAACTGAATTAGGGTTTTATTCAAATCGACCGTGAATTGGTCATTTTCACCAAAATTAAAGATTTTCAAAACATGTTTTCAAATACCAATTTCATATTAAAACCATGTTTTTAGAAGTAGTGCAAGCCTAATTGATCAATTTTACAAAACAAAGAATTTTGGCACAACCAGGTCAATTGGCTAGCTTTTTGCTAAAACCCTTGACCATGGTCAAGTATTTTTAATCCAAAAACATTCTAAAAATGTGAAGGATCAAAACACGGTCGTTTTGAGCCCTTAACCATCGAATTTGAATCAGATTTGACCAAAATATGGCCAAAATATGAAATCTCATTGAAAATGGGCAAAATTTGGGAAGTCACTATGGTGACCGTCCTAGCTAGGACAGCCAACCGTCCAGCCTAGGACGGCCAACCGTCCAGCCTTGGATGGTCACCAGGATGGTCGACCCCATTTTTCATTTTTGGAAGATTTGAGGCTCTCCCACCCATTTTGGCTGATTTGATTGGTTTTTTTTTTAATAAATTTGAAAGGGATTTAGCTTGCAAATCCTAGGGAGACTCATTCTAAGCCTTAGGATCATTTTTAGATGAATTAATCCCAACCATCCATGGTTATTAACCCTAACTCTATAAATACACTACTATAGAGTTAAGACAAAAAAAAAGAGGGAGAGAATTCTAGGGTTAAAGAGGAGGCTACAGATCTGGTTCTTCACCATTGGAAGGAGAGAACGAAGGTGGAGAAGGAAGGAGAAGGACTCAAGGCTTGGAACTTGAAAAAGATTAATCAAGGAGAAGAGAGAAAGGTGAGTGTTTTCCTATTGAATAAGTCTTTTCTCATTTGTTCATGTATGATAGCATAGTATTAGTTTTATGTTTGATTGTTTTGATATTTGTTTAATATGTTTACATGTTAGAATAGGATGTTATTTATTATGATTTCATGTGAGTTAGTATGTTTAGGATAGGTATATGTGAGCATGTTTGTTTAGATTAATTATTTGCATGATTTTATGTTAGTAAATGCATTAAGGGTTAGTTTCATTACGTTTGCATGTTAGTAAGCATATTATGGTGTCTTTTATTGTGATTAAATGCATGAAAGAGTTAGCTTCATTATTATTTTATGTGATTAAATGTGATTAGGGTTAGCTTAGTTAGGATTTTATATGAGTATGCATGTTAGGATTAGTTTTTGTCATGATTTTATGTGTAGATGCATGATTAGAATTAGTTTTATTATGATTTTATGTTAGAATGCATGTTTAGGGTTGTTTAGCTTAGTTATTATTTTATGTGAATATGCATGTTAGGGTTATTTAGCTTAGTTGTGATTTATGTTAGTATGCATGTTTAGGATTAGTTAGCCTTGTTGTGATTTTATGTAAGTATGCACGAGTAGGGTTAGATTTGTTGTTATTTTATGTATTAGCATGTTATAATAAATAGTGATGTATTCATATTGTTATTTGAATCTCTCGATGGTTGATTGATGATTTTAATGATAACATGAGTATATTAGTATATTATTTTGACATGTGGTAAGTCTTGAGTCTTTATTTTTTATGTTTTGATGATTATTTGAGCACTTGATTTAGATTCATTTGTGTGAATATATAAAATGTGTACGAGGGAGCGTGCAAAGGTGAGATCCTTCCCTTGTGTTTAAATTAATTGTTTAAGCATATTTTGTGTAATTGTTTTGACATGTTTTTTGTATAGTAATTTAGTATATTCATGTAGAAAGTATGCTAGGTCATTTTCACTTTTTTTATTCTTTGTTTTCATGATTTTTAGAGTAATTTAAAGTTCATATTCAAATCTGTCCGGGTTTGTTTATGTCCTTAAATTACTTCTAAAAATTATTTTAGGACCAAATCCTACCTAGAAATATGCTTAGGATCACATAGTAGAATTAGTATGCATTTAGGAGCATTTTCATGCATGGTTAGTATTAATTTCATGTATGTTAGATTAATTCATTTAAATTCCAGCATGCATCGTATTAGTATATTAGGTTTTTAGATTAACTTTAGGGCTAGTTAGAGACCCTAGGTTTAGGAAGGTCACTTGACTTTCCCTAGGAATTTCCTTTGTTGTAAAAGTCATACTCAGATTTGAGTATTTTAATCAATTTAAGAGTCAATCTTTGAGAGATTTCCTGAAAAGATTTTTGATGCAATGTTTATGAAATAAACATGATTTTATGAGGGCTTTGATTAATAAATGATTTTCAAAAAGATTTGAAATGTTTAAAGATTTTTACCTAGGAATGAGATTCCTATCCATATGATTTGTTTTCTTGAAAATCTTTGAAAAAGATTTTTAATTGGAATTGAATTCTAAAGATAAAGATTGTTTAGGACACTTAGATTTTATGAAAGTCTTTAATTGGAAATGATTTCAAATGAATGATTTTAAATGAATAAAACTCTCGAAGTTAGAGTCTTGAATTAGGTTGAATACCTTTGATGATGTGATCGATAACAATAGGAGAGTCCTAGGGTAGTCGAACTACGTGGACTTTGATACTTGCTAGGTGATACTAGTAAGTTACGTAGGCGCTAATAGGGCTCAAGTCCGCCCTAGGATGCCCGTAGGGTATTCTAGGTTTTTTAGGGTTTGTTTGTATATATTTTTTATTATTAATATAACTAATATAGATAATGCATTTATATCACTACTTTATTGGTTGATTTAGATTATTTAGGATTGTTTGTAATATGAAATTTAAATAGCCCAAATAAATTAGAAGTCCTTTAATTAGGGCGAGGTGGGTGCTTACAAGTGAAAGCTTGGAACCTTCCCACGTCGTAACCTAGCCCCCGGATCCATCTCTGGTTCGAAGACTGTCTTTTCATTGAAAATGAAGTTTGTTTTGTTTTGATTTTAAAAATAAAATATTTTTCATGGTTTCCTTATTCCTTAAAAATAAGGTGGCGGCTCCTTTGTTTTGTTTGTTTTCTAAACCCCCCTAATCACATCGCCCGGTGATGATGTGGATCCTCATAAAGCCCCATCAGGTGGCTGGTCCACACTAGTTAATCACTCTTATTTTATCTTAATATCCATTACTCTCAAGCATTCATTACTCTCACTTCTCTTTGACAAAACTCTTGAGCTACATCCATTGATCATTTGAGGAGTTATTAGTGCTCTTGTATTTATTACAAATCAGCTTGTTGAAGCATTCTTTGTAAAACTCTCTATTCAATCATCTTGTATTGTGAGTTGTAAGGGTTTTTGTGAAAACTCTTGTGGGTGAGTTGTCTTACACCTTAAAGAAGGTAAGTGTAAAGGTTTCTCCACCTTGAAGAAGATTGCATAGTGGATTAAACCTTTTGACGGAGTTCTTGAGGCGTGGATGTAGGCGGAGACCGAATCACGTAAATCGATGTGTTTGATTTCTTTAAGTCTTTCTCTTCATTTCAAGTTATTTATTCATTACTTGTTTTAATTGAGTTATTGTGAAATCAGAAATTGCATTCTTATTCCTAGTTCAAAGATTTTTATTGTATCCCTTCTTTGAAAGATTTTTTATTTGCCTATACTCTATTCACCCCCCCTCTAGAGTATATTTTGGGCCAACAATTGGTATCAGAGCAAGTGCTCATTATTTTTCAAACTTGTTAAGCTAAAGATCATGGCAAATCAAATGGGAACCAACCCCGATAGACCTCCATTTTTTGATGGTGAAAACTATGGATTTTGGAAAAAATAGAATGCAAAATTGGATTGAGTCTTATGATATGAGGATTTGGAAAGTTATAATGAAAGGCAATGAACATGTTTTCAAAAAGAATGCTGAAGGGGAACTTGTTCCCAAAACCATGGCTGATTGGACTGAAGATGACATGAAAGTTATCCAAATTAATTCTAAAGCAAACACCGTATTGTATTGTGCTATTAATGTTAGTGAATACAATAGAGTTTCATCATGTGCCACCTTTGAACCAGTTGACCCAGATTGGGAGGCTGTTTTCACTTTTGAATCATCGTGGATTGTGGATGATCTTTATCCGTCTCGATTTATCCTTCTCTATTATCCACATTTATCCTTCTCTATTATCCACTCAAGATTGAGTTTTGAAAAAGGATAAGTGTTTGCAAAAAACTGGGAGTCGCCACCTTATTTTTAAGGAATAAAGAAACCATAAAAATGAATTTTATTTTCAATAAAACAAATGACCCCATTTTTGGAAAAAACATGGTCTTCGAATCAAAGTTGGATTCGGGGGCTAGGTTATGAAATGGAAAGTTTCCAAGGAACTCCTTGTAGGCACCCTCTTCAACCTAATTAAAGGTCTCCTAATTAATTTTGGGCTTTATCTAAGTCTCATAAAAAATAACCCTATCATATCTAATCAACCAAGAAAGTAGTGTAGATAATACTAGATAATAGATAATAATAATAATAAAACAAAATCCTAAAGACCTTAGGAGACATAGAGTCATCCTAAGATTGGACTTGCGCCCTATTGACTGCCTACATACCTTACCAGTTTCCTGATAAGAATCAAAGTCCATGTAGTTCGATACTTAGGACTCTCCTATTGTAATGAACTACATAGCCATGATTCTATCTTATCTAGGACTCTAGCTTCGAGAGTTTGAATTTAATCAAAACACTTTTTCATAAGGGATGGAATTTCATTCCAATTTGAATACTTTCAACTGGCTTTTTTAGAATCCCTCTCAAAGTAGATTCCTAAATAAAATAGAACTCTATTCCTATTGTAATTCTTACAACAAAGAACAGTCCTAAATGGGGTCAAATGACCCCCCTAATCCTAGGGTCTCTAACTAATCCTAAGTTAGTCTAAACACCTAAAATACTAACATTATGCATACTGGAATTTCTAGAAAATACACTAAAAATGCAATAAAGAATGCAAACAATGTATGAAAAATGTCCTAAATGCAAACTAAGTTATTTATATAAACTTAGGCATATTTCTATGTTAAATTTGACCCTAAAAATGATTTTTAATCCACTTTAAGGTTACTTTTAAACCTTGGACAAATTTAAATGCAACTTTAAAAGTAGATTAAAACTCATGAAAATAATGAATAAAAAAGATGTAAATGATCTAATATGCAGCCTAATATGATATACTAAGACTACCATATGTAAAACCATACAAAAAATGACTTAAGAATGGTAATTAAGTCACATTAAGTGGATATTCAAATCTAGACAGGTTTGAATATTCACTTTAAGCAGCTTCAAGAACATTATTAATTCACCAAAATGTCAAATATAAATACTAACATGCATGTTAAAACAATGGACTAAAATCCTATATGCAAAACTATTCAAAACAACCAAATATCATCCTTAAAACTATTAATTTAACACAAGGGAAGAATCTTACCTTTGCATGCTCCCTCGAACACAAGTCATATAACACTCCAAGCATTAAGCATGATCAAGAGGAATGATAGAATCAGACATAACACAATACTCAAGACTCATACTCATCCTATCATTCCAAAAAGACTCAAGTTTTACCTAAATATGCATTCCTATATAAAACAGAAAATAATATGCATAAAACCAACTCCTAATCTATATGCAATAAACCATTAATCCCTTACTCTTAACCTATGAATATTCAACCTAAGTATCCGTTGCTATCATAGTATGGACACAGAATAAGAATGAAAGAAAAGAAGAAGAAGAAAAAGAAGAGATATGCAAACTTTTATGTAACTTATCAAAACAAACTCAATGATTAATTAAACTAACCTTTTTTTGCCTTCTTCTCCTTTGCTCCTAGCTTCTTTTTCAACCTTCAAGGACTTCAAAAATATGGCTAAGGTTGCTAGAGAGGGCTGGTGTAATGCCTTAAGGCTTTACTCTTCCAATTGACTTGAAAATGCCAAGTATGTCTTTAAAACTGATTTCAAGGCCTTGTATTTATAGAGAAGCTTCAAATTGATCAATGGCTCACATTGAATCTCTTAGGAATGATCTAAGGGTCCTAAACCAGTCTTCAAAGGTTTCCAAATTCGTCCCAGAGTCCCCAAGGCCGAGCTAGATACTTGGCAAAGTCCCAGGAATCCAAAACACTGAAAATTAGTAACTTTAGGCAAAGGGCTCGGGTGACCATCCCCTAGGGGACGGTTGGCCGTCCCTAGAGGGATGGTCATCGAGCCCCCAACCCTATTTTGGACTATGTGGGCCTATCTCAGCCCGTTTCGACCCGGTTTCGGTTTTTTTTGGCTTTTAGGGCTCGTTTCAAGTCCAAATTCGATGATTCAAGCACCAAAACTATCTTGATTCAATTCTCCATGTTTTGAGAAGTGTTTGAAGTGAAAATTCATTTACCAAAGTCATATTTTTTGGAAAAATCAGCTGATTAGTTGTTTAGGGTTTGCCAGGCCCAAATTAGGGTTTTGAAATCTTCTAACCAATCGCTCTCGAAATTTTTTATACTTCTCGAAACAAGTTTTGAAAACATTTTAAGAAAGTGTTTTGAAGCCTTTGAAGGTTTTGGTTTGATAAAAAGATCAAATCCCGGTCGTTCCTGGTTGAAACCCTAATTTGAGCTTAAAATGGCCCATTGGGCCTTAAGAGCCAATCATGAGCTAGGAGGCTCAACAGACCTTGCCACTGATCATCTTAGCTACTAAACACACCCTAAATATCCATGCCAAAGCCTCGAGACCACCTGGGACAAGATTTATAGTCATTCAGAGCTTTTGTGATTCAAAGGACAGTACTGCCCTTCAAGTCACAAAAAACCTTATTTTCTATCAAACCTGGCTCAAAATGCCATGAAATTTAATAGGGATATTCCTAGACTCTCTAAAAACTAAATGCAAGAAGAATCGACTCAATCTGACCTAAAAACCTACATGCGATAATGACCTCTATCTAACTGCTCACAAGAGTAAAACTGGCAACTTAGGGTTTTAACACCCTATTTAACCTCAAATCACAAGCAACCATTTATGACCCTTCCCATGGTCAAAAATGGATGTCTACAACACCGTACAAGAAATTTGGAGAAAACTTGAAGTCACCTATGAAGGTACCAAACAAGTTAAACAATCCAAAGCCCTCATGCTTAGACAAGATTATGAAATGTTTAAAATGATTGAAGGTAAAAATGTTAGAGATATGTTTACTCGTTTCACTAACCTCTTGAATGAATTGCAAGCATTAGGCAAAGTTATTCCTAATTAATGATGATGTTGTGTCTAAGATCCTTCTAGCTCTTCCACCTTTATGGAGTCCTAAAATCACCGCCATTCAAGAAGCCAAGGACATTGAGGAGATTGATATTGATGATCTTCTAGGCTCCCTCATCACCCATGAAACCGCTATGAAGAAGGAGAAGGAGGCAATTCAAAGTGAGAAGAACAATGCTCAAGTGAAGAGAACTCTTACTCATCAATCCTCTATTCTTGAAGGGAATGATGGTGATGACTTCACCAACAATGATGATGATGGTGATATGGCTCTTATCACTAGGAAATTTCAATCCTTCTTAAGGATGAAGAAGAACCAATCATGACAAGGCAATGGGAGATTTGTCAAAGCCAATGATGGTAGATGCTTTAATTGCAAGAAGTTTGGCCACACCATTGCACATTGTCCTAGTAAGAATACCTCCAACAACAATAACTTCAATTCCTCAATAAATGATCAAAGAGGCAAAGGGAAGGCAATGGCCGCCACCACCACAACTTGGGATGACATCCTTGAGGATACAAAGAGTGATGAAGAGATCACCCAAGAGGAGACGGCTAATTTTTGCTTGTTTGCCAACATTGAGGAATCTTGCTTTATGGCAAATGATGATGAAGACATTGAGGTAAATTCTATTTTAAGTTGTGATGATGATAAATGTGATTTATCCCTAGAGGACTTTCAAAATTTGAGTAAATTATTTTATGATAAAAATTGTGTTCTAAAGAAAGAACTTGAATTTATGAAGAAAAGTCTCATAACTCACAAAAATGAGAAATTAGCTTTAGTAAATGAGAATTCTAAATTGACTTTGTTGAATGAAAAACAAAGTAATGAGATTGATACCTTAAGAAACATTTCTTCCACTTCAAAGTCTTCAATTGACTCTTCCACTTTGGAAAATGAAAACAAACTTTTGAAATCCAAAGTTGAATACTTAAACAAAATTGTTTACAAATTTACAAGTAGAAATGAAAACTTTGAAAGATTACTTAGAGCTCAAAGAGTTAGGCTAAACAAAGAAAGATTGGGTTATGTGTTAAATACCAATTCTAAAAAGTCTTCACTCTATTTAGACTTCTTTGTTAAAGCCTCAATGAAAGTGGACACCAAGAAACCAAAACCAAAACCTCACTCTCATTCACATGTTGTAAAACAAAATCCTAATGCTATTTGTCATTATTGTGAGAGAAAAGGGCATGTCACATTCAAATGTCCATTTAGAGGTAAAAGAGGAATTAGCAAAATGGTAGCTTAGATCAAAAGGGAACCTTCATCCAAGAATCATTTGAGCCTAAGACCCTTACTATGAATGAGCTTGATAAATTGAGAATCCTAACCTTATAGGACCTAAAAGTTTTGGGTACCAATAATTCAATTGCACTATTTTTGTAGGTATGCTTGAAATCCATTAACAAGAAAGATCAATGGTATTTGGATAGTGGATGCTCAAGGCATATGACTGGTGACAAAGACAAATTCATCTCCCTTACTCTCAAATATGGTGGATTTGTAACCTTTGGTGATGATAGCAAAGGCAAGATCATTGGTAAAGGTAAAATTGGTAATGGTCCTATTACTATTGATAATGTTTTGCTTGTTAGAGATTTAAAGTATAATGTGCTTAGCATTAGTCAATTGTGTGATAATGGCTATTATGTGAATTTTACTTCTAATTCTTGCAATGTTTTGGATAAAAACAAAATCAATATCATTGTTGCTAAACGATTTGGAAATGTGTATATCACATGTTTTGATGATTTAACATCTCAAGATGTAGCATATCTTTCCTCTTTACAAGATGCAAATTGGCTATGGCATAGAAGGCTTGGGCATGTTAACATGGATTTATTTCAAAAGCTCTCTAGGAATGATCTTGTTGTAGGTTTGCCCAAAGTTAATTTTTCTAAAGACAAAATTTGTGATGCATGCCAATTTGGAAAACAAATCAAAACTAGTTTTAAAACCAAAGCACATATATCTACATCTAGGCCTTTGGAATTGTTACATATAGATTTTTTTGGACCTAATGATGTAGCTAGTTTTGGTGGTAAACTCTATGTCTTTGTCTTAGTTGTGTTAGTAATATGCCCTAATAGCCAATCATACTGATATAATTTAGGACATTAAGTTGATTCATGTATTATTATTATTCATTAATAATATGGGCTTTTTATTATCATGTATTCTTCTGTTATTATATTCATGGTAAGTCCGTAGAAGGAATGTAAATATAAGATCTCAAGAGTTGAGATTAGGAGACTTATATTGTTAAAGATTTCTTTCTTAGATATTCCTATTCATAGGATTATTTATTGGGCATTAATAATCCGGATAGACTAGCATAAGTTATGTCTGCTCAATATGGAGAATGACTAGTCTCAAGTCATTTGTGTAATGACACTAAGACAAACCTGTGGGTGCTTGTTTGAGAACAAGTACACTGAATGTGATCATTGATTGAGTTTGTTGAATGGAGTTTTACTTACATGTCAAACAATAGCTCAGGGTTACAATGATGCAAGTGATCCTTAGACCTGAGGCACCATAGATGTCCTGTGTTAGGGATATTAGGGTTTGATAGTACAATGTACATATCCTAACCATGGAATTTGTATATGTACTCATTGGCCCTAGTAGACCTGTCATGGGGACATATGAGTGTACAACAAGGAATCTATCACTCTCAGTAAAGAGAGTGAATGCCTTGTATTGTTCTCAAAGATATAATTCATATAAGTCTTTGGCCAAAGCAGTTGGGAATAAGAAAACTGTTTCTTAAGTATCCCAAGGTTGAATTTATATTTTGACAATCACACACAAAATGTTAAATTAGGGTTTTGACATATTATCCAATACCCAAGTAATTTAACTAAGGCATTGTTTGATGGAAGGATTGAATTGTATCTTAATTGTAACTGAAAGGTTCACTGTGTTATATTTAACCTTCATACAACCTAGGGTGTGTATTGACATATTGCTAGATGTCACTCAGGATTAGTAGAGGCCCCAAAGAATTATTTCTTGAAGGGAAAAATTAGAAGTGTTCTAATTTTAGAACCTAAAATAAAAGTAGTTTTATTTAAAATGATAATTTATTATCCTAATTCCTACTACTAGGTTGTTGTGAACCTAAGAGGTCACACACATATAGTTGGTAGCTTCATTTAAAAGAAAAGAGAGGGTATATTTATAATTAAAAGTTAATTATAAATTACTTAAATAATAAAGGTTATTATTTAAGGGTCTATGTGCAATTAAGAAGATTATTGCATTTGAAATTTGAATTTAAATTATGATTTTGAAATTCAAATTAAGATGACAAGCTTCTTGCATTTGAAATTTGAATTTAAATTATGATTTTGAAATTCAAATTAAGATGACAAGCTTATTGTTATTGCACTTGAATTTTGAATTTGAATTAATTGATTTTGAATTATTTCAAATTTGAAATTAGATAACCAACTATCTAATAGGGAGCTAGCACTCCTTATATTAGATAACCACAAGGAGGGCCGGCTGCAATATAGTGATTAGATCAAAAGGGTTTTTGAAAATTCTAGCAGCCACTCTCCTCTCCTCTCTCATTCTCTTGGAGTTGCAACTAGTGTGGATTACTCTTGGAGGCTTTCATTATTTTGGAGCTGTTGTACCTTCATTAATCCTACTCCTAAGGCCTTCAATGTAAGTCCTTTACATTATTTAAGTATTGTTTATAGCTTATATAATCGATCATGAGATCTTAGTTCATCTTCCATAGAGAAAATTTTTTATTCCGCTTATTTCCATGGGATTCTTTCAGTGGTATCAGAGCCGATCATGATTTGGTATTATATAAGCCTATTATATGGTATATTATTCTTATTTAAACCTAAGTGGCTTGGATTTTAATCCCAAACCATAATCCAAGGTACTGTTGTCATGGTGACTGCACTAGATTTTGATTTCTTCATCTCTATTCTTTTTATTTTCTATTGTTTTAATCAAGAGTTGATTACATGTTTGATTATAATGGTTTAAATATTGATTTAGCATTATAATACATGTGTTTAAGAAACAAAATAATCAAAATAAAAGAGGAGGCCGAAAATCCCCAATGGTTAGGGAGTGGCGGCTACTTAGATTTAGGGTTCTTTTGGTTTTGTTTAAAACTGAAAGTTTTGGGGCTGTTTTCAAATGATAAATGACCATAGATGTTTATTATATTGTTCAAGAATATTGTATATAAAATTTCATGAATTTTGGAGAAGATTTGATGGCTCAAATAAATTTTTAAAGTTGATACAAGTTGCTGCCCAGAATTTTCCAGCAACACTGTGTTTTCAAAATAAATATTGAAAAACGTTTTCGAATGATTTTCTTTGAGCCACCATGCTTCAATTCATTAATATAATGATTTTTAATCATGTTAGAATAGTTCTTTCATGAAAAATCGTTCATATATGGTCACACTAAGATTTTTGGGATTGACTAGCCTATTATCATATGTGCTGGAATTTTTCAATATGTTGAAAAATTGTAATCTTTTTAATACTTAGTGTTTTGAATTAATTAGCCCCATGTTACCACTGTTTTAGGTACTTAATAAGGTTGTTATTAAAACCCTAAAGTGGTCATGAAAGCCTCTTTAAGGGCTGTTCATAAAACCCAAAGTTTTGGTAACCCAGAAATTGTTTTAGGCAAAAGTTTAGAACTTGTTTCCTATTTCAATATTGTCAAATATTAATTTTGATATTCCCATGATTTTATTATTTTTATTATTGATAAAAACATGTTTTAAAGAGTTTAAAACAGTAGATGATGATTAAAATTAATTTTTGATGATTTAACTAAATTAGGGTTTCTATTTTAGTCTCTTGACTACAATAGTTTCCTATTTTGGTTTTTCTCATAGTTGTTTGGTTTTAATGAGATTAAAATGAAGTAGCCACTATTTTAATACGATTAAAACATTATAATATTCATGTGATTAATATTTTTAGGTTTATTGATTAATATTAACTGCCATATATATATAAATCTTACTTATGCCTTTAATTATTGCAATGTGATTGTTATTTAATGAGATTAATAAAGTGGGTTGATTATGGACTTAAGACCAATTAATTGGATGTGATTGGCCGCATATGGATGTGATATAGGGGCTGTTATTTATTTATTTAAATGGGTTGTAATTTAATTGGGGCTTGTATGCCTCTTTGGTAATTGTAAAGTTAAATGGGGCTTGCATGCCTCTTCACTCTATGTATTCTTTTTATTTAAATGTACTTATCAAGAATGTAGGCTTGGAGCATGGAGAGGCACAAGACGAACATGGAGGACTATGAAGCTTGTGGAAGATTTCATAGATGCATGTTTAGGATTTATTTACGATCACCACTTTACCTCCCAATAGCCTTAAATAAAGTCCATAATCAATCCAAGAGCCTATTTATCTTATGTATGTTAAAGGCTCACTATGTTAATTATTATTTCATGTTTATGGATTAAATGTAATACATGAGACTCCTCGCTACTCATGACTTTTAAAGGTTAAATGTTTTTTAAAGAGATAGTGGGAGCATCTACTATTACATTTATAAGACTAAAAATAATAATAATATATTTTGTATGTGATGCATGATTAATTTAATATGATGAGACCTTAAATCCCCTCAAAGATATATATTAAGTTATTATGAAGGAATATTAAGAATATTCTATCATAGCCTTCCATCATTGTAGATTAATTAGAACTCCTTGTTTGGATATGATGGCTGCAGATATGGAGGTGATTATTCACACATTTGGATTCTAATTAACCTATTTAAATATGAGATATTATGAGATGACAAACTAATATAGACCAAGAAACTATTATGTGAGGTTTATATTAGTTTAACCATACTTATAATGATGGGTATAACTTAATTAGTTTGAATAAGTCAAGAAACTATTATGTGAGATTTATTAAAACTAAAGGCAAAATGATGATTGGGACTTGCTTGAGAAGCATTAGATGAAGAGTCATCTACTCATTAGGAATTAATGGACTAAGAAACTATTATGTGAGGTACCATTAATTCACAATGGGACTCCAATCCCCACTAGGAATATATTAGATAAATTCACAAATCCTATTCTGAGGTAGTATGGGATTTGATGAAATAGTGGGAGGTACCATTATACTTAAAACCTAGTAATAATGGTTATATATTTGAATCAACTGATTTTCTGTTTTTATTTGTAGATCACCAA
>JAESVK010000817.1:1332757-1360290 GCA_017140935.1 Hamamelis virginiana
CATACAAGGACAAGTTTCATTATTTCTCTAAACTTAAAAACCTAACAATATCCTAACCATGGAATTTGTATATGTACTCATTGGCCCTAGTAGACCTGTCATGGGAACATATGAATGTACAACAAGGAATCTATCACTCTCAGTAAAGAGAGGGAATGCCTTGTATTGTTCTCAAAGATATAATTCATATAAGTCTTTGGCCAAAGCAGTTGGGAATAAGAAAACTGTTTCTTAAGTATCCCAAGGTTGAGTTTATATTTTGAGAATCACACACAAAATGTTAAATTAGGGTTTTGACATATTATCCAATACCCAAGAAATTTAACTAAGGCATTGTTTGATGGAAGGATTGAATTGTATCTTAATTGTAACTGAAGGGTTCACTGTGTTATATTTAACCTTCACACAACCTAGGGTGTGTCTTGACATATTGCTAGATGTCACTCAGGATTAGTAGAGGCCCAAAAGAATTATTTCTTGAAGGGAAAAATTAGAAGTGTTCTAATTTTAGAACCTAAAATAAAAGTAGTTTTATTTGAAAGGATAATTTATTATCCTAATTCCTACTACTAGGTTGTTGTGAACCTAAGAGGTCACACACATATAGTTGGTAGCTTCATTTAAAAGATAAGAGAGGGTATGTTTATAATTAAAAGTTAATTATAAACTACTTAAATAATAAAGGTTATTATTTAAGGGTCTATGTGCAATTAAGAAGATTATTGCATTTGAAATTTGAATTTAAATTATGATTTTGAAATTCAAATTACGATGACAAGCTTCTTGCATTTGAAATTTGAATTTAAATTATGATTTTGAAATTCAAATTAAGATTACAAGCTTATTGTTATTGCACTTGAATTTTGAATTTGAATTAATTGATTTTGAATTATTTCAAATTTGAAATTAGATAACCAACTATCTAATAGGGAGTTAGCACTCCTTATATTAGATAACCACAAGGAGGGCTGGCTGCAATATAGTGATTAGATCAAAAGGGTTTTTGAAAATTCTAGCAGCCACTCTCCTCTCCTCTCTCATTCTCTTGGAGTTGCAACTACTGTGGATTACTCTTGGAGGCTTTCATTATTTTGGAGCTGCTGTACCTTCATTAATCCTACTCCTATGGCCTCCATTGTAAGTCCTTTACATTATTTAAGTATTGTGTATAGCTTATATAATCGATCATGAGATCTTGGTTCATCTTCCACGGAGAAAATTTTTTATTCCGCTTATTTCCATGGGATTCTTTCAAGTTGATGACTACTCAAGGTATAGTTAGGTTCTATTTCTTTCTCACAAGAGTGATATATGTGACGAATTTATAAAACTTTGTAAAAGACTTGAAAAAGAACAAGGCCATTCTATCATTAGTGTGAGAAATGATAGAGGTAGAGAGTTTAAGAACCAAGACATCGAAAATTTTTGTGATGCACAAGGATACTCATAATTTTTCGGCCCCAAGAACTCCACAATAAAATAGAGTAGTTGAAAGGAAGAATCGTTTATTATAAGAGATGGGTAGAGCCATGCTTAATGAACATAAACTTCCTAGAACCTTTTGGGTGGAAGCGGTTAATACCACTTGCTATGTGGGAAATAGAGTGGTAATTAGACCTATCCTAGCCAAAACCCCATATGACCTATGGAAAGGTCGAAAACCAAATATTGGTTACTTCAAAGTTTTTGGATCCAAATGTTTCATTTTGAATGATAAAGATTATCGTGCTAAGTTTGAGTCTAAATCCGATGTGGGCATATTTTTTGGTTATTCAACTAATAGTACAGCATATCGTGTTTACAATAGACGTACTTTAACCGTACAAGAATCTATTCATGTTTTTTTTTATGAATCTAATCCATTTGCTTCAAAGAAAGTTGTTGAAGATGATGAAAATAGCAAATTGTTATCTAATACTAATGGAGAGCTTGGCAAGTTTAACATTAGTGATTCTTCAACAAATGATGCTCCTCAAGAGAAACCAAAGGAGGACCCTCCAATTGAAGAAGGTGATCCCTCAAGTGAACCTCAAAAGTTGCAAAAATTGCCAAAAGCTTGGAAATTTGTGAAGAATCATCCAATTGATTAAGTCATTAGTGATCCTTCATGCAAGGTAAGTACTCGTTCTTCTCTTAGAGATGCTTGTAACCATATTGCATTTATTTATCAAATTGAGCCTAAAAAATTTAATGAAGCCGAAAATGATGATAGTTGGATTATGGTCATGCAAGAAGAACTTAATCAATTTGAAAGAAACAAAGTTTGGGAACTTGTACCTAAACCTAATGACTATACCATCATAGGCACAAAATGGATTTTTCGTAATAAAAATGATGAAGATGGTAATGTGATTAGGAATAAGGCAAGACTTGTTACACAAGGCTATAACCAATAAGAAGACATTGATTATGATGAAACATATGCACCGGTTGCTAGACTTGAAGCTATTCGTATGCTACTTGCATTTGCTAGTTTTAAGGATTTTAAATTGTATCAAATTGATGTGAAAAGTGCATTTTTAAATGGTTATATTATGGAGGAAGTTTATGTTAAACAACCTCCCGGTTTTGAAGATAACACTTTTCCCAACCATGTATACAAACTTTCTAAAGTACTTTATGGCTTAAAACAAGCACCAAGAGCATGGTATGAAAGGTTAAGTAGCTTTTTTCTCTCAAATGGTTTCATTAGAGGCAAAATAGATACTACACTTTTCATAAAGCTTAAAAATAGTGATATGTTAATTGTTCAAATTTATGTTGATGATATTATTTTCGGTGCTTCTAATGATCTTCTTTGTGAGGAGTTTGCTAAATTTAAGCAAGATGAGTTCGAAATGAGTATGATGGGAGAATTGACATTCTTCCTTGTACTTTAAATCAAGTAAATCAAAGAAGGCATTTTAATCAATCAAGCAAAGTATGTGAATGACATGTTGAAGAAATTTGGCATGGAATGTGTAAAGTCTAGTCCTACACTAATGAGCCCCACAACCAAGCTTGACCTTGATGAAAATGGAAAAAATGTAAACCAAAAATTGTATATGATTGGTAGTCTTCTTTATTTAACCGCAAATAGACCGAATATTATGTTTAGTGTATGTTTATGTGCTAGATTTCAAGCCAATTCCATGGAATCCCACTTGCTTGCCGTTAAACGAATTTTCAAATATCTTGTTGGGACCCATGATTTAGGCTTGTTATATCCTAAGCATGCTTCTTGTCAACTTGCTAGTTTTTCGGATGCAGATTTTGCCGGTTGTAAAATCGAACGAAAGAGCACTAGTGGCACTTGTCATTTTATTGGCCACTCGTTTGTCTCTTGGTTTAGCAAGAAACTAACTTCGGTAGCTCTTTCCACCACCGAAGCAGAATACATTGCCCCCAGAAGTTGTTGTGCTCATGTCTTGTACATGAAACAACAACTTGAAGACTATAGGATCCATTTCACTCACATACCTATTCGTTGTGATAACACTAGTGAAATTAATATTCCTAAGAATCCATGCTTGCACTCACGCACGAAACACATTGAAATTAGGCACCATTTCATTCGTGACCATGTGCAAAGGAGAGATGTTGAACTAGAATTTGTTAGTACGGACAATCAATTGGCGGACATCTTCACGAAACCTCTCCAAGAGGATCGTTTTTGCACAATTTGGCGTGAACTTGGTATGGTTCGACCAATGGAATTATAATTGTGCATATTGTGTTTGTGTACTCTCGCTTGTTGTATTCTCCTATTTCTCTTCTCTTTTATTACCTTTTTGATATGACAAAGGGGGAGAAAATTTTATATACTTTGAATGCATGAGCTTATGTTGCTTCCATATATCTCATTCCTTATTAAATATGTTGATTTAATCATGCTTATTGTGCTAAATTGAGGGAGAGCTTTGCTCTCTATTTGTAATTCAAAGTTATGGTTTATCATCATCAAAAAGGGGGAGATTGTTAGCCCTATGGTATTTGACCTTATTTTGATGATAACTAAACCATACCTTTTATCGAACAAGTAGTTAAGTGTTGTGTCTCCATAGATTTAAAGAGACATCTTATTGGAGCTCATCAACATTCTTCAAGCAATTCAATGCGTTCAAATCCCAAATCAAAGCTCATGGAGATCAAAGCTTCAAGTGTCAAAGCAATTTCAAGAAGTTCTATCCTTAAAGATTATCTTAAAGATTTGCTCAAGCTTACAAAGACCTTTTGAAGTCAAGTTGCTCTCCTTGTGATTATGAACTCTTTGTAAGGCTTCTCTTATGCTCAATATTGTATAGCTCAAGAGAAAACTATTTCCATCTCATTGTGCATTAACATTCATGCTTGAAAATATTTTCAAAATTGACCAAAATTGTTTTGGAATACTTAGTTAACTTGTCCAAGTGTTTTATGTCAATTTTGACTTAAGAATTTCGAAATATTGACATTGCAACTTCTCTAGTCGACTAACCCTTGAGTCCTAGTCGACTAAGTGAAGTACAGATGCAGTATTTTGAGAAATTTTAAGTTAGTCGTGAAAGTATTCCATGAAATCAAGTGGAATTAAATATTTTCTTAGAAACCATTGTGCCAAGATCACATGATTAATTGTATAAGCTAATAAACAAAACTTTCATAAATGTAAACACTTACACTGATAACCTTACGATGGATTAAAGAGAAGTGCAGCCCCAAAGAGATGAGAGCCTCCAAGATTGATCCACACTAGGAGAAGCTTCAAAGAGATTGAGGGAGAAAATGAGAGTGAGCTTACTTGAGAGTGGCGGCTAGGTTGGGGTGTTTTTAAACCCTTAAGTGCTCATCACTTATCACAAGTAATGAGCTCCAATGTGAGTGGCCAGCCCTCCCCTTGACCAAGTCATCCATATGGAGTCCTAGCTCCTATTAGATGACTTGTTATCTCATTTCAAATTTGAAACAATTTCAAATTTCAAATTTCAACTAACTTGAAATTCTAATTAATTAATATTTGCAATTTTAATTAACTTGCCATCTCATGTTAATTTCAAATTTGAAATAATTTCATATTTCAAATTTCAAATTTCAATTAACTTGAAATTTTAATTAATTAATATTTGCATATTGATCTTTAAAATAATAACACTTATCATTCCTCACTTATAATGAACTCTTAATTATAATATTATTCTCTCTTCTCTTTTAAATGAAGCCTACACCTATATGTGTGTGACCTCTTAAGTTCAAAACAACCTAGTAGTAGGAAATAGAATAATAATCCTATGATTAGGAATATTTAAGAAAGAAGTCTTTAACATTATAAGTCTCCTTATCTCAACTCTTGAGTTCTTATATTGACATTCTTTCTAAGGACTTATCATGAACATAATAACAGTATAAGACATGATAATAAAAAGCCCATATTATTAATCAATAACAATAATACATGAATCTAGTTTATATACCAAATAACACCAATGAGATTGGCTATTAGGGCATACTACTAACAATCTCCCACTTGCACTAAAGTCAATCGCCCATGTATCTCATACCCATCTTCTCAAGATGTCGATCAAGACTCTGAAGAGTCAGTGCCTTAGTGAATGGCTCTGCTACATTATCCGCAGATGCGATCTTCTGAATACAGATATCTCCTCTAGCTATGATCTCCCTAATCATATGAAAACGCCTATCAACGTGTTTGGACTTCTAATGAGACCTTGGTTCCTTGGCCTGAGCAATGGTCCCATTGTTGTCACAATACAGGAGTACTGGTGACTCAATGGTAGGAACTACTCCAAGTTCTGAAATGAACTTCATGATCTAAACAGCTTCTTTGACGGCTTCAGAGGCAGTAATGTACTCAGCCTCAGTAGTGGAATCCGCTATTGTATCCTGTTTACAGCTCTTCCAACTAACTGCTCCACCGTTCATGGTGAACACATATCCGGAAGTAGATTTCATGTCATCCAAGTCAGACTGAAAATCTAAATCTATATATCCATCAATTCTGAGTTCACTTCCTCCATAAATAAGAAACAATTCTTTAGTCCTTCTAAAGTACTTAAGAATGTTCTTAATTTCAATCCAGTGTTCTATACCTGGATTGGACTGATATCTGCTAGTAACACTTACAGCATGATAAATATCAGGTTTAGTACATAGCATAGCACACATCAAGCTTCCCACAGCAGAAACATAGGGAATCTTGTTCATATGCTCTCTCTCCTCGGGTGTTTTAGGACACATAGCTTTGGAGAGATGAATTCCATGTCTGAAGGGCATTAAGCCTCTCTTGGAATTCTCCATATTGAACCCCTTCAGTATTTTATCTATGTACAGGGATTGGGAGAGTCCAAGCAACCTTCTAGATCTATCTATATAGATCTTTATACATAGTATAAAGGATGCTTCTCCCAAATCCTTCATAGAGAAGTGATGTGATAACCAGAGTTTAACAGATGTTAACATCCCTATATCATTTCCAATGAGTAAGATGTCATCTACATACAGTACGACAAAAGTAATCGCGCTCCCATTAACCTTTTTGTATACCCAAGGTTCATCCCTATTTTGAAGAAAACCAAACGATTTGATTGCTTCATTAAATCGGATGTTCCAACAACGAGAAGCTTGTTTAAGTCCATAAATGGACCTCTGTAGCTTGCACACTTTGTGGTCATCACCACTGGATGTAAAGGCTTTTGGCTGATCCATGAAAATCTCTTCCTCAATCTTGCCATTGAGAAAAGCAGTCGTTACATCCATTTGCCAAAGCTTATAGTCATAATGTGCAACTATAGATAACAAGATCCTGATGGATTTCAGCATGGCTACTGGCAAAAAGATTTCATCATAGTTAACTCCTTGCCTCTGTTTGTAACCTTTTGCCACTAGCCTAGCTTTGTAGGTCTCTACATTACCATCAGAGCCTATCTTCCTTTTGTAGATCCATTTATAGCCAATGGGTACTATACCCTCAGGTAGATTTACCAAAGTCCAGACTTAGTGTACATCGAATCCATCTCGGATTTCATGGCTTCTTGCCATCTTCCCAAATCAATGTCTAACATTGCCTCTTCGTATGTAGTGGGATCATCTGGGTGATCTTTATCACCAAGAAATAGTTCATCTTCTTCCTGATTGAGATATCCATATCTTTCAGGAGGAGCAGATATCCTACTAGACTTTCGAAGAGGTTGTGTGGTCGCGTTACGGCAAGGGAGGTTAATTCCTCGCCACGCGTCAAGATTAAAAATTTATAGAACCACACTCGACAGATCGTTAACCTCAATTCGAAGACTCAAGGGGAGTGCGGGTCGTCCACAGAGAACGATGGTTGACTCAATTTAGAAGTTTAAAAGATTCTAAACTAGTGAGGTTTGATTTCATAGATTGGATTAGTTGACTGGTTTCCTAATTGGTAATTAAGAACACAAGTTAACTATATTAAAATGTAAAGTGAAAATGGAGAATAGTAATGGGGTTGGATTGGATTAAGGCGAGTAAGTGCCATTTGTAATAGGAAATGCTATTGAAATGTGGGATAATGGAAAACCTAAACTACAAGATTAGGTTAACCTAAAAGATATGAATGATCAAATATATAATGATTAATCACAAGCCATAGACTATCAATACTCAACAAGAATGCATAACCTATGCTAGCAATCAGATCATCATTAACTCAATCATTTATTATAGTAATCACCATTTGCATTTGAATGTAATAGCAATCACAGAAAACTAATACATTTAAAGATAAAGACGATTTTATAAACAAAGTCCTCAAATACAAATCTATCCCAACATTCAATAGCATTAATTACAAAATGGTGACTAAAAACCTCACCCCAATCCTTCTCCAAACCCCATCACCAATAGACTTAGCCGGTCATGCGATAGATAGGCAATCCTTGAACGCTTCTCCACCACATAGTTGGATCATAGGGCTTTTAGAAGAGATTTGATGGTGTTTGGATCCCAAGAAAATGCCAAGAAAAATACATTAAAAACCAAAAGTGAACTTTAAGAGCTAAAAACAAAAAGCAAAAATTGTCCCACACTAATAAAGGCAACTATTTATAGTTTCCAAAAAGAATAGGGGTGAAAAGACCAAGACACCCCTCAAACACTCAATAATTAAAATAAAACCAAGCAGCAGAATCCGGAGAAGACCAACCCCTATCGATAGCGGGTGATGGCCTATCGATAGAGAATTCGTAAGTAGGAAATCGCCATGGATTGAGCCGCTTCTCTATCGATAGCCCAAGAACACCTATCAATAGAGAACACGAATAGATGAATTGCTTTGGCACAGGGCTTGACTCCTACCGATGCGCATGAATCACCTATCGATAGATGATGATTTTGGAACCGCAATTGGGAATCCAAGGGCTCACGGCTATCGATACCTAATCCCATATATCGATAGGTGTTGCTTGAATTTGCAAAATGGTTGACAGGGACTGCCATCTATCGATACCCAGTGCATCTATAGATAGATGAGCTTGATTTCTGCATTATAGCTCAAATCGGGGCACGGCGCTATCCTCAGCTTCAACCAAAACTCAAACTTCAACTCCAGCATCATCGAAAAGCAAGGAATGGGACTTCAATGGGCCACAAACCTGCAATGGAACCGAAAATACCATTAATGAATTAATTAAACAAAACCCAATAGATTACCTCACTATTAAGGTATAATTAGGAGTATCAACTATCAAATTAGGGCCTATGATTGCGAGCAATCACACCCCCCAACTTAGATGTTGCTAGTCCCTAGCTACACTTCAATATGAAGCAACCGATTAAAGAGAAAGGAAAACAAGAATAAAGCTTCCAAACAAAACATAAAATCCAAATCTAAAGCTAAGCAAGCAAAATAAAATGTACAAGTTGATAAGCTATACATGCATGGCACCACAGTACACTTCATTATTGCAAATATTCTCTAAATCAACTAAAAGTATGTCTTTGAATGTGCTTGTGCAAAATGAGCTTCAGAAAATTAATTTCTCTGTTAACTTAAGCAAGAGTTTCACCCTATTAACGAGTTTCGGTCTCAAAATCTCACAAGAAGGTCGCTCGAAATAAAATTGCACACGAGAAGATGGTGAACTAAATGGTCCAAAACATGGAAAAGAAAACATAAGTTCACTCGAAAATTTAATCACAGGATAAAAAAGAATCGGAGATAGAAATGCTCAATTTGACAATCACAAGATAATCATAACCAATCATGCACAATATTTGTTGATCAACAGAGAACATTGCAACATTAAGAAATCAAAAAGGACTTTAAAAGCTTGAAATGTAACATGGTTACTTTGAAAAGAAAAGACGACTCCAAATTGAGAATGGTTAATCACATGTGGTTAAGGTGTCTACCCATACCATTCTCGACTAATTAACTGGACTCAACAGAAGGAAAAAGAAATAACTGAAACGACCAACAACAAAAGCACACCACCAAAACAAACCCAGACTTAACCAAATTCCAACACGAATAAAAACAACTAGAACAATCTCCAACTTAAACCCTCACTACCCTCACATCCCCGTTAGATCATCTTCATCATCCTGGCCATCCTCTGGTGCATGAGTGGGTGGGGACTGCGTAAACAAAGCCATCTCGGCATCCGATAATATCTAGCCCCGTTAGCTACTCCAAAGAGCTCTCATCTAGGGCGAATGCAGCCTCAAGGTTTCAGCCATAGACTGCTGTCCAGTCAGTAAAGTCTGTTGTGTGGCCATTATAGTCCGCTGCTCCAACCAAATCTGTTGTAGAAAATCTCTCTCGCTCATAAGCGGGACAGCGGAGGCAGAAATGTGCTGAGGGGTAGGCCTAGGCTCCTGAGCCGGCGGTGGTCTCTCTTGCGGCTGAGAAGGGGCAACAGGGGCGGCTCTCGCTCTCCTAGCAACCTGACTCGCTGTTGTACTCCTTGCGAAGGTGGTCTGAGTGATCGAGCCCTCGCCCCAAAGTGGTTGCTCATTTGAATCCACTCCAGCCCGCAATACAAAGTAGAAGTCGCACCACCTCCAGAGGGATGTCAGAATCAGTCCCTCGCGCTCGTAGATTGGAATACAAAATCTTGTTCATCACTGAATAAAGGGCGTGCATATTCCATGTGCTGAAGTTTTGCAGGATGAGGCTAGGATCGACACAGACAGTGGCTGCACAGGCTTGGAGAGTCATTTCTGAATACCGAAGGTGAGATGCCAAAAACTCGTCAGTACTGGGGCGCTGGCAGCGTAAATACTGTGCAATATCGTTCACACTGAAATGGACTGCACTCCCCTAAACTGTGCCCTGCAAAATTTCTGGTTCGTCATCCCGAAACTGATAAATAAAAATCCCGCACAAGTGAGGGCTTGTACCCCTTACCCTTAATCATCCAGGTCCCAAGTTTCCACGCCTTCAAAATTTTCACAACAGTGTGATCCACAGGGATATGGCAGATGTCGACATATCTCTCTACATTGAATTTTCTCCGCTTTAATGCAGCTTCATAGGCGGCCCTCTGACTGGCCTGACTGGACTGACTGGTTATCCTGACCCTTCGGCCTGTCCGCGGATCATAACTCTCCAGATTCCTCATAGGACCTTCCCCAGTCTCTTCCCCCACATGGGCATACTCATCCTCCTCCACTACAAAGTCCTCCTCAACAGGTCGAGGGGCCCGAGATAATGAACCGCGCCGGTAAGGTGCAGGTGGGGGAGGTGGTGCAACGAACTCGTCTTCACCCGAGTCAGAACCCGAGTCTATAATGGCGGACCTTCTGCCCTGCCCAGAATACGCAGATGTGGATCTACGAGGACGGCTCATGCTTGCAAATGGGAGAAAACGCAACCAAAACCCCAACAGGCAGCAGCACACAACCACCACTACACAGCAGAAATTCACACCCCCAAAACCAAAAACTCTGCCCTCCAACGCCACAATAAATCACAAACCCAACAAGAAGACAAGAAGAACAGAGATTCAAGAACACAACACCAAATCTCAATACCGACCTAGAATGCAGATGGGGTATATGTAGCCAACAGTCCGGGATGCGAAGGGGGAGTGAACCGAAGCATCACTAGCTGTTAAGAGGGAAAGAAACAGTTTTTTGGAAGAATGAATGCGGGAATGGGAAGGGTCCTAGCCGCGGGGCCCTTTTTATTTTTGAATTTCTCGAGTTCTCTATCGATAGATGAATGGCTGCTATCGATAGGTCATCTATCGATAGCGGTCATTGCATCTATCGATAGATGAAGCTCTCCAGAGATTACTAACCTTTTTTTTTTAAGATAATACAGAGGGCTGTAAGGAAGAAGAAAAGAACAGAAAAGAATGAAGTGGAAAGGAATGGACAGATGGACTGACGATAACTCAACCCCAACACTCAAGACTAAATGCGCCGCGAGGCTTCCTAGGCTTTGACAAAAACATGTAGGTGTTTAAGGCTAAAAAAAAAAAGGGTGCTAGGGTAAATAACAACCACAAACAAGAAATAACTGGATACAAACACAAACGACGGCCTAGAATCATTTTTCGAAAATGCCAACATGTTCTCAATTGATCAATAAAACCGTACACAAGTGCAAATTTTCATCAAAGCAATTGCAAGCATAAGCACAAAGCAAGAAACCGAATATGCTGAACAAATGAATAGAGTAGTTATACCATCCCAAAAAAAAAAAAAATGGCTCCCAAAAAGAATGCATAAAGGGTTCTAAATCTCCACTCTTCCAAAGATTTTACTCTTACTCAATCAACATGATGATTAATTCACAAAAGCTCGTGTATGTGATCATTTTCAAGTCAATTCTAACTAGCTTTTCAAAGAGAAATAAGCAACAATTCAGTAACTATGGGCTTAAATCATGCATAACTAATCAACTAACCATTCCAATCTATTCAATTAAGCTCAAAATCATCAACAACCATAAATGGCACACAAAAAGAATAGCCATGAATGAAATGAATGCTCCCCTCAACTTAAATGGAACATTGTCCCCAATGTTAAGGTAACACTACCTCAAAGGCTCTAACATACAACTGTAAAAACAACCAAAAACTAAAAAGAAAAGCAAACTAACACATGGGTTTCCTCCCAAGAAGAGCTAAATTTTACGTCTTCAGCTAGACGTCTTGCAGTATCCTAATTCGACTCATAGACAGGGTCCTCCAAGGACATTGACTCCACCACCAAGCCATCATGAATATTGTCATTGCTAATTCCTTCAATGACGTGCTTTAGCCTTTGACCGTTCACAGTAAATTGGGCTTCACTCTTGGGGTTTTTTATCTCAACTACTCCATGGGGAAACACCTTTACAATAACAAAAGGGTCATCCCATCGGGATCTTAGTTTGCCAGGAAACAGACGTACGTAATTTAGAATTGAATAGCCACACCTTTTGATTTGGTTCAAAAGATTTTCTATTGATGTGACTATCGTGAAATTCTTTCATCTTTTCTTTGTAAATTTTTGAATTTTCATATGCCTCATTGCGAATTTCTTCTAGCTCACTAATTTGCAGTTTTCGATTCAAACATGCTTCAGTCATTTCAAAATTGAACTTTTTGATTGCCCATAGTGCTTTATGCTCCAACTCAACCGGAAGGTGACATGGCTTCCCAAACACAAGTCTATATGGCGACATGCCAATAGGGGTCTTGTAAGCTGTCCTATCTACCCAAAGTGCATCATTCAAGCGCAGGGACCAATCCTTTCGGTCAGGCCTGACAGTTTTCTCCAAAATGTGCTTAATTTCCCTGTTTGACACCTCTACTTGGCCACTGGTTTGAGGATGATATGGGGTGGCTACCTTACGGGTGATGTAGTACTTTGCAACCAATGCTGCAAAAGGCCGATTGTTAAAATGTGATCCTCCATCACTTATGATTGCCCTAGGAAACCCAAATCTAGAGAAAATGTTCTCTTGCAAGAATTTTACCACAACCTTGTGGTCATTGGTTCTTGTTGCCACTGCTTCCACCCATTTAGAAACATAATCTACCGCAACCAAAATATATTCAAAGCCATGGGAGATTGGGAATGGTCCCATGAAATCGATGCCCCACACATCAAAAATTTCAACTATCAAAATTGGGCTCAAAGGCATCATGTCTCTTTTGGAAATGGCTCCCATCTTTTGGCAATTCTCACAAGCCTTGCAAAACTCTAAGGCATATCTAAAGAGTGTAGGCCAATAAAACCCACACTGCAAGACTTTTGCAGCAGTCATTTTTCCACTGAAATGACCCCCACATGACAAAGTATGACAAAATTTCAATTTCCGGGACACATCTACGAATTACTTGATCCGCACAATACTTAAAAAGAATTTGATCTTCCCAAAAATAGTATTTAATTTGTGCAAAGAAACGATTTTTTCTATTTTTATCCCAATCCGATGGAATGAGTCCCGTGGCAAGATAATTGATAATATGGGCATACCAAGGCAAGTGGTGGTGTGAAATGGTCAATATTTGCTCATCGGGGAATTTATCTTGAATGGGTGCAGTGTCTAGAGATTGATCCACCAAAATCCTTGACAAATGGTCAGCAACAACATTTTCACATCCCTTCTTATCCCTGATTTCAAAATCAAACTCTTGAAGCAAGAGTATCCACCTAATCAATCTAGGTTTTGTTTCTTTCTTAGACAAGAGGTATTTCAATGCAGCATGATCTGAAAACACTACGACCTTTGATGCAAGAAGATATGACCTAAACTTATCAAATGCAAAGACCACTGCTAAAAGTTCATTCTCAGTCGTGGTGTAATTGATTTGAGCATCAACAAGTGTTTTACTAGCATAATAAATAATATGTGAGTCCCTGCCTATTTTCTGCCCTAGACCTGCCCCAATTGCATCATCAGATGTATCACACATAACCTCAAATGGAAGAGACCAATTAGGTGCTTACATAATTGGGGCAGTGCTCAAAGATGAGCGAAGTCTCTCAAATGCTTCCATGCATTCCTTGTCAAAAACAAAAAATGCATCCTTAGCCAACAAATTACACATGGGCTTAGCAATTTTGCTAAAATCCTTGATGAATCGCCTATAAAAGCCCGCATGTCCTAGGAATAATCGGATTTGCTTGACAGTGGTTGGGGGAGGTAATTTTGCTATCAACTCAACCTTGGCTCTATCCACTTCAATACCCCTTTTTGACACAACATGCCCTAACACTATGCCCTCTTGGACCATAAAATGACTTTTCTCCCAACTCAGCACTAAGTTTTTCTCACAGCATCTTTTCAAAACCTTATCAACGTGGGATAGGCATTCATCAAAAGAATATCAAAATACAGAAAAATTATCCATAAAGACTTCAAGAAACTCACCAATCATATCAGAAAAAATGGCCGTCATAAATCGCTGGAATGTACTTGGCGCATTACACAACCCGAAGGACATGCGCCGAAAGGCAAAAGTGCCAAAAGGGCATGTGAAAGTAGTCTTTTCCTGATCTTCTGGGTACACTGCTATTTGGTTATATCTAGAATAACCATCTAAAAAACAATAGTAGCTATGACCCGCTAATTTCTCAAGAATCTGATCGATGTAAGGGAGTAGAAAATGATCATTCCTAGTCTTGGAATTCAACTTCCTATAATCTACACAAACTCTCCATCCAGTGGTGGCTCTAGTTGGGACTATAATACCCTGATCATTGGCCACCACAGGAATTCCAAACTTTTTAGGGACAACTTGGGTAGGAGCTACCCACTCACTATCTGAGATGGGGTATATGATACCCGCATCTAGCAATTTGAGCACTTCTTTCTTCACTACTTCCTTCATGTTTGGATTGAGTTTTCTTTGCACTTATCTGGATGGCCTAGCCCCCTCTTCTAAATGAATTCTATGCATGCAAATGGATGGGTCAATTCCCTTCAAATCTGCCACAGACCACCCTATAGCTTCCCTATACTTTCTCAAGGTATCCATAAGGGCTCTCTCCTGTAAACTACTCAAATCTGAAGCATTAATCACCGGGAGAGTATCATTAGACCCTAAGAACATGTACTTAAGATGGAATGGTAAAGGTTTGAGCTCAAGTGCAGGAGGTGACTCCAAAGAGCTGGGCATAGGTACACTGGCCACAGGTGGTAAGGGTTCTGGCTTAGGTGTCCAAATTAGGCTACCTATACTTTGGGATGACTCCAAAACTTGATTAACTTCTTCAATGGCCGAGTCGATGTCAAAACTATCAGTATCAAACTAGGCTAGGCATGCCTCTAAAGGGTTCTCAGTGAGGATGGTTAACCGCATGATAGACTTGCAGCTTGGCATTCAAATTACCAAATGATACCTCCATAACTCCAGTTTTGCAGTGAAGAACTGCATTCGCGGTCACCAACAATGGTCTACCTATGATCACAAGGATTTGGGGTCTACTGCTAACGACAGGTTCCATGTCCAAGACAATAAAATCTTCAGGAAAGACAAAAGATTCTATCTTAACAAGCACATCATGTAAAACTCCCTTAGGTACCTTGGTTGACCTATCGGCGAACTGTAGAATGGTAGGCGTAGGCTTTAACTCTCCTAAATCCATTTTCGCATACACCGAGTATGGAAGAATGTTCACACTTGCCCCAAAATCTACCAATGCTCTATCTATGAAATGAACTCCTAGGAAACATGGTATGGTGGGTGTCCCAGGGTCCTTTTTCTTGACAGGGATTTGGTACTGACAAACTGCACTTGCAATATCTATGAGTGCTAAGGACTGGGCTAAATGCACACGCTCTCTTCTCTGATGAGTACACAAATCTTTCAGAAATTTGGCATAAGATGGGATTTGTCTAATTGCCTCAAGAAGTGGAATATTAATTCTCACTTGCTTAAACACCTCAAGTATATCATCGAATGAGGCTCCTTTATTAGCTTTCTTATCAAACGACACAAGCGCCGAAGGAAAAGATGCCCTAGGCACATAAGATGCCACGGGATCTTCCACATTGGAAGGAAAGTTATCCTTCTCAATTTCCTCTTCTATCTCTTTCTTTTGACTTCTCTCTTTTCTCTTTCCACTCTCATCATTCCCTAAATCCCCAATTGGGGGCGAATTATCTTCCTCCTTGATTTCATCTCCTACCTTATTGTCCACAACTCTCCCACTCCTAAGGACTGTTATAGCTTGAACATCCTCATGTTTGATTGGCTCTTGAGAGGTAGAACTCTCAGCCACATAAGCTCCCTTGGGGTTCCTAACCAGTTGACTAGGCAATTTACCCTCTTCTCTACGGTTCAAGGTGGCCGCTATTTGGCCCATTTGAGTTTCAAGCTTAGCTATGGACTGTGAGTGAGAATGAAGGAGTTGGTTATTTGCTTCCATAGTTTTCAAAGCATTCAACACATGTTCCTCAAATCCTAGGGTTCTTTGGGTCGATTAGGATTGGGGTGCTTGAACAGTTTGAGGTGGAGGATGATATGATTGATGAGATTGAGGCACACTGGCGCCTTGAGATTGAAATTGATTCCGAAGGTGAGGAGGCCTATAAGGTGCAACCATGCCTTGATTCCCTCCTTGGTAATTGGGTCTTACAGGCTGTGAAGTTTGGGTACTAGGTCTTGGAGGTTGTTGACCCCAACGAAAGTTTGGGTGATTCGCCCACCCAGGGTTGTAGGTATTGGAGAAAGGATCACTTCGTTGTTGCACATACCCTTGGGCAACATTGAAATGCTCATGGATAAAATCAGGATATTGCCCCGCCATGGGACAAGACAATGTATCATGGGATGGATCAGAACAGATAGAACAAAATTCAGACACCGAATTGACCATGGCTTTAGAGGGCTTTTCTTGTAGAGCTATGAGTTGGTCCAATTATTTTGATAACACCTCAATATTTTGATTCACTGCAGTGGTTTACTCAACCTCATAAATGCCTCCTTTCTTAGATGAAGAGGATGGTGTTGGGGCCGTTCTCTCTCTCTCTCAGTCAAACCCATGGACTCCATATGATAAGAGTCCTCACTCATCGTTTCAAATAGAGCCCAAACTTCATTATCACTCTTTCTCAAAACAGACCATCCACATGCTGAATGGACTAATTACTTATCCCTTTCTCGTAAACCCTTGAGGAATGATTGCATTAATTGCCACCTAGGGATGTCATGATGTGGGCAAAGTCTAATCAATTCTTTCAATCTTTCCCAAGACTCGTAGAAAGACTCTCCTTCAATTTGGGAAAAGTGAGTGATGCTATGACGCATTTGGGAAGTCTTGCCAATGGAATAATAGCAAGCTATGAATAGTTTCTGAAGCTCGTCCCAAGTGGTAACGGGTCGAAGAGGCTCAAGAAATGTAAGCCAATGTTTTGCTTTATCCTTCAAGGAGAAAGGGAAAAGAAACACACGTAAAGACTCTTGCGGGAAATCTCTAATCCTGATGGTGTTGCATATGTTCACAAACTCAGTCAAGTGATCATATGGGTTTTCACGATCTAACCCATAAAATGTTGGGAGCATCTGAAGGGTAGGCCGTTTAATCTCATAAGTCAACTCCTCTATGTTTGGAATTTGTATGCATGATGGTGGACTGAATGTGTTTGGCATGAAATGATCTCGCAACAACCTAGGTGCAAGTGGAGCTTGCTGTGGTGGATTCTGCTGAGCAGCTCCACCACCATTATTTCCTAAAGCATTAGCCATGTCTAAATCGACGACCGGTGTTGACTCTTGAGTGTTTCAAAGAGAAGCCCTAGTGGCTCTCAAAGTATTTTCTAAGTCAATGTCAAGTGGGTGCAACTCCTGTGGAATAGAATGTCTACCGTGCATGCAAACACTACACCCCCACCCACAATATGCTTAAAGAATTTAAACAATGCAATAATTGAGAAAAGAAAGAAAAGAGCTAAGAAAACTCCCCTCGTTCCAGATCGCTAATCTTTATGCGGTCCTATCCAACCTGTTTTAGCAAATCTAGTAAATTTAGCCTTCGAGGGCTTTTTAGCGCGCAAGCTTAAGCGAGATGGAAGTACCAAGAAGGAGCCATCTGAAACAAGAACAAGCATATCAAAGCTACATAGGAAAAAGAAAATAATATGAACAAGAAATAATTTCTAATTACAGCTAGGAAAGACTTCTTCTAAAACTTCCTATTCGATTCAACGCACGTTCCCCGGCAACGGCGCCAAAATTTGGTCGGGCTACGGCAAGAGAGGTTAATTCCTCGCCACGCGCCAAGATTAAAAATTTAAAGAACCACACTCGACAGATTGTTAACCTCAATTCGAAGAATCAATGGGAGTGCGGGTCGTCCACAGAGAACGATGGTTGACTCAATTTAGAAGTTTAAAAGAAGCTAAACTAGTGAGGTTTGATTTCAAAGATTGGATTGGTTGATTGGTTTCCTAAATGGTAATTAAGAACACAAGTAAACTATATTGAAATGTAAAGTGAAAATGGAGAATGGTAACGGGGTTGGATTGGACTAGGGCGAGTAAGTGCTATTTGTAATAGGAAATGCTATTGAAATGTGAGATAATGGAAAACCTAAACTACAAGATTAGGTTAACCTTAAAGATATGAATGATCAAATATATAATGATTAATCACAAGCCATAGACTATCAATACTCAACAAGAATGCATAACTTATGCTAGCAATCGGATCATCATTAACTCAATCATTCATTATAGTAATCACCATTTGCATTTGAATTTAATAGCAATCACAGAAAACTAATACTTTTAAAGATAAAGACGATTTTATAAACAAAGTCCTCAAATGCAAATCTATCCTAACATTCAATAGCATTAATTACAAAATGGTGACTAAAAACCTCACCCCAATCCTTCTCCAAACCCATCACCAATAGACCTAGCCGGCCATGCGATAGATCTGCAATCTTTGAACGCTTCTCCACCACATAGTTCGATCGTAGGGCTTTTAGAAGAGATTTGATGGTGTTTGGATCCCAAGAAAATGCCAAGAAAAATATACTAAAAACCAAAAGTGAACTTTAAAAGCTAAAAACAAAAAGCAAAACTTATCCCACACTAATAAAGGCATCTATTTATAGTTTCCAAAAAGAATAGGGGTGAAAAGACCAAGACACCCCTCAAACACTCAATAATTACAATAAAACCAAGCAGCAGAATCCGGAGAAGACCAACCCCTATCGATAGCGGGTGATGGCCAATCGATAGAGAATTCGTAAGTGGGAAATCGCCATGGATTGAGCAGCTTCTCTATCGATAGCCCAAGAACACCTATCGATAGAGAACACGAATGGATGAATTGCCTTGGCACAGGGCTTGACTCCTATCGATAGCGCATGAATCACCTATCGATACATTATGATTTTGGAACCGAACTTGGGAATCCAGTGGCTCACGGCTATCGATACCTAATCCCATATATCGATAGGTGATGCTTGAATTTGCAAAATGGTTGACAGGAACTGCCATCTATCGATAAATGAGCTTGATTTCTGCATTATAGCTCGAATAGGGGCACGGCGCTATCCTCAACTTCAACCAAAACTCTAACTTCAACTCCGGCTTCATCGAAAAGCAAGGAATGGGACTTCAATGGGCCAAAAACCTGCAATGGAACCGAAAATACCATTAATGAATTAATTAAACAAAACCCAATAGATTACCTCACTATTAAGGTATAATTAGGAGTATCAACTATCAAATTAGGGCCTATGATTGAGAGCAATCATTGTGTAGTAGAAGGTTATGCCTCAACAGGGGCAGTGGGTTGGTCGGTGTTGGTTTGTATGTCTTGGGATATTTCCTCAAGATCCATCACCTGTCCTTTTCCTTCTTCTTGAGCAAACTCTTTTTCAAGAAAAATAGCAAACTTACTAACGGAAAATTTTTGCTCATTAAGGTGATAGAAGTAGTATCCTAATGACTCTTTAGGATACCCTATAAACCTACACCTTTCTGACCTTGCTTCCAATTTGCTAGCATCCTGTTTCTTAACATATGCTCTGCAACCCCAGATCTTAACATGCTAAAGACTATGTTTCTTCCCATACCACATCTCATGAGGTGTCATTGGGACAGATTTGGAAGGGACCCTGTTTAATAAGTATGCGGCGGTCAAAGGAGCATATCTCCAAAAATAGATGGGTAAATCAGTGTAACTCATCATAGATCGCACCATATCTAATAAGGTTCGATTTCTCCTTTCGGATACACCATTAAGTTGTGGTGTTCTAGGAGGAGTCCACTGTCAGAGAATGCCAGCTTCTATGAGATGATCTAAGAACTCATTGCTTAAGTATTCGCCTCCACGATCTGATCGTAAGCACTTAATACTTTTTCCAATTTGTTTTTCTACTTCAAATATGAATTCTTTGAACTTTTCAAAAGCTTCAGACTTGTGTTTCATCATATACACATACCCTAACCGTGAGTGATCATCGATAAAGGTAACGAAGTATGAGAAACCACCTCTTGCAATTTTGTTCAAAGGGCCACCTACATCACTATGTATTAATCCTAATATGTTTGTGCTTGAACTGAAATTGAGGTGCGCAATAGATTCCCAAGCATAGGAATCCACCTGCCGTCAAGCAATAAATTCTACGGAGTCCTTAGGTCATATCCACAGGGAGTGGAACAGGTCTGAATGATCCTTATGTGTTGCAAACCAAAAAAATGCAAAAGAAAGTGTAAAATCATGGGGGTTATGATTGTTGAGTGTTTGTTTATACTAAAATGATGACAAATTATAAAAGGAAACTAATTAAGTTAAGTGAGGTGAATCCTATGGGGTCATCTCTTCCAAACCTTTGGTACATGTATTTCTCACAATGGTTTCTCATCTCAGATCCATTGAAGAATGGTCTTTGATGGGGGATTTAACTTTAAAGGCATTTGAAAAAGGGATTCTCATCTCGGATCCATTGAAGAATGGTCTTTGATGGAAGATTTGACAATAAAAGCTTGATTTGAGAAACACTAATGATGGGATAAAACCTAATACTCTTTTTGACATTTTAACAAACATGTGGCATGCATATGTGCTCAAGAACTAAAATATCACAACTTACTGGTCATACAATGATCATGAATATAACACCACATGGATTCATAAGATTAGAGAATATTAAATATCATTCCATAAACATTAGGGTTTATAAGATGAGAAAATAACACTTACCTGGGGTTTAGAGAAGAAATCCACCATAAAACTCACCTCCTTGATGTTTAGCTAGCCATAGGGGATGATAAATGCACACAAATGAACAACAAATGCATAAGATTTGAAATAAAAGCTAAGCTATTGATTATCAACGGAGAAAGTATCAATACAACTAAAATGAAAGGAATAACCTAAACTAAGCTTACAAGAGAGAGATAACACAAATATCAGCTGGAAACGTAAATTAAACTAAACTACTCCTAAAAAGCTTAAGAAAACCTAGGTAAACTAAGGAACTAAGCTAAGAACAAGTTGAGAACCAACTGAAGACCCTTATCTAGCTGCTAAGTGCACCTTTTATACTCCAAAATGAAGCTCCCACGAATTTGGGGTGAAAAAACAAGAAAACCCATGAGGAAAGAGCAATTTCTAACCAAACCATCAGCTGAAACAACTCCAGGACCGGTCCCACTAATGCCAGGACCGGTCCTCCCCTTTGCTGACCTTCAAAAATCAAGATTTAAAAGCTAGGACCGGTCCTACTATTGCCATGACCGGTCCTCCCTTCTACAGCAGCCCATAATTGCACCATTTTGAGCACTTTTGGATGGAAAAGCCTTCATGCTTCGAGCCTCGCTTCGTATGAACATCCATGCAACTTTGATAAACCCTAGAAAGGGTGTTGAAGCCTTCTTTGAGCTGAGATGAAGGGGAAAGCTCACTTTGGGTAGTCTTTGGGAGAATTACTCTATTTATACACTTCAAGCAAGCATGGATTCATGCTCTTGAGCTTCTTTCTCCAATCAGCAATCCCCAAACTTCACCAAATGCTCTAACAAAGTGGATTTAGCACCATTTTACCTGCAAGGGCACAAAAACACAGCAAAACATGAAAAGCACCAATTCATAGCCAAAATGCTAGCCAAACGCTTACAAAATTAAGGAAAAAGAGCATAAAATAAAGCAGAATTGGTGTTACATCACCCCCTCCAACTTGAATCTTGCTAGTCCCTAGCAAGAACTAGCATAAAAACAAAATCTAAACAAAATAAACAAACCTAACTAATCCACTTTCGCAGGAAATCGCGATTGCATTTAGCGTATGCAACAAGCCTTTAAACCCCTAGGTTCCCCCTAGTGGACGAGTTGTAGTCTCGTGAGTGTTTGCAGAAATGACACCCACAAACATGAAAAGTACATTCCCCTTATTCACAAATGTCAAGAACAAATTTCAAAAAAATGGGCATGCAAAGAAATCTTTCTTCTCATAAGTTATGCAATAGTTTGAACTAGATTTGCATAGATAAAATCATTGTGTTCGTGAAGAAAACCATTCCAGCTCATTTCAAACCATTGAATGCACCAAGCTTGAGCTACGAGATGGGAACAAGAAGAAACACAACGAAGTAACACTTTGAACAACAATCATTAACATAAAAAAAAAAGATTTGATTATTAAGTAATGTGTGAACGAAAGAGTGCTACTTAAGTAGATGGATTACATCTGAGAGTTATATGTACAAGGGATACATGGAAATAAGTGAAGAAAGGGGAAATGAACAATAACATACATAAACACAATAGATAGTAAAATTGCAACAAAAGCTAAACATAAGAAATTCATGGAATCAAATAGGTCTTTTGTTGCTCAATAATACCTTTGGGTTCAGGGATGGAAAACAACAAGAAATGTGATGGTTTTATAACGTGGTATAGGTTATCTACCCAACCATCACATGCACAAAACCTAAAAACACAATACTACTATAACACAAACACAAATTAGACACAACAGAAAAATACCCACAATTACAACAACTAAACTCAACCCACAATGAACACAAACAATGTGCCAACCAATTGTAGCAGAAAAACTCTTAAGTACATAGGAAATGGGAATGAAAGGCTTTTAGGCTTTTATTGTTGCAATCTCCTTTTTTTTTTCTTTTTCTTTTTCTTTTCATTCATTTTTTTCTTAAGGTTGCATTATTCAACCCTTACATCACCAATCATTACAAATTTCATTTCCCTTCCAATGATAATTTGCTCAAACTTAAGACTTGGCACACAAAACAGTGAAAAACATATGTACACAACTATACAATCAACACAAATCATCCAAAACTTAAACCACCTAACCTCTACCCTTGGGCTTCCTAAGCTGGCCAAGAAAATGAAACTTGAAGGCTCAAAATTAGGTGCTACCGGCAATATAAGATGAAAGAATTAAAGCTCAAATAGACAAAGAAGGCCTATGATCATTTTCCATGAATCACAAATGTGTATACAATGCGCAACAAGATCAACAATCATGTATATGCTAAACAAACATAAGGAACGACGGGAATGATGGTGGTGGAATGAAAAAGAAAGGAGAAAAACACAAAAATACTTGGAAAAAGAGAATAACAAATATAAACAAGGATTACAAAGCTTAAGCATAACATTCTTCGGTTCAAAATGTATCTTGAATGATTCGTGCATGTGCATTGAAGGAAAATCACCTACACAAAAGTATATGCTCAAAACAAGGCATGACTTGGAGATTTATATATTCATATAGGCATACACATATTGAAGTATGTTCAAATACACAAAGTGAGTAGGGGAATGACTGAAAAAATAACAAAAACTACTTAAATGTGAACAAAACTACCCTTCATATGTGTGAACAACAAGTGTGAACCTCTCCCCCCAACTTGAAATGTGCAATGTCCTCAATGCATACAAAAAGAAGCATTAAAGACACAATAAAAAGGAGAAAGAATGAAAGCACCTGTATGTGTTGCGTTTATCCTCTATCACCTGTGAAAAGGTTAGTATGCTCACAATAACAAGAAAATGAAAATTAATAAGAAAAGAAATAAAAGAACTAAATTATGAAACAAAAACTACTATGTACAAGCTAACAGTGAAAGACCCTATCCACCAGGATCAAAAACTGTTACAACATGCTCCCTTTTCTCCAAACACTTCTCAATTGAGTTCCCAAATGTAGAAAACTCATTCAAGAAGTTGTGAGCAACTTCTTCCACCTTATCCTTATTTATGCCCTTTGTACATGTTTGAAAAGTTTCATTTTTGCTTAATGGAGCAAATTTTAAAATGTAGGGCATTTGGATCTCTTCAAGCTCAGGTGGTTTGGATTTTAGGGACAAAAATTAAGAGAGGGAGGGGATAACTTCTCAAACCTAGGTGGCACCCACTCTTTCTCTTCCAATACAACACTCACCTCTAAGATAGCGGAATTAATCTTTGGACTTTGAGGCACATCACCATCACTAGGATTCACATTTGACTCATTAGGAGAGTCGTTCAAAACATATTTTTCAAAATTTTCACTCCTAAGTGTGGGGATTGCCTCAACTTCCTCTACATGATCATCAATGTCATTAAAAAATTTCTCACTTTGTTGACCATGGAAAATTGTTTCGGGTTGTGAAGAAAAGTTATCCTCTTGTTGAAATACAACCAATAAATTGGTCAACTCGGTAAGTTCATTTCTAATTTCATCAATAGCTTAGGCATTAGCCTTTTCATTTTCAAATAATTATTGCAAAACGTCATCCAAGCTCATTTAAGGTGGTTCTTGAGGTAATTGGCAAAATTGTTGACCTATTGGATAGGGTGGTGGGGCATAACCTTAGTTTGGGTTTTAGTCAAACCCTTGATATCCATGACCATCAAAATAGGAAGAATGACCATCATACTCATAATTTGGTTGGTCTTGAGAGGAATAGTAACCATGCGGCTCTTGAGGATTAACCTCATAACCATTGCTCCAATCAAAAGTAGGGTGATCTTGCCACCCATGATTATATGTGTTGGAATATGGAGAATTGTAAAGGTTCTTTTGTGCACTATAGAAATGTGCATTCATGTCCTCTCTTTCTCCCAAATATGAGTTTTGGTCATAACCTCCTTGCATTGAGGTTGGGTCTTGAATAAACTTTTTTTAAAGAAAAATTAAAAACAACTACACTACTATCTACACAATTATATACAAAAAGAATGAGAAGAACTTACTGGACTTGTAATGCAATTACAAGTTACCACTAGATCTTCTTGGATCACTTAGAACACTCGCCACTCCCCGGCAACGGCGCCAATTGCTTGAACTGAAAATGAGGTGTGTGCAAAAGATTCCCAAGCGTAGGAGTCCAATGATCATCAAGCAATGAAACTAGGGAGTACCTAGGTCATATCCACAGGGAGTGGAATAGGTTCTAGTGATTCTTAGGTCTTGCTACCCAATGAATGCAAAAAAGAGTGTAAAATATTGGTTTTGGTTGGTTATTGAAAGTAATTTGTGCCAAATTTGGCAAAAAGTTTGTATGAAAACTTGTAGATAAAAGAGGATGGGTCCTATGGGTTCATTCTTTCCTAGCCTAAGGTAAACAGTTTCTCATACAATGCACATTCAAGAATCCATTTGAACTATTGTTTTGAATAGAGTATTTGACAATAGAAGCTCATTAAGAGTTAAACAAGTGATTGAATATAACTTAATACTCACATTGGCATTTTCACAAACATGTAGAGTGCATATGTGCTCATTCACAAAGTACAACAACTTACTGGTCATACCTTGATCATGAACATGAATCTACAAGGGTTCAAGAGATGAGAGAGTATTGAAAGTAACATTCCAATAACATTGAAGCTTTAGAGATGAGAAATCATATTTACCTAGGGTTTGGAGAAGAACTCTATTATAGAACCCACCTTGAGTGTTTAGCTAGTTATTAAAGAGAGAGAATACACCAAACAAGAATAATAAATGCTCAAAGAGAAGTAAATGCTATCTATTGATTAAACTAACTGAAATGTAACTTATAAATATGAGATTAAAGAGAAGATAAACAACCTAAACTAGGGTTACAAAGTGAGAACAACAATAAATTAGTAAAAACTAACCTAAACTATCAAGATTACACCAAGAGCATGAGAAAAACTAAGCAAAACCAAGAACAAACCCTAAAACCATAAGGAAACAAGTCAATACCCCATACCCAGCCACTAAGTGTCCCTATACTCCCTAAAGAAGCTCCGTCGAATCAGATGTGAAAAGACAAGCTTAACCCTGAGAAAAATAAAGAATTCCACCAAAACAAGCTGCTGAACAACCCTAGGACGGGTCCCACTTAAGCCAAGACCGGTCCTCCTTTCCTCTATTTGACTGGTACTGGTCCCAATATTCCAGGATTGGTCTTCCTTTCTGCAGCAGCCAAAAATGCACTGTTTTGAGCACTTTTCAGCAGTCGAACCTTCATACATCGAACCCCGCTTCATTCGAACCTTCGAGCAACATTGAATGACCCTAGGAAGAGTGTTGGAGAGTTCTCTGAGCCGAGATGAAGGGGAAAACAAACTTTGGGTAGGCTTTGGGGGAGAACCATGCATAAACATCACAAATGAGCAAAGAGACATGCTCGTGGGCTTCAATTGGCAACCGGTGACTCCAAACTTCATTCAAACACTTAAACAAAGTGGGAAAAGCACCAAATTACCTGTGAAGGGACAAAAACAACAAGAAAATCTAAAATACCTGTTATACACCAAACTAGGGCTCAATAGCATATGATATGCATGAAAATGAAGGTAAAAATGAAGAGTTTTATGTGCTAAACAATCTGCAGCCCTTTCACTAAGACCAGTAAAAGGAGATTTGGTCATTTTACCCATGAGGCAAAGTTCACATGTTGGTAAGGGCACTAATGCTAATGAGCCCAATTGCCCATTGTGAACCAGCCAACCTAGATATCCCGAGGGATCAGGAGGCCTCTCGTTCACTTGGAGGTTTGAGTGGATTGTGGATGATGTTTATCCGTCTCGATTTATCCTTCTATATTATCCTTCTCTATTATCCACTCAAGATTGGGTTTTTGAAAAAGGATGAGAGTTTGTAAAAAACTAGGAGTCGTCACCTTATTTTTAGGGAACAAGGTAACCACAAAAAGAGTTTTATTTTAAATAAAACATTGACCCCATATTTTGGAAAAGCATGGTCTTTGAATCAAAGTTGGATTCGGTGGCTAGGTTACGAAGGGGGAAGGTTCCAAGGAACTCCTTGTAGGCACACACCTCGCCCTAATTAAAGGTCTCCTAATTAAGTTTAGGCTTTATCAAAATCTTATCTCAACAATGCTATTTATCTAATCAACCACAAAATATGAATAATAATATATAATAATAATAATAGATAGTACAAAAGTATACACAATCCTAAGGATCTTAGGAGACTCGTAGTCAACCTTGCTAGAAGTATGCCCTAAAACCAATCCTAAAGGGTATATTGAGTTTCATATTATCTAAATATGGAAGGTATAACTTATCTAATATGTTCTCACATATATGATAAGGTCCATGAATAAATGATAAGAGAAATATGCATCTCAAAGAGTTGAGATAGAGAGACTGATATTTCTCATATACATCTATTCTAAA
>JAESVK010000817.1:1375825-1388615 GCA_017140935.1 Hamamelis virginiana
TCGATTCTTGATTGGAAAATTTCGATGATGGAATACTATTATTAAAAGTTTTGTTTTCTCTTCCGCTGCGATTCCATGATTTCGATCGATTCCTTTCATCGGGTTCTCGAGGAACAAGGAAATCATCCAGGCAGAGATGACTTTGCATTATTGAGCCTACAGGAGGCCCACTTAGGATTTTCTATGTAATTTCTCTCTATGTATGCACTAAAAATCCTGATTATTATGTGATTATGTCCTAATGAGAATAAAAATATGTTTCAATTGCTTTTTTGGTTTAATTTTAACCCAAAATAGGTCAAAACTGACGAAAATTTAGCGAAAAGTCAAACCGGACGTCAAAAAGTCTTGAAAAAGTCAAAATTAGGCGAAATTAGGGATCAGGGATGGATGACCATCCTCCCATGGATGGTTGGCCGTCCCTAGTGGGATGGTCATTGACCCTAGTTTCTAAGTTTCGACTATTTTGACGTTTTTTGACTTTTTGAGTGTCCTACTTCGCCTCTAACTCGATTTCTTTTGCCAAAAAGCTATAAAAACACACCTCTATGCTCACTTTCATCACACTTAACACAATGGAAGCTCTCAAGTTTATCATCAACGTATTTGTAGCGAGAATGCGAGTGGAAGATAAGAAGGTGTTTGCACGATTCGGTTTAACTTCATGGTTCTCTCTCTGTCATGTGAAACTTGAAGACAAACTTCTCAACTCTGTGATCCACTTCTGGGACTCTGATCTTCATGTATTTCGCTTCAACTGTGAAGAGGTATATCCTTTATTTGAAGAGTTTTGTGCCTTAATGAATATCCCTGCTAGTGGTCCTTTCATCTTTCCTACCATTCGTAAAGGTTACTTCCAAACATTTTCTTCTCTCTTTGAACTCTCGCCTAGAGAAGCTTTTTTATATATCCATGAACACTCCATTGATCTTCTCAAACTAGCTTCATTTTTCTTGAGGGAAGGGGGAAAATCACTAGCTCTTCATAGGCCTACCCAATACGCACTCGCCTTATGTATAGTGGGTTGTTTCCTTATTTCGAACGGAACCACTTTCATACCCATTGAAACATGTGAGCTTATTCTGCCATTGTCGAAGTCTCATAACATCATTCCCCTGGTGCTAGCTGAGACTCTGAACGGGCTTGACCACTTTCACTCTAACTCTGCTTCTTGCATTAGGGGTAGCTCCATTCTCCTTCAGATGTGGTTGGTTGAGAGACTCAAGCTGATCATTCCTCTTGATGGGGCCAAACACTTGTCCCATAACTATTGTTCGCGAAAGCTTTTATCCTTTGAGCGTCGCTCGATTCAGGACATGATCGTCTTCTTCTCTTCTCTAACTTGGAGAGATATTCGGTGGTATGTGGCTATATGGGACTGTAGTGACGAGTATGTGCTACACACTTCGGGATGCTGTCAGGTGAAGCTCATAGGCTTAAAGCACACATCATTCTACTGGGCTTCCCGCGTACTTCGCAAAATGGGATGTGCTCAAACAAACCTCCCTATCAAAGGGCATATTCATGGGATAGAGGTGGCTACTCCTTCTTTGGTTTCATGGGCTACGAAGAAATGGGCTTCAGGTTTGATTCAGGTAGGGGATCACAATGGGCCTTTTAGGCTTGGTGAAGGATATCGGGCTTGGCTTAAACAAGGCTTGGGCTCAAAAGTACTAGCTACAAGGGACAAGGTTCGAAGTCTCTTTTATGATTCTCGAGTTACAGCTCAGTCAGCAGGTTCATCACTTCCACCAGATGCGTCACAAGTTAGGACTACTAAAATAAAGAAGAAAAATGAAGATAAAGCCCAAGACCGCAAAGCGAGGAGGACTTTAGAGTAGACTAGGGATTTTTTTTTCAAGTAAGATTTGAAGAAAGTAGGAAATATGGACATACATGGCATGTAATAAATCTTTCAAAAGGTTTCTACCCTTTATGGATGAATAAATATCAATTTTATTAGAATCTCGACAAACTCCACTTGAAAATTACAATTGAATCAACTATTGGTTATTGTTACAAGAAATAGACTGCACCCAAGGTAACTTTATGGTAATTATCCAAAAAAAAAAACCTTATGGGCCGCCTACGTATCCCCGTCCTTGATGCATTCTCTTGTTACTTTTCTCTAACTTATTGTGATATTTGGGGAATCAGGTCTTCGTAGTTCATGAATCAAGTTGAAGAAGTCCATTTTTTTTTTTTTGAATGCCTTAACTTTTTCCTAAGCAGCCCTTTCGGGTTTTCTACCTAGCGAGCTCTTTTTATTTGCTCTAATTTTTGCCTTAGTAGCCTTTTTCAGGTTTTCTACTTAGCGAGCTTCTTTTTCTATTTTTTTTTTATATGTGGTACTTCTTCAATTGATCTAAATTGGTAGGTTGAGAGAACTCATTCCCGTCAATGTCTGCAATCTTCACGGCTCCACCTGACAATATTTCTTTGATGATGTAAGGGCCTACCCATATGGTTTTAAACTTTCCTCGCGGGTCGTGGATCTGTGCTCGAATCTCCTTTAGTACTAAATCCCCTTTCTTCAAACCTCTGTGCTTCACTTTCTTGCCAAACGCCTTGGTTATTCTTCTTTGATACCCTTGAATGTGGTAAAGTGCCCTCAATCGACTTTTATCCATCAAAGCTAACTCTCCGTACTGGCTTTTGACCCATTCTACCTCTGTCAGCTGGCTCTCTATAGCAATCCTTAGTGATGGGACTTCTAATTCTATGGGTAATACTGCTTCCATTCCATACACAAGTGAAAAAGGTGTAGCCCCAGTCGATGATCTAATAGAAGTGCGATATCCCCACAGTGCCAATTGTAGTTTCTCATGCCAACCATTGTAAGTCTCGGTGGTCTTTTTTAATATCGATTTGAGATTCTTATTTGCTCCTTCAACAGTCCCATTTATCTGTGGCCTATAGGGAGACGAACGATGGTGCTTGATGTTATATTTTTGCAAGAGCGCTTCGGTTTCTTTTCAGAAATGCTGTCCATTGTCAGAGATAAACTGGTGGGGCACTCCATATCGGTAGATGATATTATTCTGTATGAACTTCGATACTTGTTTGGCATTCAATGTCTTGTAGGATGCAGCCTCTACCCACTTGGTGAAATAATCTATGGCGACTAGGATGTACTCATGTCCATTTGATGCTGTGGGGGTTACCTTGCCAATGATGTTAATGCTCTATGTTGCAAATGGCCATGGCGAAAACATGGTAGTGAGTGGCATCGAGGGTTGATGTTTTCCACTTGCAAACACTTGACATTTATGACACTTCTTGACATGTAGATGGCAATCCCTCTCCATGGTTGACCAATAATACCCTAGTCTCACGATCTTCTTAGCTAGCATGTATCCATTTATATGCGGAGCCCCAGCCCCTTCATGCACTTCCAATACTATCCTTTCAGCTTCTTGTTCATTGATGCACAACAGATGCACTCCGTCGTGTGATCTCCGGTACAGCTTCCCCACACACAAAATATACTGGCTGGCTAACCTTCTTATGGTCTTTCTGTCTACGAATGATGCCTCTTTTGGATACTCTCCTTTTTCTACAAACTATTGGATGTCATAGTACCATGGCTTTCCATCATTCTGCTCTCCTTCTTGGATAACACAACAGTAGGCTGGCTCTTCTCGGGACTCAATAATGAGAGGAGTTACACCTTCATCATTAGGGATATCTACCATGGATGCTAGAGTGACTAAGGCATCCGCAAACTTATTCTTTAACCTAAACAGATAAAAGAAGTCGATTCGACGGAATTCTTTCACCAAGGCCTTTAAATATTCATGGTAGGGTAACAATTTCTTATCCCGAGTCTTCCATTCTCCTCTGGTCTGACATATTATCAAGGCGGAATCTCCATATACTTCTAATTCTTTCACACCCAACTCCAAGGCAGCTTTCAATGCTAGGATACAGGCTTCATATTCGGCTATATTATTAGTGGCATCGAAGGATAACCTGACAGATAATGGTATCAAGTTATTCTCCGGTGTGACTAACAACACGCCTATTCCATATCCTCTCTTATTATGAGCCCTATCAAAGAATACTTTCCAAGGCTCCTTACTCACTTCTAGAATCTCTTCGTTGGGAAATGGTACTCAGACGGTCTTTCTATTGACGTTGGATGCTCTGCTAGAAACTCTGCCATCGCTCTCCCTTTCACTGACTTCTGCACTACATATTGAATGTCGAACTCTGATAACAGCAATAACCAACGAGCTATCCTATAGGATAACACTGGCTTCTCCAATAAGTACTTCAGGGGGTCCATGCCACTAATGAGTTGTACTTGAAAAGATAGCATGTAATGTCAGAGCTTTTGGGTGACCCACACCAATGCCACACATGTCTTCTCCAATATGTCGTACTTAACCTCATAGTCAGTCATCTTCTTACTCAAATAGTATACCGCATTCTCCTTTCGAGATTCTGGCAGATATTGAGCTAACATAGCTCCCATTACAGTTTCAGTGAGTGCTAGATAAAGTAGCAAAGGCTCACCTTGCCGCGGGGGAACTACTATTGGTGGGTTGCTCAAATACCTCTTAATGGTTTCAAAGACTTCTTGGCACGCGTCATTCCACTTCGTGGGCACATCTTTCTTAAGAAGCTTAAAGATAGGCTCACAAATCATGCTCAGCTGTGCTATAAATCGACTGATAAACTGAACTTTGCCTAAGAATCCTTTAATCTCTTTTTCTGTCTTTGGCGGCTGCATCTCCGTGATGGCTTTAATCTTTCCTAGGTCGACCTCTATTTCTTTCTGAGTGATCTTAAATCCCAACAACTTCCCCGCAGTTACTCCGAATGCGCACTTTTGGGGATTCAATCTCAGGTTATGTTTCTTAACTCTTTAAAGGAACTTGCCTAGAGCCTCAAAATGGCCTTCTTGATCCTTAGACTTCACGATCATATCATCCACATACACCTCGACTTCCCTATGAATCATATCATGTAACAAGGTGGTTACCATTCTCTGATAGGTAGAACCGGCATTCTTTAGGCCAAAGGGCATAATTCGATAGCAGAAGGTCCCCCATTGAGTGATCAAGGAGGTTTTCTCCATATCTAGAGGGGCCATCTTTATCTGATTATAACCCGAGAACCCCTCCATGAAGGATAACAAAGCATGACCGGCAGTACTATCTACCAGGATATCTATGTGTGGCAACGGAAAATCATCTTTAGGGCATGCCTTGTTCAAATCCCGGAAGTCTACGCACATTCTAACCTTCCCATCCTTCTTAGGCACCGACACAATGTTAGCTAACCACTAGGGGTATTCCACTACTTTGAGAAATCCAGTGTTCATCTGCTTTACTACTTCATCCTTGATCTTCAGTGCCCACTCCGGCTTCATTCTCCTCAACTTTTGCTTAACTGGCCTAACCCCAGGGTTAGTGGGAATAAAATGTTGCACTATATCGGTGTCAATCCCTAGCATATTTTTGTACGACCATGCAAATACCTATATGTTTTCCCTCAACAATCCTACCAATTTTTCTTGTTCTTGTAGCGACAGAGTTGCCCCAATGTTAATTATCTTAGGCGATTCATCGGATCCTAAATTAACTGATATTAATTCATCCACATTAGGTCGAGCGTGTTCCACTTCCCTTCGTTGTTCAAACTCAGGGGGAACATCCTCTCTAGGATCTATGTTCATGCCATATATACCCATAGAAGAAAGGAGAAACAAACTACAAATGAAAAGAATGAAGAAAATGAATATTTTATTAATCATGAAGAAAGAAAGATAACACAAACTTAAACTATCATTCGCCTCTAATAGAGGAGGGATGATTTTATTGAAAAATGAAAAACAAAAGTCATATTCTACAATCCTATGGAAAGAAAGCATAGAAATCCTACAAGCTATCATCTGACGGGAGTGATTCTTCCTTGACTGATTTTTCAACTTGAGGCTCATACTCAAGGCTCCAGTTGGTTAATGGAATGGTGGTGTCTTCAATAAGATGGATAGGATCGGGTTCATGAACATGCTCTTCGATGCAAGCGATCTCTTTGAATCTTCGGCTATGGTGGTAGTTGGAGAGAGAGGTACTGGAGTGTTGAAGAAGATTTCAAACCCAGGAACTCTAGCTTTTTGATATTCAAGGTAAATGGACTCGGGGAACCCACAATAAGGGAAATCATCTCCTTTTTTGACAAAAGCCCCATTCAGAGTGGGTCGGTAAGGTTTCAGAGTGAGGTTAGGGACTCGTCCCTCTCTTCTTTTCTGTGACATTTCTTTTCTATCAGCTTTGGTACTTTGATAGCCCAATCCGAAGGGATGAATTGCTGAGGGATATTCGATGGGACCAGGCATGCCTTGATGATGACGACCCAAGCCCATTCCTGGAAAAAAACCCATATTTTTCATGATCTGACCCACTTGCATATTCCCATATGGACTGCAATCTAGCATCATTTTCTATTTACATCGTGACTCAACCTCTGATCGGCCCAAACAAGGGAGGTTATTTCCTTGTTGGTGATCAATATTTAAATTTATAAAGTGAACTTGTGCTAGTAACCTCAATTCGTTGAAAATATGGTTTTCGCACGGGTGTCGATCCACAGGGACTAAAGGCTAAGTTATGAAAAACTAAAGTGAGTTCGATTTTAGTTAAGCGAGCAATCTTTGATTTTGAAGAGTTGGTTGTTTGTTTAAACTAAAGAATATAAAACAATTAATAAAAAGCCTTGGGTTATCGAATCCACTTAACTCACATCAATCACATTCATAAGTTGATTAGGGTTTATGCATATCCATGGTAGTGGTGATTTAGACTACAAGAATAAACCATCCAAAATAACCATGTATATATGAATCCAGCATGGATCATCCCTTTAAGGCATGGACTGTCGAACGAGAATGCACAATCCATCCAAGTAGGGCATGAACCATCTAGCTTCACATATACACGTTCGATAAGAACCATTGCACAACAAATATAATTGAAATCACAGAAAACAACTATATTGATAGATGAAAACATTCATAACTATATTGCATAAAGGCAATATCCTTAATATTGTACAATCACCATAAATATACGTAAAACCCAAAACCAAACCTATGAACACGTTAGAATGGAGAGAAGCTTCATCTTTAACCCAAGAAGGAAGCTTAGCCGCTCATAGCTGGGGTAGAATTGTCGGAGTTCTTCATCCCTTCCATGCACAAACCAAGAATCCCAAGGAAAAAAAAGAGAATGGAGAGAGAGTGTGTAAAGAGGCTAGGTTAAGTCTAGATTAGGTTAAGTCCAACTGCCCTCAATAACACAGAAAATATCACTTATTTATTTCAAAGCAATCCTACTAAAATAGAACTCTCCATAAATAACTCAAAAATCAATTAAAAATCACGGGCACGACTCCCGAAGAAAGGCCTATCGATAGGCAAGGAGTAGCCTATCGATAGGGATGACAAATTTTGATGCAGGACCACTGTCTATCGATAGGTGGGTGTCCTACCTATCGATAGACACCCCCTATCGATAGGTCATCGATAGGCTGGCTATCGATAATCTCTAAAATGCTCCATTTGCTCTTTTTATGCTTCCACAAGTTGCTTAAGAGCTTCCTTGCATCCTTTTGAGTGCTTTCCCTTCCCAATAACTCCTCTAGTAACCTCATCAGAGGACGAATGCGGAAAACCAACCTCGAGTGTGCTCAAAATGCCGCTTTTATGAAGAATTCCTACAAAACACGAGAAAATCATTAAGTTCATGATTTATGGCTATCAAATAACAAAGTTCAAGTATAAGCCAGTGATAATTAGTCGAAAAGACTCAATAAATGCATTGATTACAGAGCAATCAACCTCTATACACTGTATGTATTCAAAGCCTGTCAATGGTATTACTTCAATCTCAGGCTTGATCTCACAGATAGGTACACGGGTAGGAGTGATCTCAGAATCTCCCTTTAATGTCACCACTGAGCCTTTGTAAGGGAACTTAACTTTTTGGTGGAGGGAAGAAGGCACAGCCCCAATTGGATGGATCCAAGGCCTACCAAGTAAAAGATTGAAACAAGCAGGTACGTCTAGTACTTAGAAATCGACTTGGAACTCTACAGGCCCAATAATTAGAGATAAAGTGACCATACCAACTACTTTTCTTCGAGTGTTATCATATACTCTCACAGTCTGCCCTGACGGCTTGAATTCTGACGGTTCGATGCTCAAGAAAGTGGTAGTGCTGAGAGGACACACATTCAAGGCTGACCATTATCTATCAACACTGTAGGAATCCTCTTACCCATAGTATCCACCGTGACATACAAAGCTTGCAAATGATGTCCCTTCTTCGGAAGATCTGACTCCGTGAAGGATATCAATTGCTCATGCTGAACTGGACTGACCAAATTGACTAAACCCTCGGGTGAGGTATCGATGGGAATTTGAACTTAGCTTAGTAGCCTGAGTACTGTCTGCCTGTGCTTTTGAGAAGCCATTAAAAGTCTCCAGATAGTGATATTAGCTTAAGTCCACTTAAGCTGTTTCAGTATCTCTTCCTCTTCTTCTTGAACTTCAGTGCATTGGGATCTTTCTAACTCTCCTAAAGGATTGTCGGATTCCAAGATAGCGGGCTTAAAATGACGACCTCCTCTAGTGACATGGTTAACATCTTCCTCCTCATTGTCGGATTCTGGAGGTCGTGTGGGTCCTATTCTCAAAATGCTTCTTGAGGATAACCTAGCTGGCTTCCTCAGAAATAATGAGATTTGGATCTTCGGGTTCATCATGAGCCAAAGAAATATTCTCTTTAGGCAGATCAGGGATGTCATCCCAACCAGTAGGGACAATGGACTCTTCAACAATGGGCTTCTCTACCCTTGGATAAAGGACATAGAAATCGAACTTTCCGCTTGGTTCACCCAACAGGCCTAATTCAGGGTCTCTGGCCTCATATCTTTTTCGCAACTCTCGTTGACTAGTCTTGGTCATGGAGAAGGTTTTCTCAACTTTAGCCTTAGGTCTAATCTGGATAGGCATGGGCTCAATCTCTGCCATCCTGACTTTACAAGAATCTTCAGGGTAAAGGACGTAAAAGCTGAACCTCCCACTTATTTCTGTCAACAAGTCTACTGAAGGATCTCTAGCTTCAAACCTTCTTCTGAGGGCGGCCCACTGACTAGTATCATTTTTAAGTGACTGATCTACTTTATGGGGTTCGTGAAGTCCATATGAATTGAAGCCCAAAAATGTATGTCTCTCAAACTGTCTCCAAGAACGGTAAAGCCCTTGTGGGCTAGTGAAAGGTTGAGGAATTTTAATTCGATCCTGGTCGATGAGATTTTGTACTTTGTTCCGCAGGGTGTCAGAAGATTCTGTGTCATGGCTAGATGTGGCATGGTATTGGCAGTAAGGCTTTTTGGATCTTGGCTTGGATGGGATAATGAGCCCACGGGCCAGAGAATGATGAAACATCTCAATTATGGTGGCAGGGAATGGGGTGTGAGGACGGATAGGCCCACAGTGGCCATAAGGGTCGGTATGTATGACATTGATATTGGCTGGTGGTGGGACTGCATGGGTAGGAAGTGGATTTTGGGTAACATTGGGTTGAGAAGGTGGAGAAATAGTCTTGTTATCTATGAGGTCTTGGACTTCATGGCGAAGGCGAATGCAACGGTTGGTAGTATGGCCTTTGGATTAATGGAATTAGCAGTATTCGTTTTCAATGTAGCTCTTGGGTAATGGATTGGGTGTAGGTCTGGGCTCTAAAGGTTGGAACAAGCCTCGAGCTTTTAATTTCTCAAAGACTTTTTCCAATGGCATATAAAGCTTGGTGAATTTTCTGAATGGTTTATTTCCTAAGGAAAAGGGTTGGGTAAATGGAGCAAGCTGAGATATGGCGTTGACTTCGGTAGCCTTCCCATTGATGACAGGTCGGCGGTTTTTGTAGGGTTCATCGGTTCGGAGGGCTCCATCGGCTAGAGCGTCCTCCACTTGGGTACCAGTAGCTACCAGAGCTCGGAAATTTGGAAGATATTGAAAAAACATGTGCTTATGATAAATTGGGAGAAGTTCTTCACTATCATGCGGATTTGTTCTTCTTCCTCAGGACGGTTAGCCATTTTAGAAGCCTTGGCTCTCCATCAAGTGAGGAAAACAGAGAAAGTTTCCCTTGATTCCTGTTTAGTAGTCTCCAAATCCCTCATTGTGACATCAACTTCTGTGTTATACCTGTAATGATTGCTGAACTCGATGCATACATCTTCTCATGTCTTCATTCTAGACTCATCTAGTGACAGAAACCATTTTAGAGAGGATCCAGCTAGTGTCTCGTGGAATATTTGGGCTAACAGATCATTGTCAGCCCCTCGTGGGTGCATGGCCCTCACGTACATCTTTAGATGGGTCTTAGGACAACCTATTCCATCAAACTTCTCTAACTCGGGCATTCTGAAATGAGTGGGCATACGGGCCTTAGGGAACAGAGACAATGACGACATGTCCACCAGATCATCAGACTTCCTAATACCTTTCAAGGCTTTTTCCAGGGCTTCCACCTTACTACTTAACAATATGGGCTCAATGGAAAAGAATGCGGGGACTTTGGGCTTGGATTATTTATCCAAATCAACAGGCTGAACAAATTCTGTACCAGACCTAGTGGGCTCAACAACTATCTTCGGTCTAAGGAAACATTCCTCTTCATCAACATTCTCAAAAAGGGGATTAGTACGGGCTCGCATTTTATCCTCTTCTTCTTTCTGATGAACTAACTCTTGGACCACTTTTAAGAGTGCCTCGATCTTCTCATCAGTTGTCTTCCCATTAGTTCCAACGGTGGTAGGGGTATGATCTTCATTACTAGACATCTTTGAATCGACAGGTAAACCCTTAAACAACCGACCGCTAGAATCACGACGCCAAGTCAGAATGCTAGAAAAAGAAAGGGGAAAGATTTGAATCAATTAAGAGCTTCTAGTGTGAAAAAGGGATTAATGAGAACAATCTTACATGCTCATAAAAGTATAGGCCTAAAGCCTACACATCAATCTCACTCTCTCACATTCTATCTTATGAAAATGGGCCTAAGGCCCAAGTACGAATCTCATTCTCATAGCTCATATCTCAATCTTATGAAAATAGGCCTATGGCCTAAGTACGAATCTCATTCTCACAGCTCACATCTCAATCTTACAACAAGCTTATATCTTCTATCCAATTGACATTGGCCTAAAGCCCACATCTCAAACTCATAGCGAATCTAAATCTTCTATCCAAATGACATGGGCCTAAAGCCCAGTCTCACATCTCACGTCTGACGTCTCACGTCTCACGTCTTCTCCTAAGACTCACAAATTAATACCACTATTTAGGCAGCGTAACACTACCACAAGCCTAAGCTCATGAACCTATAGGGTACTAGCCTTCATTAGGCACCTTGACTCTTTGAGGACATATCCCTTAAGAGTTCAGGGCATTTCATAAAGGTCTGGTCTTACAGATCCAAGTCCTAATGGTTCTACACACTTCACAATCAAGGCTCAATACAAAACCGGTGGAAAAAATCAGGCAGCATAACATTACAATAGTGTGTGATCAGGCGATATAGGGTATGTGTCTTAGAGACAGTCTGTATGGACTAATGCAAAGGGTAGGCTGAGTGTCTTTTACTCGCTCGGTCCAATCGATATACCTAACCACATGTGACATCAGGAATGCCACATGGGTCCAACAATACGTGATTGGTCCATTTGATATACCTGAGGGTACTTGGCAAGAAGAGTGAAGGCTTTCGCATACATGGTACCCAAGAATCAAAGAGACTGGGCCCAAGGCTAGGCTCATTGTTGGCTTTAGCATACAGCGTCCTAAACATGCAGAGTCAATACGCAAACAATGCAGAATTCAAGTCACACAGTCATACAAATGCAAGTGGTTGATTTTATTAATTAAGAAATTTGAAAAGCCCAAAAATAATTAATTGGAGTTTAGCCCTCGACATCCCCAGCGGAGTCGCCAATATGTGAACCAGCCAACCTAAATATCCCGAGGGATCGGGAGGCCTCTCGTTCACTTTGAGGTTTGAGTGGATTGTGGATGATGTTTATCTGTCTCGATTTATCCTTCTCTATTATCCTTCTCTATTATCCACATTTATCCTTCTCTATTATCCACTCAAGATTGAGTTTTTGAAAAACGATGAGAGTTTGTAAAAAACAAGGGGTCGCCACCTTATTTTTAGGGAACAAGGAAACCACAAAAAGAGTTTTATTTTCAATAAAACATTGACCCCATATTTTGGAAAAGCATGGTCTTTGAATCAAAGTTGGATTCGGCGGCTAGGTTACGAAGTGGGAAGGTTCCAATGAACTCCTTGTAGGCACCCACCTCGCCCTAATTAAAGGTCTCCTAATTAAGTTTGGGCTTTATCAAAATCTTATCTCAACAATGCTATTTATCTAATCAACCACAAAATATGAATAATAATATATAATAATAATAATAATAGATAGTACAAAAGTATACACAATCCTAAGGATCTTAGGAGACTCGTAGTCAACCTAAGAATGGACTTGCGCCCTATTGACTGCCTACGTACCTTACCAATTGCTTGATAAATATCAAAGTCAACGTAGTTCGATTACCTAGGACTCTCCTATTGTAATGAACTATATAGCCAAAAAGATTCTATCTTGTCTAGGACTCTAGCTTCGAGAGTTTGGGTTTGATCGAAACACTTTTCTTTGCATAAAAGATGGAATTTCATTCCATTTTAAACACTTTCAAAATCACTTACTTTTATAG
>JAESVK010000817.1:1389015-1410015 GCA_017140935.1 Hamamelis virginiana
CTTCAAACTCCAAGGACTTCAAGAATATAGCTAAGAGTGCTATGGGGAAAGTTTGTGCAATGCTCAAGCCTCTACTCCCCAAGCTAGCTCTCTAAAGCCAATTAATTGTGTGTCAAAACTGATTTCAGGGCTCTCTATTTATAGGGAAGCCTGAAATTGATCAATGGTTGAGTTTGAATCCCTTAAGAATGATCCAAGGGCTCTAAACCATCCTTCCAAGGTGTTAGAGTCCATCCCAAAGTCCCCAAGGCTGAATTGGACACATGGCAAGTACTAGAAGAGTCCAAGTCCTAGAAGAGTCCTGACTGAGAAAAAACACTGAAAATAGGCAAATTTGGGCTTTTCGGGCCCGCTTTAAGTCCAAATTCGACGATTCAAGCGCTGAAACAATCTTGATTCGATTCTCCATGTTTTAAGAAGTGTTTAAAGTGAAAATGCATTGACCGAAGTCAAAGTTTTAAGGAAAAGTCGACCGATTAGCTGTTTAGGGCCTGCCGGGCCCTAATTAGGGTTTTGAAATCTGCCAACCAATCGCTCTCGAAATCATTTCTTCTTCTCGAAACAAGTTTTGAAACATTTTAAGAAAGTTTTTTGAAGCCTTTGAAGGCTTTGATTTGATAAAAAGATCGAATCCCGGTCGTTCCCGGCCGAAACCCTAATTTGAACTTGAAAGGGCCTTTTGAGCCTTGAGAGACAATCATGAGCTAGGAGGCCTAACAGGCCTTACCATTGATCAACTTAGCTACTAAACACATCCTAAATATCTATGCCAAAGTCACGGGACAATTCGAGACAAGATCGACAGTCATTCAGAGCTTTTGTGATTCTAGTCACAAAATGCCTTATTTTCTATAAAACCTGGCTCGGAATGCCATGAAACTTTACAGGGATACTCCTAGACTCTCTAAAAACTAAATGCAAAAAGAAATGACTTGATCTAACCTAAAAACCTACATGCGATAATGACCTCTATCTAGCTACTCATAAGGGTAAAATTGCCAACTTAGGGTTTTAACACCCTATCTTATTTCAAATCACAGGCAACCATTAATGACCCTACTCATGGTAAAAAATGGATGTCTACACCCATCCTTAGCCAACTTTTTGATCCTTGATTCACTAATATGACCTAATCTTAAATGCCAAACATAAGTAGAATTCCCTTCATCTCTATTTCTTTTGGGTTTTGAGGCATTCCCCTTTTTCTCAATACAATTCATATTGCCATTTAAGTTAAGCAAATAAAGACCATCGATATAAATGCCATGACCAATAGAAACTTTATTTAATGAAATAAAACAACTATTTTTATCAAAATTAAAAACATAACCAGCTTTCACAAAAGCTGAAATTGAAATAATGTTTCTAACAATTTCCAGCATAAATAAACAATTATTTAATTCCAAAACATGCCCAGATGGCATGGTCAAGTAACTTGTCCCCACAGCTAATGCAGCAACACTTGCTACATTTCCCATTCTAAGGGTGATCTCATCTTTACTTAACCATCTGCTTTCCTTTAGATACTACAAAGAGTTACAAATATGTGAATTTGCACTAGAATCTAAAACCCAAGAGGAAGTAGTACTAACAGTTAAGTTAGTTTCAATGACAAGAGCATAGGTCATACCTTCGGAAGGATGATCTTTGCCGACCATGGAAACACTTTCCTTTTGGTTCAGTCTTGCCTTTCCTTTAGATGCCTTACTTTGAAGTAGAAGCCTCTTCCACAACCATGACCAACATAATCCCTTGGTCTTCTTCATTGAGTCCTTAGCAGCAGCCAACATATTAAGTAGACCAGACAAAGTTGTCTCCACTTCATTCATGTGGAAGTTCACAACAAACTGCTCAAAGGAGTAGGGAAGAGACTGAAGGATTATGTCAGTTGATAGCTCAAAGTCTATCTGTACATCGAGGTTCTCTAACTGCTCAATATACCTGATCATCTTAAGCACATGCTCTTTGACTGATGATCTCTCTGGCATCTTAGCTTTGAAAAGTTCTCGGATGACATTGTACTTAGCAGCCCTATTCTAGGCATCAAATAACTCTTGCAAGTGCATCAGAATAGCAGCTGAGTTGTCCATTGACTCATGTTGTCTCTGTAGCTCATTCGTCATAGATGCTAAGATATAACACCTTGCCTGCAAGTCATCCTCTTGCCATTTTCTCAAAGTAGCAAGTTCCTTTTTAGAAGCCCCCTCAGTGTCAAAACTAGGAACTGGTTCCATAGTGACATAGGCAATCTTTTCTGAGTTGAGAACGATTCTCAAATTCCTGAACCAATCCTGATAGTTGGGTCCACTTAAGTGATTATCATCAAGTATTCTGGATAGGGGGTTGAGAGGTGCCATTTGAAATGATATCTACATTTTAAAACAGAAAATCAGTTGATTCATATATATAACCATTATTACTGGGTCTTAAGTATAATGGTACCTCCCACTATTTCATCAAATCCCATACACTCTCTGAACGGGATTTGAGAATTTATCTAATAAATTCTTAGTGGGGATTGGAGTCCCATTGTGAATTAATGGTACATCACATAATAGTTTCTTGGTCCATTAATCCCTAATGAGTAGATGACTCTTCATCTAATGCTTCTCAAGCAAGTCCCAATCATCATTTTGCCTCTAGAATAAATATCCCTCACATTCTAGTATCTTGAGATATTCATTTCTAGTTAAGTTTAATCCACCATTCTTGCATAAGCGTGGTTACCCAATATATACCTCACATAATAGTTTCTTGGTATACATTGGATTTCCACCTAATGCTATCTCATATTAATAGAATAATTGAAAACCCTAATATAGACACGCTCCCACAGATCTGTAGCAGGGTGCCTAAACCAAAGTTTTCATTTATTCTATAATGGTGGAAGGCTATGATAGAATATTCTTAATATTCCTTCATAATAACTTAATATTGATATTTGAGGGGATTTTAAGGTCTCATCAATTTAAACTAAACATGCATATCATACATATAACATGCATCACATACATAACATGTTATTATCATTATTAGTCTTATAAATGTAATAGTAGATGCTCCCACTATCTCCTTTTAAAAACATTTAACTTTTAAAGTCTTGAGTAGTGAGGAGTCTCATGTATCACATTTAATCTATAGACATATAATAATAATTAACATGGTGAGCCTTTAGCATTCATCACATAAATAGGCTTTGGGATTGATTATGGACTTTGATTATGGGTCTATGGAGATAATATGGTGATCGCAAATATAATTGAAAACCTAAACAAGCATCTATGAAGTCTTCATAAGCTCTATAGTCCTCCATGTTCCTCTTGTACCTCTCCATAGTCATAGACTCCTTCATGCTCCATTCTTCATAAGTACATTAAATAAAAAGAAAGGGGATACATAATAGGGGAATGGGATTTCATAGAGAACAAAAGAAAAGAGAAGAGGCATGCAAGCCCCAATTAAATTTCTACCACCAAAGAGGTATGCAAACCCCAATTAAAATTACAACCCATAAAATAATTTAAATAAATAAATTACAGCCCCTAAATTACATCCACATGCGGCCAATCACATCCAATTTATTGGTCTTAAGTCCACAATCATCCCACTTTCTTAATCTCATTAATTAACAATCACATTGCAATAATAAAATGCATAAGCAAGATTCATATATATATGGCAACTAATATTAATCAATAAACCTTAAAAATATTCATCTCATGAATATTATAATGGTTTAATCACATTAAAACAGTGGCTACTTCATTTTAATCTTATTTAAAATTCAAACAACTTTGAAAATCAAAATAGGAAACTATTGTAGTCAAGAGACCAAAATAGAAACCTTAATTTGAATATATCATCAAAATTAATTTGTTTTTTAATCATCCCCTACTGTTTTAAACACTTTAAAACATATGTTCATCAATTATAAAAATAATAAAACCATGGGGATATCAAAAATAATATTTGATAAAATTGAAATAGGAAACAAGTTTTAAACTTTTGCCTAAAACAATTTCTGGGTTACCAAATTTTGGGTTTTTATGAAAAGCCCTTAAAGAGGCTTTCATGACCACTTTAGGGTTTTAGTAACAACCTTATTAAGTCCCTAATACAGTGGTAACATGGGGATAATTAATTCAAAACACTAAGTATTAAAAAGATTACAATTTTCAACATATTGAAAATAAATCCAGCACATATGATAATAGGCTAGTCAATCCCAAAAATCTTAGTGGGACCATATATGATTGATTTTTCATGATAGAACAATTCTAACATGATTAAAAATCAATATATTAGTAAATTGAAGCATGGTGGCTCAATAAAAATCATTCGAAAATATTTTTCAAGATTTATTTTTGAAAAACAGTTTTGCTGAAAAATTTTGGGCAGCAACTATTTTCAACTTTTAAAAATTATTTGAACCATCAAATCATCTCCAAAACACAAGAAATTAAATATGCATGATGCTTATACAGTGTACTAAACATCTATGGTCATGGATCATCCAAAACCAGCCCCTATTTTTTTTTAGTTTCAACAAAACATGAAAACCTAGTTTTTGAAATAACCCAGTTTTTGAAAAAACTTAAATGGCCTACATTCCTTCTATGGAGATTTCGGCCTCCTCATTTATTTTTGATTGTTTTGTTTCTTAAACACATATATTATAACATTAAATCAAATATAAAACATTATAATCAAATATGTAATCAACTCTTGATTAAAACAAAAAGAAATAAATAGAATAGAGATGAAGAAACCAAAACCCTAGAGAAGCCATCTTCATGGCCATACCTAGGGTTAGGGCTTAGGATCAAAACCCTAGCCACATCAGTTTAAAGAAGAATAATAAACCATATAAATAGCTTATACAATGCCAAATCATGAATGGCTCTGATACCACTGAAAGTATTCCATGAAATCAAGCGGAATTAAATATTTTCATGGAAACCATTATGCCAAGATCACATGATTGATTGTATAAGCTAATAAACAAAACTTTCATAAATGTAAACACTTACATTGATAGCCTTACGATGGATTAAAGAGAAGTGCAGCCTCAAAGAGATGAGAGCCTCCAAGATTGATCCACACTAGGAGAAGCTTCAAAGAGATCGAGAGAGAAGATGAGAGTGAGCTTACTTGAGAGTGGCGGCTAGATTAGGGGTGTTTTTAAACCCTTAAGTGCTCATCACTTATCACAAGTGATGAGCTCCAATGTGAGTGGCCGGCCCTCCCCTTGACTAAGTCATCCATATGGAGTGCTAGCTCCTATTAGATGACTTATTATCTCATTTCAAATTTGAAACAATTTCAAATTTCAAATTTCAACTAACTTGAAATTCTAATTAATTAATATTTGCAATTTTAATTAACTTGCCATCTCATGTTAATTTCAAATTTGAAATAATTTCAAAATTCAAAATTCAAATTTCAAATTTCAATTAACTTGAAATTCTAATTAAGTAATATTGGCATATTAATCTTTAAAATAATAACACTTATTATTTCTCACTTATAATTAACTCTTAATTATAATATTATTCTCTCTTCTTTTAAATGAAGCATGCACCTATATGTGTCTGACCTCTTAGGTTCACAACAACCTAGTAGTAGGAATTAGGATAATAAATTATCCTTCAAATAAAAATACTTTTATTTTAGGTTCTAAAATTAGAACTCTTCTAATTTTTCCTTTCAAGAAATAATTCTTTTTGGGCCTCTACTAGTCTTGAGTGACATCTAGCAATATGTCAGGACACACCCTAGGTTGTGTGAAGGTTTATCATAACATAATGAAGCCTTCAAATACAATTAAGATACAATTCAATCCTTCCATCAAACAATGCCTTAGTTAAATTAGTTAGGTATGGATAATATGTCAAAACCCTAATTTAACATCTTGTATGTTATTCTCAAAATATCAATTCAAACTTGGGATACTTAAGAAACACTTTTCTTATTCCCAACTGCTTTGGCCAAAGACTTCTTTGAATTATATCTTAGAATAATACAAGACATTCCCTCTCTTTACTGAGAGTGATAGATTCCTTGTTGTACACTCATATGTCCCCATGATAGGTCTACTAGAGCCAATGAGTACTTATACAAGTTCCACGGTTAGGATATGTACATTGTACTATCAAACCCTAAAATCCGTAACACGGGACATCTATTGTGCCTCAGGTCTAAGGATCACTTGCATCATTGTAACCCTGAGTTGTTGTTTGACATGCAAGTAAAACTCTATTCAACCAACTCAATCAATGATCACATTCAGTGTACTTGTTCTCAAACAAGCACCCACAGGTTTGCCCTAGTGTCATTACACAAATGACTTGAGACTGATCATTCTCCATCTTGAGCAGACATAACATGTGCTAGTCTATCCGGATTATTAATGCCCAATAAATAATCCTATGACTAGGAATATTTAAGAAAGAAGTTGTAAGAACCTAAAATTTTAAATTTCTAATTATGTGCATAAATGTTAAATTAGAATGATTATATGTTGATTTATGTGTTTATGTGCTAAATATTAGCTGATACTGTGATAAATGAACTGTTGTGATTGTATTTTTGAAAAGTGTGAGAAGTGTAGATTAGTATAGAATGTTGTTTTTCTGAAAATGTGGGTGCTTTGGAAAAGATATAATTGTTTTAAAATATTTAGAGGTGTGAATTTACAAAATGGTTTAAAACAATTCAAATAAGGACATTTGTGTCCTGATTTCATTTTAAATTGGATAAGTATCAACCATTTATCAAAAACCTTCTACTAGCTTCGGGAGAGTTAGAGAAAATTGAGAGCCGAGAGTGAGAGAGAGAGAGAGAAGCTAGGAGCTATCAAATTCTTGCCGGATTTCCGTCGGAATTCAGTTTTGAAGTGTTAAAGGTGAGTTTATGTATATGTGATAGTTTGTTTCTATGAAATTTTCTACGTAATTTTTGGATTTAAAGGTTATGCATGATTGTTTAACAGTTTTGTTGTGGGTTATGAGTTTCAAATGGTATTTTTGAAGTTAATCATTGTTGATGAATGGATTTTTGATGTGATTTGAGCTTGTATATGGTTTGAAATGAGGAAACTTGGTTTTATGGGTTTTTGGATTTTGTTCAAAATAAATCTTTGAAATTAATCAATTGTTTTGAGTAAGTCTTGTGAATTTTATGTCTTTGAATTTTGTTTTGATGATTTTGAAGGTTTGGAATTGATGTATAATGATTTGGTAAGGTTTTGAAAAGCTTGATGCTCGTTAATGGCGGTTCTACAGGTGCTTAGTCGACTAATACATAGTGCCTAGTCGACTAATTATGTTAAAATCGTGTTTCAGGGTTGCTGGTAGTACATTAGTCGACTAATGTTAGGCGTCTAGTCGACTAACCGAGCATTAGTCGACTAATGATATATGTCTAGTCGACTAACCGAAAATCAGCTCTCGGGAATTTTTCAAACCTTGCAACTTCTAGTCGACTAACAAAGTTGACCTAGTCGACTAACAAAGTCCTAGTCGACTAACAAACCCTGCCTAGTCGACTAATGGAGCCCCAGTTTGCATATTTCATATTTTTGCTTAAATTTCTTTATTTGTTATTCTTGTTGAGTAATCTTTGCATACATAGAAACCCTGTGAGACTTAATTGATGCATATTTAAAGGTTTTAAGGACATTGTTTTTATAAAGGGAGTTATTAATGTTTGATTATGCATAATTATTGTTGTTCATTATTAATGCCTCTTATTTGTGGTTGATAGGTGACTCACAGAGCTAGTACCATCTCCAATAAATTGTATTTAGTTCAGCAATACAGGTAGGGAAACTTATGATTCTTGTTATAAACGATTATGCTTGTATGCTTGTGATAAGATGGAATTGAATTGAAAGGCTTATGTATTATGATTTCATTATTGGATGACATTTATTGTTATGAAACGCATTTCATTATTTGATTGAAGTTTTGCAATCATGTTAGAACCTGGACTTTGGGACAGTACTGGCTTTTGAATTATGGAAAATGGAGAAATAAGTCGAAAAGTGATGCAATGGGATGAAATGTGATCAAAGGATTGTTATATGATTTGTTTCAAGGATTGTTTAAAAAGCAGTACTTGCCTAGGTGTAAGCGAAAGGGGCTATATCGTGGTCGTCTAGGCTGAAGAGATGTTGTAAGGCCTAAGACTGGATCTTTCTATAGCGCTGCTTTGCTCACCTTTTGGTTATTGAACCACCTCGAAGAACTTAGTATGGACATGAAAGTCATTTTACCTTTCATTGCATTATGATGTGAATTGTATGGATTGTGATTGTGTTAAGTTTATGTAGTATAGTTGTTTTAAATAAGGTTATACATTTTTCCTACTGAGCTTCGTCTGCTAGCTCACCCCTGCTTAATTGCAATCCCCTAGGTGAACGTATTGAACCTAGTTGCATGGAGATAGGATTTGGAGGCACATGTTAAAATTTTGAGGAATGTCTGTACATTCTAATTACACAATCCCTGTACCTCTTTTAAATTTATACTTGTAAATGTTGTATAGTAAAGTTTTATTTTGTTTATCCTATAAGCCAGGGTTGTTGGCTTATTTTGTTTTCTTTTTAATCGATAAGGGCGTTTGAATGACATGGCATATGCACACCTTTGCGTATTACTTTTGAGTTTATTAATATAATTTAAATTGTTTCATCTCATTCTTGGTCTATTCCGATATAATGCATAATATCGTCATAGAACAGGTTTGGGACGTTACAAAAGTCTTTAATAATATTAGTCTCCTTATCTCAACTCTTGAGTTCTTATATTGACATTCTTTATAAGGACTTATCATAAACATAATAACAGTAAAAGACATGATAATAAAAAGCCCATATTATTAATCAATAACAATAATACATGAATCAAGTTTATATCCCAAATTACACCAATGAGATTGGCTATTAGGGCATACTACTAACAAGTCGACTAAGCACCCTGGTCTAGTCGACTAACCCATTTTTGCTAGTCGACTAATGGAAGGTCAGTAGCAATGTTTGAGTTGGAAATTTACTAGTCGGCGTACTAATAACCCTTAGCTAGTCGACCAATCGATCCCGGAGAAATTTTCCAAAGTGATTTTAAGTTGGTAGTCGACTAACACCCATGTGCCTAGTCGACTAACAAACCCAGATTTTGTTCAGACTGAATTTTTCTTAGCTAGTCGACTAATCCCCTGTGCCTAGTCTACTTACCGAGCCCGGGAAACCAAAACCTTATGAAAATTAACTAGTTAGTCGACTAACCACCTTGTCCTAGTCGACTAATGGCTCTGCAACTTCAAAACGGCTATTTCTCTTTATAGCTAATCAAGCATTAAATGAGCCACAACCACCCCCATCTTCTCCAATCAAACACCAAGGGTTTCAAACGGCCATTTTGGCCCTAGTTCTCTATATAAGGTGGCTTGTCTCTCATTTAATGCTCACCTAGTTAATCACTCTTATTTTGTCTTGATATCCATTACTCTCAAGAATTCATTACTCTCACTTCTCTTTGACAAAACTCTTGAGCTACATCCATTGATCATTTGAGAAGTTATTAGTGCTCCTATATTTATTACAAATCAGCTTGTTGAAGCATTCTTTGTAAAACTCTCTATTCAATCATCTTGTATTGTGAGTTGCAAGGGTTTTGTAAAAACTCTTGTGGGTGAGTTGTCTTCCACCTTAAAAGAAGGCAAGTGTAAAGGTTTCTCCACCTTGAAGAAGATTGCATAGTGGATTAAACCTCTCGACGTGGATGTAGCTGGAAACCGAACCATGTAAATCGTTGTGTTTGATTTCTCTAACTCTTTCTCTTCATTTCAAGTTATTTATTCATTACTTGTTTTATTGAGTTATTGTGAAATCTGAAATTGCATTCTTCCTAGTTCAAAGATTTTTATTGTATCCCTTCTTTGAAAGATTTTTTATTTGCCTATACTCTATTCACCCCCCCTCTAGAGTATATTTTGGGCTAACGCCTTACCAAAGGTTCCTAAACATCTTGACTTCAAAGGTCTTCAAGGAATGACTTCAAGATGTACTCCACAAGCTTCATGATTCAATGACTTTTCATATTTGCATAATTGGAAAGCTTTGAATGTGTTAATGAGCTCCAACAAGATATGGCTTTGATTCTATGGAGACAAAAACACTTAACCATTTGATCGTAACTAAAGTAATGTTTGTTGATCATCAAAATGTGGTCAATGCAATTGACCTTAAAGCTAACAAACTTCATGAGCTTTAGATAAATAAGGTGCGCATTGGATTGCTTGGGATATGTTGATGAGCTCCAACAAGATATATGACTTCACAAATCTATGGATACAACACTTAACCATTTGTTAGATAAAAAGTATGGTTTAATTATCATCAAAATTAGGTCAAAGACCTTAGCGCTAACACTTTTGTTGCTAAGAACATGACACCAGAAGAAAAAGAGAGATTGATTGAATTACTAAAGAAATACAAAGCTGATGTTTTCACCTGGAGTTATGAAGAAATGCCTGGATTACCAGAAGACATAGATGTTCACAAGTTGCACACGTATCCACACGTTAAACCTGTAAAACAAGCTATAAAAAAATTTAAAACAAAAATCAAAAAGAAAATTATAATCGAAGTCAATAAGCTAATTGATGCAAAGTTTGTGCAATAAGAACAATACCCAGAATGGCTAGCCAACATTGTTCCTGTGGTTAAAAAGAATGGTTCATTGCGAATTTGTGTTGACTTTCGTGATTTAAACAAGGCTTGCCCAAAAGATGAATTTCCTTTACCAAATATGGAATTGTTGATTGATGACACTTCACACTATCAGACTTTCAGCTTTATGGATCGATATAGTGGATATAATCAAATCAAGATGGCCAAAGAAGATGAAGCAAAAACTAGTTTTATAACACCTTTAGGAGTTTTATGTTATACTGTCATGCCCTTCGGACTATGGAATGCAAGCGCAACTTATCAACAATCCATAACAATCATCTTTCAAGATTTTATGCATTCTGAAGTAGAATTTTATGTTGATGATTTGGTAGTATGATCAAAAGAAGATGAAGATCATTTAACAGTCCTAAAGAAGATTTTCATTCAGTGTAAACAATACGTAGTGAAGATGAATCCTTTGAAATGTGCTTTTGGAGTAAAATCCAGAAAATTCTTAGGAAAACTTAAAGCAATTCAAGAAATGCAGCCACCAAAATATGTCAAGCAATTGAAAAGCTTTTTGGGAAAAATCTCTAACATAAGGAGATTCATTACAAACCTAGCTAAAAAGGTGTCCCCTATGAACAAATTATTGCGAAAAGATGTTAAGTATATCTGGGATTTATCATGTCAAAAAGCATTTGAGGCATTGAAAGCTGAACTCTTGAAGCCACAAATTCTAAGAGCTCCTGTTGCAAAACGACCCTTGATTTTGTACATGTCTGCTACTCCAAAAGCCATGGGTGCCCTACTTGCACAATTAGATGAGATGGGCAAAGAACATCCAGTCTACTATCTGAGTAAAGTCTATCATGTTGCTGAACTCAAGTATTCTCTTATTGAAAAATTGTGCTTAACCTTGGTTTTCGCCACTGATAAACTACATCATTATCTATTAGGACAAACAACATATGTTATCACTAAAGCAGATCCTGTGAAATACTTGTGTGAACCAGCTTTTTGGGCTTGAGGATCCACATCATCACTGGAGGTGTGAGTAGGGATTTTTAGAAAACAAACAAAGGAGTCGCCACCTTATTTTTAAGGAATAAGGAAACCATGAAAAATGTTTTATTTTAAATAAAACCAAACAAAACTCCATTTTCAATGAAAAGACAGTCTTCGAACCAGAGATGGATCCGGGGGCTAGGTTACGACGTGGGAAGGTTCCAAGCTTTCACTTGTAGGCACCCACCTCACCCTAATTAAAGGACTTCTAATTTATTTGGGCTATTTAAATTCTTAATGCAAACAATCCTCAATAATCTAATCAACCAACAAAATAGTGATATAAATGCAATAATCTATATTAGTTATATTAATAATAAAAAAATATATACAAACAAACCCTAAGAACCTAGAATACCCTACGGGCATCCTAGGGCGGACTTGAGCCCTATTAGCGCCTACGTAACTTACTAGTGTTACCTAACAAGTATCAAAGTCCACGTAGTTCGACTACCCTAGGACTCTCCTATTGTAATCGACCACATCATCAAAAAGTATTTCAACTTAATTCAAGACTCTAACTTCGAAAGTTTTTATCCATTTGAAATTATTTATTTGAAATCATTTCAAATTAAAAGATTTTCGCAAAATCCAAATATTCTAAATAATTCTTATCTTTAGAATTTAATTCCAATTGAAAATCTCTTTCAAAGATATTTCAAGAAAACAAATCATATTTTGAGGAATCTTATCCCAAGATAAAAAATCTTAAAACATTTCAAATTCTTTTGAAAATCATTTAACAATCAAATCTTTCATAGAAAATCGTGTTTATTTCATAAAAACCACATTAAAAATCTTTTAGAAAACCCCTCGAAGATAGACTCTTAAATCAACAAGAATACTCAATTCAGATAATAATCTTTACAACAAAGGACAGTCCTAGGGAAGGTTAAGTGACCTTCCTAATCCTAGGGTCTCTAACTAACCCTAAAGTTAATCTAAAGACCTAATATACTAGTGCAATGCATGCTGGAATTTAAACAAATTAAACAAATATACATGAAGTCAATTCTAACAATGCATGAAAATGCTCCTAAATGCACACTAATTCCACTATAAGAACCTAGGCATATTTCTAAGTTGGATTTGGCCCTAAAATGATTTTTAGAAGTCATTTAAGACCATTTTCAATTCCGGACAGATTTGAAAGCAGACTTTAAATCATTTTAAAAACTTTGAAAAGAAGTAATAAAAATCGTGTTAATGACCTAGCATTCATCATACATGAATATACTGTAAGAATACTATAATAATCATGCGAAAACATGGCTTAAAAAATGATAATAAAGCCATTTTAAAATATATATTCAAATCTGGACAGATTTGAATACATACTTTAAATAGCCTAAAAATCATTCTTAATCCATGGAAAATAATGAACAAACACCCTAATATGCATACTAACATAATATACAAATTTAACCTACAAAATATACATGAAATCATGGCTTAAAAATGCTATTTAAGCCTCATCTAAGCCCATGTTCAAATCTGGACAGATTTGAACCTTGACTCTATGGGACTTAATTAGCATAATTAATCCATTCAAAATAATGAACAAAAATCCTAACTAACATGCTTGACTAGATTATTACACAAAATAACATCAAAACTAACAAAAGTATGTTTAAACAATTAATTTAAACACAAGGGGAGGATCTTACCTTTGCACGCTCCCTCGTACACAATTTATACATTCAAACCATATATCGAATGTTTAAATAATCATAAAAACACGAAAGAAAGACTCAAAACTCACTACAAAAATGCCTCAACATACTTACACAATCATGGATATTATATAATCATCACAAGATTTCAAAAATCATCCACACACATTGAAACATTATCCTAAGCATGCTTACTAACATAAAATCATAATGAAAGACACCCTAAACATGCTTACTAACATAAAATCATAAAAAAGACACTCTAAACATGCTTACTAATATAAAATCATAATAAAAGACATCTTAATCAAACCTACATATTCATAAGCACGCAAATATACTACTGTCCTATATAAAAAAAAATGAACTACATCATATTCTAACATGCAAACATATTAAACAAATACCATGGATAATCAAACTCAAGCTAATATGATATTATCATGCATGAACAAGCAAGAGACTATCCTATCATATATAACAAACATATAAAATAGGAGATGATTCATCTCATATGAAAATGAGAAGAACTTCCACCATAGCATAGAAGAAGATTTACATGAGAATGAAATATATGAAAACAAGGATAGAACACTTACCCTTCTTCTCTCTTGTTGGCTACCTTTCTTCAAGCTTCAAAGCTTTGAATCCTTTCTTCTCTCCCTCCTCTCCACTCTGGTCCTCTCCTCAATTGATGAACCAAAAACAAAAATCTAAATTGTAGCCCCTTGAACCTCTTGTGAACCTGCCTCTCTAACTCTATCATGGTATATTTATAGAGTTAGGGTTTTAAACCTTGAATGGTTGGGATTAAATGCACTAAAACTCATCCTAGGGCTTAGAACAATTCCTCCTAGGATTTTCCAGCTGAAAACCCTCGAATTCTATCTAAAAAAATCGAATAAGGTCGGGTAAAATGGGTGGGAAAGTCCAAAATTGAAAAATGGGAGCGGGCATCCTGATGACCATCCTAGCCTGGACGGCTAGCCGTCCTAGGCTAGACGGTTGGCCGTCCTAGCTAGGACGGTCACCGTAGTGACTTTCCCAATTTTCTCCCATTTTCATGGGATTTTCGTATTTTTGCCATATTTTACTCAATTTGAATCCAAATTCGATGATTCAGATGTCAAAACGGTCGTGTTTTGATCCTCTACATTTTTAGAAGGGTTTTGGGTCAAAAATGCTTGACCATGGTCAAGGGTTTTAGCAAAAAGCTAGCCAATTGACTCGGTTGTGCCAAAATTGGTCATATGACCGTTCCTTATTTTATAAAATTGATCAATTTGGCTTGCATCACTTCTAAAAACATGGTTTTAATATGAAATTGGTACTTAAAGACATATTTTGAAAATATTTAATTTTGGTGAAAACGACCAATTCACAGTCAATTTGACTGAAACCCTAGTTTGATTTATTCTCACCCGTGGGATCAGTTTTGGGCGAATCTATTCCAACCATTCAAAGGCTCAATTGACACTTCAAATACACTCCCCACATCCATATAAACCTCATGAAACAATCCGTTTCGAATTCGGAGGTCATTCGGAAATTATACGAGAAAAAGAACGAAAATGTCTCTCAAGTCGCAAAAACCCTAATTACTTATCGAGCTCCATCAGAATGTCATGAAAATTTACAGGGATATTCTAAAACACCTCAAAAGTCAAATGCAATACAAATGAACTAATTCCAATTCAAATGTACACATAAAATGATGAATTGTCCTTTTTTTCCCAAGAAGGGCAGTTTGGGAAACTTGGTCTTTACAGGCCCAATTCTCCACCAAATGATCAACTATTCAAGTTGATTATTTTCAAAAATACATGATGACATAATTGGTAAAAATGGGGTGTCTAAAACTTGTTTCAGCAACCAATGCTTTCCGGAAAGTTAGCAAGATGGAGTTTATAGCCCACTCAGTTTGATATAAGGTGCAAGAATTATAAAGCAATTAAAGGACAAGCAATTGCACATCTTTTGGCAGAAAATCCATGTTCGGATGATTACTTAGTTTCTGATGAATTAATAGATGAACATGTTTTTTATATTGCGGAAACTTCCTGGATCCTTCATTTTGATGCTACTCCCGCAAGAAAATCTCTTAAACAAGTGGGTGGATTAACAATTGATTGAGGAATTGGATTAGTCTTTCGAAACCCAAAAGGATAGACCATTACTTTTGCTTTCAAAACCACCTTTATTACTACAAATAATGTTGTAGAATATGAGGCATTACTCTTGGGCATGTTCTTAGTACAATCTATGGGTATAACCAATTTACAAGTATTTGGGGACTCAATGTTAGTTATTTCACAACTGCATGAAGATTTTCATGTGTGAGAAGCTCATTTGATACCATATTATACGAAGGCTAGAATTCTTTTGAGTCATTTCAATAGGTTGAGTTACATCATGTTAGCAGATCACAAAACAGTTACGTGGATTCATTGGCTACCATTGCTTCTAAGATACAAATGGATGATTATCAGTTACAATAGCAAATTGCAGTCATCAAACGGAATGTTCCTTTTGAATTATTTGTTCTGGATTTTGGTAAACAGAAAGAGGTTAATGAAGTACAAACTGGTATCCCAAGTTTGTCTGTAAAAGAATGGTATCAACCCATAATCGATTATTTGGCTAAAGGTGTCTTACCACAAGACAGAAATTTTGCAAAATGTGTTCGACAGCAAAGCATACGATATATCTACTTGCATGGTTTCCTCTACAAACGTGACTTTAATGGAATCTTCTTAAGATGTGTATCTACTGCTGAAACTCAACATCTAATGCAGCAAATACATTCTGGTACTTGTGGGGAGTATGCAGGAGCTGTTCATTTACATCAAAAAATATCTCGATTAAGCTATTATTGGCCAACTATGAATAAAGATTGTACAGATTTTGCGAAAGTATGCCATTTATGCCAAATTCATGCTAATATTCAACAACAGCCTATTCATATGCTTTGTCCAATAAGAGCTTATTGGCCTTTTCAACGCTGGGGACTTGATATGATTGGAAAAATTAATTCATCTTCCAATAAAAATCATGTATGGTTATTGGTGGCTACTGAATATTTTAGTAAATGGGTTGAAATTGTTCCCTTACGGAAAGCTACTTCTGAAGTTGTATCTTTATTTATTCAGGAGAATATTATTGCTCGATTTGGACTACCACAAATATTGGTGACTGATCATGGTACTCAATTCCAAGGGAGAGTAAAAGATTTGTGCCAGAAATTCACTATTTTTCATGCGCAATCTACAACTTATTATCCGAAAGGAAATTGTCAGGCTGAAGCAACAAATAAGACTCTGTTGAAAATCTTGAAGAAAACTGTCAAGCAATCACAAAAAGATTGACATGAAAAATTAATTACAACTTTATGGGCATACCGAGCAGGAGTAAGAACAGCCACCGGTGAAACTCCATTTGCCTTAGTTTATGGGACAAAAGTAGTTGTTCCCGCACTATTATTGATACCCTCCCCTAAACTTCTTGCTTCAATAGATATTCCCACAGACTCAATGGATTATGCTCATATGCGGATTGATGATTTACTCATGTTGGAAGAGAAAAGGATGCAAGCAGTAGGAAGGTTGCACATTTATGCCAAGCAAATGGCTAGAGCGTATGATAAGAAAGTTTAAAACAGTATCAGGGCGAGAATGGGTAGCACTAAGTTTCACGCAAACTATGAGGCACAACCTTATGTTATTTCTAATGCTTATGTTAATGGATACTACTGGTTAATTTCCCATAATGGAATAGAGTTGAAAGAATCCAAAAATGGAAAATGGTTGAAAATGTATTTCCTTTGATAACCAAATGTATTACATAAATTGCATTCATTAAAATATGTTATGCATCAAAATTCAAAACCTAAATCTTTCATTCGCCTTTCCGGTAGCTGTTTTTGTGCCTGCACTTGGTCTATAGCCTCTTGTGTCATCTCTTTCCTCATTTGAGTGGTTGCGATAATTTGATTATCTTCTGCTGGTGCTTAACTATATCCATTGAAGCTTCTCTTTGTTGTTGAAGAGCTTGTGCCTTTTGCTCTAGTTATGCTTTTTAAGATGTCAAATGAACAATATGTTCATTAACATGAATTAATTGTTGTTGAACAACTTTGCTTTCTTCAACACATTTACCATAGATCTTCATTTGAGACTGTATTTGGGCATATTCTTTTTCGGCTTATTCTCTCTTTCAATCTTTTTAAATAGCATGGCTACGTGATCTTGTTCTTCCATTTCAAGCTGTTCGAATTGAAATACTATATCCAAGAAAGGATCTATCATACTCATATAAAAACCATACCTCCGCAAGATATCACGAATATTCTTCTGATCTCTCAATTGTCTTATTGATAGATTGCACAAATTCTTTATGCCCATACATAGAGAAATTAACATCTGTGTCAGCTCTAGAGCTTTCCTCTGCTTCTCATCTGGAGACTGTTCTATTCTAAATTTAGTAGTTGAGGATTCTACGGATACAGTGACAGAAACCATGGGAATAGTCTATATGCTCTCTACATCATTGCTGAAGGTGCTACAACATCCAGAGCTTTTATCTCAAGCCTTTTATCATTAAATAATCCTCCAGCTTCTAACTCTGCAAACTAATTGAGATATCTTGAAATTTGATTCCCCCTATCCACAACAAGAAGTCTCTTTACATGAGAATCCTCTGCAGGAACATGCATGATGGTAGAATCCATAAATTCAGTAAGTGGGACTAAAGAAGTACTAGGAGACACTTCTAATGCACCCAGACAAGCTGTTACTGTTGGTGTGAAGGATAAATCCGGTAATGGAACAATAAATTCAGGAGTTGATTGTTTAGAGCCTTCTATCATCAACATGAGAGAACTTTGATCAGATTGATTTACAACAATCTCTGGACTTATGGAACGAGCTAGATTTTCTGGGCATTTTCTTCAGTTATACTTTCTGATATTTCTGGGATTATATTTGTTAAGGCAGAAGACAAAACAGTACTGGTAGTAACAGCAATTGGAATTTTGGAGGAATCACAACAGTGGGTAGTATTTGAGAGGTAGAAACAATAAGGGCTGATATTGGTTTCTTTGGTTCTTTAATCAAAATTGCCTTCACTTTTTTGGCTGATTAAGAGATACTTTTGCTACCTTCTTTCCTTTTCTTGGAAGCAGTGTCTTGGACTTCAGTGGGGGAAGTTGTTTTCTTTGAAACAGAGCTTTGTGCCTCCTGTGCTTCATCCTCTACCAAATAAGATAAAGATTTTAAACTTACTTTAAGAGAATAAATTGCGGAAACAAAAGAAGTAAAAAAATACACCTTGTTCCGGAACAATTTCTTGCAATTCTGAGGAATCTGACTCGTATAATTTTTCATTCGGATTCATATCTGCAAATGAGCCAAACCAAGATGTTTCTTCTAATATTTTGTTGATCTCCATAGCTGAAAATTGCTCTGTTCCTTCAGATGATTTTGAACTTGAATCTCTGGTTACAGTTATGGACCCACCACTTCTATTCACATCTATACATAATTTTCTATCACCTTCACTGGGTTTTGTTGAGGAATACAATCTTTGCTTTTGCGGGACAGCTTCGAAATATTTCAAATCCATACTTTTCTTTTGCATCTCTATCCACCACTACTTATACTGATTCTCTTGGAATCCTACATCTTTTCGTCTGTGAAGCCAACTTTTTGGTCCAATATACAGAAAATTAAAGTGCTCTGCCACTTCTTCCACAGTATGAACAGTTTTCAAGCGAAATGAAACAGTTGGGATGAGTTTGAATTGTCTTGTTACCCTATCTAGTCTGTACCTGGTAAAATTGGGTATTGTTCCCAAACCTTTTGTCGAGACCTTTTATACTCTGAAACCCCAAATAAATACCCCGCAACTAATGTTCGTATGATTCCTAAATGTTGTCCATCAATAATACCAGGTTTCTGACCATACAATTTCACTGAGGTCTAAGAATTATAAGGCCACCAACTTTCATACGTGTCATATACCACTTTCCATTTCATCTCATCAGAGGCATTTAAAACTTGTAGACATTTCTGAACAAAATTCCTTATAGGATTTATATCATGAAAGACTTGTACACTACCTTGCCGAGCAAAATCAGCTGCAGAAATACCAACCATAGGGCTCAAGGCATTAAAATGCCACCATGCAAAGACTTGTGCTAAACAAAATGGGTCATACACTGCATTATCTTTCCTGCTCTATACCCCCATGGATATCTTCGAGTATTCTTAAAAACCCAAATACAATTGAGCCGTCCCTAAAGATGCCCAGCAAATCGATTTTCCGCACTTCATTCTACATATGATTGGCCACATGTCTCTCGCAGCTGTTCTCCCTCCTCTCGAAGAGATGGTAACGAAAAAACTCAAATACATCCATACCATTACCAATCTATAAACATCTTATGTGTATTCTTGATATGTGGAGATGACATTGGCACATATATGTTTATCTCTGGTAAGTGGATATCTGCGATTCATGTCCTGATATATAGCCCCAAGATATGCAAAAACTGTTTGTTTTTCTTCTGATAATTCCGGCCAGAATGCTGTCTTATACCCAAATTCCAATATTCCAATGTTCTTTGCATCTTCCAGTGTAAATGCAAATTCCTCATGGATACCCATAAAGGTGTTGGTTTCTGGGTTAAATATTTTCCCTAGCGCATTCAAAAGACTCTCATCAGGAATCACATTGTATGTACTGACCTTGATCGCCTCATATATCCGCCACTTTTTGAAATCTTCTACAACTATTGGTTTTTAATCATACAATCCACCCAAACATTCCAAGTTGTGGGTGTAGAGTTTGTGTTCACTTTCCAGTTGATCCCTGGGATTTTTTACGGCCGAAATATAGGTATATCGTCTTGCTTTGCTACAAAATGTTCCCTACATTTTTCCCCATGACGTTCAACCACATGCTTTCCATCAACTACTATGGGTTACAAAATATGTCCAGGGCCATTTCTCCTATCACAGATAAGAGTTTCGTTCTTTTCCTCTCGCTCCCCTGCATATCGATTGATTAACCTGATTTTTGGCATCATTTTGTTTGCTGAGGGTTTGAAGGTAGAAGTCGCCATGGTTTCTTTCGCAAGCTTTTTAATCTATAAACAGAGTTTCAGTCGAAACAAAAAGAGGATTTTTGCTTCTTCCCCCTCTTTTATATAACCTTATATATATATATATATATATATATATATATATATATATTTTCCAAAACGATGGTGCTTGTCAATTTGTGGTGTGCTCAATTAACTCCCAAGCGTAGGAACTCAATATCGCCAAGCATAATAAAACTATGGGAATCCACAGGTCATCTCCACAGGGAGTGGGGACTAAGAAGGATCCTTAGGTATTGAAACCCAACGAATGTGTACTTTAAGTAAATCATGGGGGTTTGTTGATTGATTTGATTTGGTAACCGGTTAAGATGGTAATTAACACAAGGAAAAACAAATGGTAGGATTCTAGGGTTTCCACTCATCCACAACTAGGTGACAAGCATCTCTCATTGGTATTCTCATCTAGGATCCATTGAAGAATG
>JAESVK010000817.1:1424906-1471007 GCA_017140935.1 Hamamelis virginiana
CTATAATGCCTAGCTGGGGGGAATCTGTTTTGCCTAACTGTGGGCAATTATAATGCCTAGCTGGGGGGAATCTGTTTTACTTAGTTGTTGGCAATTGTAATGCCTAGTTGAGGGCATCTATTTTTCGGGCATACGTTTCCATCAACTATGAACAATCCTAAACACCTATTTGGAGGACCTATTTTACATTTCACCGCACCATTTTGCCTCCCCTCCATGTTTACTTCCTGGGTGACAAAACGGGGGGGCAAAGAAGGGTAGAAAACAGTAACAGTACAAAAAATAAAATAAAATAAATAAATAGCTCCACACGAAAGCAAAGATAGAAGAATCAAGTTTACCATAAGAAAAACAGTTAGTCCAAGCGCCAAGAAAAAAAAATAAAAATGAAAAAGAACAATACAAGAAATCCATGTTCTTTAAGTACTAAGAGAATGGGAGAACTTCATATTTGCCCTTGGGATTTCTCCCGTTCAACCCCTTCTATCATAACTTTACTAGAAGGTATTAAAGCTGCCCCAGCTATGCTTCCCTCGAGAGCAACAATGTTAGAAGTTCCAGATGGTTTTTCAGTAACCTCAACCACAGGCTAGTCGAACTCTCTGGACTTTTAGCACTAGCAGCAATATCTTTAACCGAATCAAACATTGTTGAAACCTCCTCTATGCTCATAAGTGTGTCATCACTAGCAATAGCCTTGGTTAGGCCCACATCAAACTTAGGAGGGAGGAGCGACAAATCTCCTTTCATGGCCTAGCCCTCCATGGGTTGTGGGGAAGCAAGCAACTGTTTAGATGCCATTTCTTCTCGACCATCTTCAACCCCCAGAGCATAAGCTTCATTGAACACATCCTTTAAAAACTCCTATAATTGAGTTTATAAACGGGCTCGTAGGGCCTGCAGCTCTTTCTTCTTCTCGCGCATCAGCCACAACACGAGCTCTTCCATGGCCTTCTTCTCTCTCTTCAAGGATTACTATAACTCTTCTATCAGCCCGGCCTTCACCTGAAGCTCTTCCCGTAGTGGCGTAGCAGCTCCCTTCTCTTTATCAAGCTCGACCTTCAATGAAGCCACTTTGCGTGGGCATTAGTCGTTTTTTTGGAGCTCTCTATTAGCATTTCCCACAGCTGACAGTTTTCATCCTCCAGGATCCTAACATCCTCCCCTTAGCCTACTCTTCTGCTTAATTCGGACAGCTTCATCAGAGACTATAACAGACAATGCATTAGGAGAATGATCGAAACAAATTTAAGAAATCAGAATAATAATATAATTGGATGTGAAAACAGCTCACCAATACGATATAAGTGCTTGTAGAAGAGATTAAGCCAGATGAGGGGAGACGTCTCGAATAGCAGAATGCACCTCCGTCACAACTCATTTCTTAATAACAAAAGAAGGCATCCAAAACCCAGAAGAAGTCCGGGCAGAATGAAAAGCGATTGGTGAATGACCATCCCGTAGATGGACCGACTTCTCAACAGCAGGGGCAAGATGAGCTATGACTTTTTGCACTGTGGAACACAGAAAATGGGTGGGCTCGCCCCAGATTTTTTAGCAATAGGAGGAAGGATAAGATCCATCATTTTCTGCTTCATAGGCCCTGATGGAGCTGAAGTAGGAAAGGCATGAAGGCGCCGAAGTATGAATTGAATAGGAAAAAGTGGGCCTCACTACGTTGAGATCTTTTGCAGCAGAGCTACCTTCAGAAACAGTAACAATTGGAGTAGAGGACAGGACCTCCACCTCTTCTTCTTCTTCTCCTTCTTCTTCTCCACCTTTGAAGACGGGTTGGAGAGTAACATCAGGAACAGGAATGGCAGGCATCGGGGCAAGAAGGGCAACATTAGGAACAGGGGCAATAGGAACTCCTTCGGGATAAGAAGTTGGAAGTGCTAGTCAATAACTCAGCAAATGCATGCAGCGAAAAGATGTAAATTCTTTGTGCTCTCTTTTATGCCAAATAAATAAAACAAAAACCCATATTGAAGGCAAACATAATATAATTGTACTATCTTTAATTTGAATTGTTAGATTATTAGTTTCAAGAACGAATTCCACTGTCAACCCCGATAGAACGGCTCTCCAATTTACTGAGTGTGTTGTTATAAACCTCAAATATCATTTGTATTATAACATAATATAATTGTGCTATCTTTTATGTTAATTATTAGTTTATTAGTTTCAAGAATGGCTTCCATTGTCTGCCCCATTAGAACGGCTCTCCAATTTGGCTTATTAATTGCCAAAATTTGGCAAACATGTATTGAATATGTAATATACAATGCAAAACACATATAAAATGTAATTTCGAGATCAAAATGTACCCTCGTTGCGGAAGAACTTGGATCCTATATGCTGGCTTGTTACTAGCCTCTGTCACAGCCTTCAAAACCCTCATGTAGTCCTTGCTTGTGAGATTTTGGGATGGCTACTAGAGTTGCCCACAAATTCCACGACCCAAAAGCCAAGAACTAGGAATAGCTAATGGAGAGAACTTTAGAGAGAGAAACTCACACACACATAGCATACCCTTCTGATATGTAACTTACGTATATTTATTGATTATCTCAAGGGAAGGGTGATATAACTAATCCCATCTGATAAGGGATGAGATGAATATCTCCTAATTTGAATTTAAACTAGGAGTTTAATTCAAACTATGAATACTTATCAACTAATCCTATCCCCTTTGTGGGCGGATCCAAATACGAGTTGGAGCAATTCGACCCGTCATTTATTAACAAACAACAAAATAGATTACTCTAATGGTGTACCATTCGGAGTGCCAAATTTTGATAATGTTGCATAGCATTGCCAAATTTGGCACTTCAAATGGTAAATGTCATTTGTATCATGTCATACTTTACCTTAAAAAAAGAAATGAGAAATGCCAAAATAAAACACTAATGCATTGAAACACATATATAGTAAAATTTGGCATTTATGTCATTTTCCTTCCTAGATCCTTTAACTGTGATTTGGCATTTATGCAGAAGAATTGCCATTTATTAGCATACATTCTATTGGTCGGAAGTAATAATGTGAAAAAAAAAAAAAAAAAAAAAAGTCAGGGAAGGCTTCATTGATGAGATGCATACCCTACCTAGTTTGGATCATATGAGTTTAAAGAAGACACATATGGTATGGTACAATATGGAGAAAATCATGATGGTCAACACACTCTCTACCAGGCTTCCTAGAATGCCAAATGATGGATGTTAATTCACTTATGCGAACAAGGAGTCTCTTACAATTGGTTAATCTTTGCCACTAGAAAAAACCTAATGTCCTAAACCATTTAATCAGAAAAACTAATTGCATGCCTAACCATGTCTCTTTTCTTCAATCAAACAACAAAAAGAAGAAAAAATTTAGGTTCATCCTTGAATGCCAATAACATATTATGTATAAGATAGATAACAGCTTCTAATGCTAGCTCATTGGAAGCAAGAGTTCTAGTGAAAAATGTAGTGTCATAAAAAAAAAAATGGCAATTATAGATAACATCTAATTTTTATTGGAAACAAGTGTTTTAATATATATATATATAAAGTGTAATAAAAAGAATTGAGATGAAGAGAAACACACGAGTTACAATAGTATAGTATCACTGCATAACCGGCAGTACTCAAAATTTTGAATTCAACTCTTATGTGTAGAGGCAAGCTATTTGGTAACATGATCTTGGTGTATATAATCTAATGTTATTTTGCTTGTTTTTAAATGATTTTAAAATTACGACCATTCCTAAATCTCTAACAAGAAAATCAATGTCCAAATAAAGCCTAAAATACACAAGATATTCAAAGCTATGAAACGAATCACATTTAATTTGCTTTTATCGCGTTCAAATGTGCAGTTTATGAATCACTAGTAAGATGGTGATAATTTGGCCCCTTTTTTAGAGTAACTTTTTAGTTCATTTTTTTCCAGTATCTTTTTAAATTGTGTTCTGTTTTTAAAAAAAAAAACAAAAAAAAAAAAAGAAAAGAAAAGAAAAAGAAAATGGGACACGAGAATCCTTTGTGGGCTTTGGTTGGGAAAACTGCTTTCATTAATTTGTTGGTAGGTATTTGTGCCATGGTTATAATACAAGTAAATATTTAAACCAATGCAAGAACTGACGGTTTAAAAAAAAAAAAGCCAACTGTTCGATCATATGAATAAAAATAAGCACCCTTTCTTTTTCTACTATTAAGCTGCCCACAAAATTTTGGACTGCAGAGGAAATTGCAGGATGAATTGTCACACATAGGGCTTAATCAATTCCCTTTTCCTAGCTATCCCATAAACAAAAAGTTTTACATGTCGTCCCTTTCCTTCATTCTCTAAACGACAGATGTAAAAACAATAGAGAATTAGTGAAGTGCAGTGCAGTATGCTCTTCTCTACATTATCTCAATGCAAGGAACAATAGTGTAATTATGCTAAATTAGGGAAAACCATAGCAGACAATGAACCAAACTCATCACATTTTCGTAAATAAGAACAAAGATTTTACAATTAAGCTCTACAATTACACATGACTATCTTAAAGGACTAAAAGGAAAAGTGACACCTCCCGTGCTTTCAACCACCAGACATACCTACAAAATGGCAAAGAGGGGGTAGGAAATGAAGAGGTTTATCCCCATAAAATGCCCCATTAGATGAAGTTTTCATTCGAGATGAACAAGTATGTGCTACTGTAGTAATGGACTGGAAGCCATTGGACCAAAATAATGTCCATAAGAAATATCAATTTTCAATTCAACTCCAGCAAAGAGATACAGCTTAAATCAGCCCTCAAATTCCAAAATAATAATTGAAAAAACCTATAACATTTCTCATTTACCTCATAGCATATAATATTAGGAGATGTTACAGATTACTTGAATTTTATAAATAAAAACTATATGTTCTCAAACCAAGAGCTAGATATGTTGTATGCAAGTCCAAAAGAAACACCAACAATAAAGAGAAAAAATGGCATGACAAAATCTGTAATTGTCAAACCATTCCAGTCCTAACGACTAACATTCCTCAATCCTCACCAATTATAATGCACCAAATAACAGCAATTCCTTTTAAATACCATCCAAGCAATCCATGTCGGGGTACTTTTCAATCTAAATTTCCTGAATCACCTTGATACTCACATCGTTCTATCAAAATTTATAATCAATGGAAGCCCGGGAAAAATAACTGAAATTCTGTGTATGAATTAGCAGTTTAGAACATCCTAGGACCCAGCAAAAAACAAAAAGGAAACCTGATAATACGAAGTGGAGAGAGAGAGATTGATTTTGCTTACCTTATGCTGACTGTATTTCTCCCGAATTGCAGGTAATGCAGAACTATGGTTGTTTCAACAGAGACCATGTAGTGCCTTAACAGAGTCACACAAATCAGAGGGCTGATAAAGTGTGTAATGCCTCAGGGTAGAATTCTGTACCAAACAAATACAGGATTAAAATCCCTTACATGGCCAAATCATAAACAAGATGGAATAACAAAATGTCTCGGCAACAAGCAAGATATGTCTAATTCTTTATTGTACATACTTACCCAGGGCTTCCTTGACAGAAGAAATATAAATTGGGTCAATAAAATTGCAAAATCAGCTATTAGTGATGGGGCATAATGAAGATCTTAGGAAAATACCATAATGCAGACTGACATGATTGAAGCTTATAATGAACTTTATGAACCTTGTAAAGTCAGCTATGAGAAAGAAAACTTCATACCACTGCCACTCTAGTAACCAAATTTTGCAAACCATATAATATTTTCCTATTCCAACCTACTAAAATATGGCACTTTGATATGTTTCTCTTGATTCATAGCATTATATACCTAAGCGGCCCAAGGCCGGCCCTAGGGGTAGACTCAAGAGGCCACCGCCTAGGGCATCAAAATCTTGCCAGTTTTTAGGGGCATTGTCTTGAGCTAAAGCCCGAGTATATATGTATTGTATAGGGCATCCCATTAGGCATTAGCCCAAACCCAAAAGCTCTTAACTCAGCCTTGCAACAAAAAAATAAAAAAATAAAAAAATAAATAAAAGTATGAGTTTCTTGATTTGAGATAAACAAATTTTTGGGGCAATGTTCTACAATTTAGTCTCTATTTTTTGTTGTTGCATTTTTCCTTAGAATATTAATTTTGTTGATTTCTTGATAGCATTGTTCTATTTTTGTATAATACATTTATGGAAACTATAGTTGAATTATATTCATTTTAATGGAATTATATTCAAGATTTGTAATCGAATTTTGTTTATTAATGTAATTATATTTGTAATGATGATAGGAGGTTCAAGGTGAGCCTATTGAAAACCCTACTTGTGAATTGTTTGTTGATTTGTTGCATGTCTTGTTTATTTGTTTGATATATTTGTAATAGTGACAGAAGGTTCGAGGTGAGTCTTTTGAAAACCCTCCTTGTGAATTGATTGTTGTAGGTTTTGTTTATTTGTTTGATATATTTGTAATCAAGACAAGAAATTTGGGGTGAGCCTAATGAAAACCCTCCTTGTGAATTGATTGTTGTAGGTCTTCTTTATTAGTTTAAGGAAAATTCCATTTGTCCTCCCTTTTTATCCTGCCTCGTGCATCTGACCAACTTGGAATAGGTATTTCATGAAACCGACCGTTGGATTTGATATTCCACTTATGCTAATCTTGAATGCAAAAAATTACATTGATCCAATGGTTGGATTTTACAATTATGAAAAAAATTGTAAAAAATAATGAAAAAATTGTGAAAAACAGTCACAGCCTATTTTTTGAAAACCAACCATTGGATCAATGTGATTTTTTGCATTCTTGATACATATAAGTGGAGCACATCAAATTCATTGGTCAATTTTTCAAAATAACTGTTCCAAGTTGGTCAGATGCACGAGGAAGGACGAAAAGGGAGGACGAATAGAACTGTTGTTAGTTTAATTATATTTATAACAATGATAGGAGGTTCAGAGTGAGTCTATTGAAAATCCTCTTTCTGAGTTTGATTATTATTGATTTTAGCTTCTTTTTTAATATATATATATATATATATATATATATATATATATATATATATACATACATTTGTAATGGTGATAGGAGGTTCGGGATTAGTCTATTGTAAATTACTTGTTGTAGGTTTTAGGTTATGAGAAATTAAGGTTCAAGAACTAAAATTTTACACACAAATTTTTTTTTTCAATGCATAGTTGGGGCAACATTTTAGGAATTCGCCTAGGGCATCCAAAATCCGAGGGCCGGCCCTACCTAAGCCAAATGGCACATGCCTTTAGTGGACCTCTCACATATTAACTAGTGTTGAGCATTTAGCAAGATATGCAATTCAAAAGCACTTGCAGTATTGAGCTAAGAAGAGAGAGTTTGGAAATTAATTTAATAAAATTGTGCTTTATGCTTGCATATATCAAGAAATAAAGATAAACGTATACCTATTCAGAGGTTCATATTCAACATTCAACAGTACTGTTGCTAAAATAACCATCACTAGATGAATATTCAACCAAAAAAGAAAAAAATCTAATCAAAGCCTGGCCTTGTGAAATTAGAAAATTGAAAGCAGGGGAGATTAAAGATTTACAAAAAAGAAATGATTTCTTCTACAAAAGATAGTGGGATGCCTGCAGTTTTTCTTTTTCTGCCCACTTCACAAATCTATGGCACTGATGAGTTTGAGTTAACTAAAGAACCTTTTACATAATGATGAACCAACCCAAACTATATGGGATAAGGCTTTCCAGAATTACGCCAATGGATGAACTAACTAGGTTTATGCAACAAAAGGCCTCATGATACAAGTTCCTTAAGATGACATAGTTTTAACTGATGAAAACAGAGGAGTAAATGCCAAGTTAAAATTATGAATAGATGCTCTAGAATCAAAAGTTTCCATGTAAGTTGAATTAAGTAAAAAAATAATAATAATAATGAAATTAATTAACATTAGTAGTAGAAATAAGAGCCATAAATAAAGATCCAAACTTTGACTACAAGGATAATCATTTTTCTTAAATTATTTATTTAATTTTTATTGGGGCAAGGGATAATTACCTGCATATAACCTTCCATTCAGGTTCCGAACCATATTTGCAGAACGTTCTTCTCCTCTAAACTAAACATATACATTACCCACCTGCTCATAGAGAATGAAGTATACCTCATATATGAGATTAACATAAAATGATCAAAAGATGACAAAATTTCATAAAAAATAATACCATGTGGTCAGCCAAATTACCACAGAAAATGCTCTCTCTCTCTCTCTCTCTCTCTCACACACACACACACACACACACAAATATTTGGTATTATCTAAACTCACAAAACAGTAAATTAGAAGAGAATACTTACCATCAAACATCCTTATCCATTTGAGAGGTACCAGATTGGAAATCTACACTGCAAGTAAAAGTTTGATACCAAAAATCATATGAGTAGAAATTAAAAAGAGGCATTTCGAGATTTTTTAAAAACTGATCCAACAAGACGAAATATGGTGATGATTGCTTGATTCAAGGGTATTTTTTCTGTACCTAAAAGAAATTTTCAGCAGAAGAACCATGTTATTCACAGGCGAGAGAGAAGCAAAAAATTAAAAATACACATTACCTCGATGTGTGTGTAATGAATTATAGCGTCTTCGAATTTCTCTCCATTTCCCGAGTTTTCTCAACAACCAAACAGAAAATATACACATCCAAAAATATATTTAAATGGGAAAAAAAGGAAATGAGATGAAAAAATCAGCACATGGTATAGATTTAACATTATTCCATTTGTACAGAATCATGGAAACCTAATGGGAACCTACCACCACCCAAAACCCTAAATACTAAAACACAGTTTCTGAAAATTGAAAGCAAAAAAAAATCAGTAAACAGTGGTACATAATATGATACAGAGAGAGGATCTTACCTTATGGGTTAGTGGGGGCGAGCAGAAATAGGGCATCAACTAGAGAAAAAAGACATTGACATTAGAGAAGATGAATAACTTGAGCAATCCAAGGGATTACAGGTTCTCATGTTCTTCGTCGAGCAATTGATATAGATCTGGGTTTGAAAACAATTTCCATCAATCAAACTGTAAAAGCATTTTCCTCCGGAATCTACAAGAATAATCCAAGTATTTAAAGCAAGCAACAACGAAAAGGGGGTCCAAGTAAATAACTATACGAACCATCAAATATTAGAAAATCATCCAATTTTCTCTTGATTTCTTTCCTTTCTTACAGCATTTTCATTTTAAACTTGTATACAAGCTAATTGAGAAACATTGTCCAACAACAACGTATTTAGTGTTTTTGAAGAAAGCCCACACCATCTTCCTTGGATTGCTCGAGCAATGTGCTCTTCGAGGTGGCAAGGAGATACCATCTAACCATGGCTTCTTGGATCCACAACTTGGTGCACCTTCCTAGCTTCGGCACTAGAATATTGTCCAACAATACGGGCATGAGGTACGGATGCTTCCCCACGAGCAAGGGCATCCACATTCTCAAGTAGATATTTCCTTGGAAGCCTACCTACTACATTACCCTCCTCATTCCCGCCACTATCCAGGAATGCAAAATGTGGGATACCCTCGACACCAAACTCATCAAGCTCCTGTTCCCACTTTGTGTTGTCAACATTGAGCATAACAAAATTCACACGGTCCCTGAATAGAGAAGTGGCAATTCCCATCAAGAACGTAAAGGGAAATTTATAAAACAAGAAGAAAGCATCCATGAGTTCAAGTTTAAAATAGAAAATAGAAAAGCTAAAACTTTGACAATCAATGACCAAAAGGGCTAAATAACCACTGATTTTTCAAAAGCCATAAATGTACTTTCTGGACACCTCCTCTATGACTCACAAGCTAGTATAACAGAGATATATGAACACTATATAATATGAAAGAAACTCAAAGATCATTACTTGTACTGCTGCTCAACTTTGTACACATCTGGAGCTAATTCTCGACATACTTCACACCAATCTGCATAGAACTCCACAACAGTGGGCTTCCCATTTGAGAGCGCCTAGACAACAGTTCAAAAAAAGGGGAAAACCGGGAAAAAAAAAATAATCAAGAGATATGGAAATAAATCAAGAAGATTGAAAGAATATTAAGGATGAAGAAATATCAAAGAATTTGATTTGCTTTTTTTTTTTTCTTTCTGTGTTTCCATTGTTGTATATTTCCATATTATTAACTCTTGTTCTCTATATAAACCCTCTAATTGGATGGTTGTAATAAAGCTATTATCAATGAGATTTAGTTTTTCTACATGGTATCAGAGCCACTGATCCACCTGTGATTAACCGGCCCTCCTTTTGTGCCTCATTCTGCCGGTCCAGCCATCATCTAGTTTTTTTTTTTTTTTTCTAATCATATTTTTCTTTTTAAATTTATCCACTTTATTGCTTTAATCCTCCTAAATCTTGTTACAACCACCTTCAAAATCTTCATTTCTTTCTTTTAATTCTCCAACTTTCAAAATTGAATGTTCAAGCACAAGCCATCTTGAAGACGACTATCATACAACACCACCGGTGCTACTTCACTAAAAAGAAGCCACTTTTGTATTGGGATTTTCGATCCAAGGTTGCAATGAAGATTTGGCCTGGATTATGGCCCACAGTGACATGAAGTTTGTTCATGGAGCTTTCTTTCCCATACATTTTAAAGTCTAAAGGTTACAAGCATATAGAGGCTTGGCCTAGGCTTAAACTCTAGGTACCAGGACTTTAGTCCATAGAGTCTTTATTGGCTTTACGAAGCATCGTTGTTGACCCATTGAAGTCATTTTTTTGCCCAGTGGGTATTTTATCCCCCCAAAAAAAAAAAAAAAAAAAAATTACATTAATGATGGCTTATTTTTCATCAATTGGAATCAAACTCAAGAAGAGTTTTTATTCAAAATCTTCATAAGTTTGAGGGGGAGTATTGAGGAAATAAATCAAGATGAGGCAATTAAGGAAGGTATCAAGAGATATGGAAATGAATCAAAAGAAAGTTAATGATGAGAGCACATCAAGGAAGAAGATTGAGAGAATATTGAGGATGAAGAAATATCAAAGAATTTGATTTGCTTTTATTACCTTCTTTATGTGTTTCCATTATTTTATATTTCCATATTATTTACTCTTGTTCTCTATATAAACTCTCTAATGGGTTGGTTGCAATAAAGCTGTTATCAATGAGATTCAGTTTTTCTACATGATTCAATACTTAAGTGATGTAAATAGATTCACTTGTCATGCTTCAATATACCAGACCGCTAAAAGTGGACCGAGGACATATGAATCTAATAGTGTTACTCATTTTCTATCAACAACACATTATAGAAGGAGGGCTATTTAATTCCATCGCTCGAATACAAGTATATAATTCAATTCAAAAAAAGAGAATGAAACTTTTTTGCCTGTCGAAGTAAAAAGAAAGACCATTTAATCAATTATTTATCTGAATAATTTTTTCATATTTATAGGTCTAAGATATAGTTTGAGGAATAATGAAGACTTTCTGACCTTCCCTTCCCACATCCATATACTACACCAAGTTATCATCAGGAGAGACATAACATTGAGTTATACGAGTGCATAACAAAGAAGACAAACCTCTTCATAAGGCAATGCTGCAGCAGATAGGTCCTTCAAAGAAATGCCTAAATCTAGCCGCGTTGACAAAAAAAGTCCCAATGCTGCAAGGGTGGAAACAACTGCTATCTGCTTATTGATATTTTTGTCTGGAAATTCAGGAAATCCAGAATCAGTGGAGGTATCTGCATTTGAGCCGGTGATATCATTGACCGGACCGGGCTCAGAGGGCGGCTTTTCCTGCACCAGGATTCAGACTATTAGGCATTTAAACGTTTAACTCAAAAGACCCAAGAAAGAAGAAGAAACTAAACAAGCCAAGAAACATTAATAAAAGCCATAACACTAAAGAATCTATAAATAAGGCAATGTACCAGTCTAGATGAATAGAATAGGCAAATACAAGCCACAACTAAGTAGTAGGAACTAGGAAGTGATAGTCAATAAAAGAACTGAGGGTAAAAGATTCACATTTGCTAGATCTTATGAAGTTGAAGACTTTGCAGGGAACAAAAATGTACTAGAGTAGTGGAATCTGCCAGTTCAATTTGTTCAAAAAGCATGAACAGTACACAGATGGATACCCCCGCCAGGAGGTTACTTGCAAATAAACACTGATAGGTCCTAGAAACAAGGGGTGGCTCTAGTGGAGCTGTGAGGAATGAATCATAGCGGGGGAGTTGTTGTGTGCTTGTGCCATAGCTTAAGAGCCCTGTTCTGTGTTAAGTCATAGTTGATGGCAATCAAAATCAGTGTTGAGTTTGATGTGCAAAAGAACCCGAAAAGAATGCTAGCAGCCATTGAGTCAACTAATGCAAAGGGATGTTTTGAAAAATCCCATCAATGCTCCTTGGAGTGTGGAAAAGTTGGTTAGTGAAATTTGTAACTTAACCTCTCAATTGGAGTCCTGGTAGTGTATGCATGTGTGTGTGTGTGTGTGTGTGTGTGTGTGTGAGAGAGAGAGAGAGAGAAGTTGGTGTATCATTTGGCAGATTTATTTGCTAGCTTTTGTAGTAATTCATACAAGGCAAAACCTAAATCATAAATCTCTTCAAAATCAGTGATAGAAGAGGTGTTAATTCACAGAAATTGACGGCATATACCTCAAATTCATCTCTCTCTCTCTCTCTCTCTCTCTCTCTCTCTCTCTCTCTCTCTCATATATATGAAACACTTGAACACATCAAATTGATGATCATACAGATGAAAACGAGAAATGAAAGACATACCGTGGTGGAGGAATCGTTGGTATCAGGGTTCGTCTGGCAAGCTATGCTTCGAAATCGGCGACTTTGGTTTTGCTGTGGGAAAGAGGGTTTCAAAAGCTGGTGAGATTGAGAAACTGGAAAATATGGTCGGAACCTGTGAAAACCGACGAGGTTTGAAGCCACACGAACCGTCGACATTTTATGGGTTTCACTAGATTGGATTAATTAGCACCAATTGAGCAGGCACCAAGCTACTGGTCGTACCTGCACAATAAGAAATTGATACATACTTATTTAATTAAATTATTATTACATATTTTAAGATAATATAAGTTAATTTATATTAGATATTCTTCGTATGGATGTCATACATGCCAAAAACCATGGTGATCAAATGTCAAAATCTCATAACATAGACTATGAAAAACTGTGACAGCTAAAAATTGTCACAGTTTTTCTAAGTGTCTCGGTGACATTTCTGAGAAACTGACCATTGGATCACTATGATTTTTGGCATACATGACATCCATAAGTATAGTATCTAATCCAACGATCAGTTTTCAAAATATATATCTCACAATTATCTATTACCTTCATGCTTACATAAGGTCATGTAAGGATATGCTGACTGGATCATTTTTGTATAAATATATATATATATATAAGAAACATACCTTTGCAACATAAACAACATAAACATGATGTGATGATACCATAAGCAATATAGTTATTGAGAATTAGCATTTATAGAGAACATTATAATTCTTTAATATTATATCTTATAATTGTTTATATTATAAAATATCACATGTTTTAGAGTGTACAATTGTACATTTGTTAATTTAAAATAGTAGATGCAAATTCAAATCAGATGCTTTTGCTTTCCAACTTAATGTAATATGGCACTTATGTAAGTGCAACCATGCATCATCTCCAAATACTTCAAATGCTTTTGCCTGAACCAAACACATTCCAAATAAGTAATTTATTTCCAATAGAGTTGTGAACACCAATCAAACAGCTATTCCATGAAGCACAAAACAATTGAAAGAGTCGATGATATACAATATATTGTTCGCCCATTGTGGGTCATATTGAAATATATATTATTATTATTATTATGGGTATCTTTGTAATTTTTCTATGTACTCTCTCTTATGATAAATAAAGGTGATGACCTATCATTAGGCATCAGCATTTTTCCTCCAATAATTCTTTTTACTTCTACTATTATATTTCTTCTTGGTATCATAGCCAAACCCTAACCCTAACCCTAACCATAACCCTAAGCTTAAACTCAAGCTTAACAATAATCTAAGGTTAAATCCATGGCTGCTGTCCTAATGTAAGTGCAGCAACATTGGATTCAACCTAATCACCCCATCATACACTACCATACAACCCACCTTACCCTATCCCATCTTCTCTTAGCCTTTCACGCACCATACGACCCACAACAAACCACCGTAACCCCCTGTACAGTGCTGACAATCATGCCTGACAGAGCTCCAACTGCCAGCGCCCCTCCAACTTCCTCCAGCGAGGGTCGACGACCACCAGCGACTACCCTCCGCCGTCTGGCAGACTCCGGCAACCTTCTCCCCTGCCTCCAGTGACCTGTTTTCTGCTACTGGCAGTGGTTGTTTTCTCCTTTTTTTGGCTACAGCATCCATGTACAGTTCTGCAAATTGGTTCTATGGACTTCTCTCTCTCCCTCTATGTTTCTTCAAGTTGCTTGATGGCTGTCCAGGCTACTTATAGTTCTGTCCAGTGAGTTTCTCTTCAGTTTTGGTCAATTTTATGCTCTTTTTTGTGGTTTTCTTGCCGAACATTGGCGGATGTGCTTTCCCGCCTCTTAATCTTCATGGGTTGATGTACTTTCCCGCCTTAATTCCTTTATCTATGTGAATTTTCTGGCTCTTGGGCTTATGGCTTGTTCCACGGCACCTACTCTCATCTTGTTATCAAATACCGGGGCTCCTACAGTCCTACTCAGCGGATTACCAGTGAAACATTGGATGGAAATAATTTTCCATCATGGTCTCGCTCCGTGAAATTATATTTAGACAGTCGGGGTAAACTCGGTCTCTTTACTGGCGCCACTACCAAACCCGATCCTAAGGATGCTACTTTTCCACAGTGGGAGATTGATAATTACATTGTGTTAGGTTGGCTTTTTAATCCTATGGAACCTCAGATTTATCAGATGTTTATGTATCATGAGACTGTTGTCAATTTGTAGACTGCTCTCTCTGAGATGTATGCCCATCCTCAGAATGACTCGCATTTATCCTATCGAGATATTTTTCAAGCTAGTCAGGATGATAAAACAGTTGCTGAATACTTTGGTTATCTTCAGACTTACTGGGAGGAATTGAGTCATTATGAGTCGCTTTCTGAACTTTCGTCTGCTGTAGCTTCTATTATTCTTAAGAGGATTCAATGCCAACAGACACATGCTTTTCTTATGGGCATGGACGTAGCTAGCATGGGACAAGGGTGGGCAACTGCCCACCCTGACATTCTGAAAAAAAAAAAAAAAAAAAAAAAAAAAAAAAAAACCTATATCACTATCGCGTTGAGCTATTTTATTCAGTTATTGATGTGCAACTTCTTGAGCTTAATAGTCGTTTTACTGAGGCAAACACTGAATTCAAACAAATTTTTCTACATTCGATCTTGCTGTGCTTGACAATCAATTTGAGAATTATGTTGTTGATATGCGCTCTTCTAGTGACTTTTCACAATTGAAAGGGATTGGTGCTTTAGTTCAAAAAATTGTTAAAACAAATAAAAAAAAAAAGTAGTGTATCCATCAGTTTACTTGATTTTGAGATTGGCAATATTTACCCTCCCAGTTGTGATTGCCACTGTAGAAAGGGCATTTCTGCAATGAAAATTATGAAGAGTCGATTGCTCAACCGGATGAACGATCAATTGATGAATGATAGCTTGATTGGATATATTGAGAAAGACATACTTGATGGCATTGATAATGAAGTTATCATACAACACTTTCAAAAAATGAAGACTCGAAGGGGACAATTGTAATCGATTAGCGAATATTTTATTAAAATGATTTTTTTTTTTTTTTTGATGATTAAGTTTCATTTACTAGTGTTGTGTGCATTAAATATAGATAATTTATCAGTTTTAATAGATCAAAACTTCTAATATAACGTGTACATGATGCAAGATGCATCGGGTGGCATCTTCTAGAGCAACTTGTTGAGCATATTTTTAGAAAGTAACCGTTGGATTTGATGCTCCTTTTATGTATATCATGCCTGCCAAAAATTATAGTGATCCAACGGTTGATTACTTAAAAAATCGACTGTGAAAAAAAGGTGACATTTTAAAGAACAAAAAAGCCACAATTTTTCAAAGTTATATTTTTCAGAAACCAACCATTGGATCACTGTGATTTTTGGCAGGCATGATATACATAAAATGAGCATCAAATCCAAATGTTAGTTTTCGAAAATATGCCCAACAAGTGGCTCTAGAAGAGGCCACCTGAAGCATCTTACATCAGGTGCACTTTATATTAGCAGCTCTGTTTAATGAATACTTTTCATGTTACTTTTAAAAGATGAAACCATAAATTTCATTTTTTTAGAGTTTCGCCCACCCTAGCTATAAATCCTGGCTACGTCCCTGCTTACGGGCCTCCATCTTGAATATGCTGCCCTTACCACACAGATATTGGCCACGATACCACCACCTCCTATTAGTACTATTTATGCTACTATTGCAAGTGAGGAGCATCGGCATTCTCTCTTGTCTTCCCCACCAGTGGGTTCTGATCACAATGCATTAGTTACTCAATCTCGATCCTTACCCACTCATAGTCTTGGTGGTTCTGATCGTGGCCGTGGCCGAGGTTGCAATCGGGGTCGTGGGCGAGCCCACTTATACTGCACTCATTGTGGTAGGACTAATCAGGTTGCTACTTGTTATCGCTTACATGGCTTTCCTCCACGCCAGTCTTCCGGTTCCTCATGTGCCCACGCTGTTATTACCGAGACTACTCAAGCCTCTTTGGAGGCTGCACCAGGTTTTGACTTGAGTGAGTTGCGAGCACCCAATGGTGCCTTGGTTAACGAGCACATTTCTACTCATTTGTCTCCTGCTGTATCCCCTCAGCCTAACTTGGCCGCTCAAGCTAAGCTGGTCACTCATCTCCCTCATGGCACTACTCAAGACTATTCCACAGGTACATCTTTTGCGTTTTCAGTCATGTCCCTTGACTCTGTGCTCTTCTTCTGACTCTGACCTACCAATTACTTTCAGCAAAGGTACTCAAAGTTGTGTTCCTGCTCATCTTATTGCTCATTTTTTATCTTATGATAATCTTTCTCCTTGTTATCATAGTTTTATTGCCTCCACTTCTTCCACTAACATCCTTAGGACAATGATTGAGGCTTTGAGGGATCCAGCTTGGTCCGCTTCCATTCAAACTGAGATGACAGCTTTACAGAAAAATGTTACTTGGGAAATTGTTGATCTTCCTTCTGGCAAAACCTGTAGGCTATAACTGGGTTTTTACTGTGAAGTATAATGAGGATGGTACTGTTGATCGGTATAAATCCAGATTAGTTACTAAAGGCTTTACTCAGACTCCAAGCTTGGATTTTACAACTAAATTTGCTCCTGTTGCCAAACTCACTGCTGGGAGCGGAAATCCCATGAACTTGTGATAGTGCTTATAGATTATGCCACAAAAAAAATAAATCTGAATCCATTAACATAAAGAGAAGAATCCGTACCTTTGAGATCTGTCTGGATTGATCTCAATGAATCACGAACTGTAGAACACTGCTCGAGCTCTTCAAGCCTTCTACTGTATTCCTCCTATGCCAGAACGTGAAGAGAGAGTGGCTCTCTTTGTGCTCTCCTTGATGGGCGGCTGCCTCTAGGGTTTAGAAATAATATTTCGTCTAACCTAGAGGCTGCCCAACATGACATATATATAGGTTACGGTAGGGACTTAAAAGCAAATAAATAAGTTTCGGGCTCCCAATATAAATATTAATTATAATTCATTCCACTAAAGAATTATAATTGCACTCCCTCGCTTATTTGAAATTCTATTTCGAGCTCTTTGTTATTAAATACTTATTAATCTCTCCACGTTAAGATTATAGATACCCATTGATTAAAATAAATCACTCACAATTTTATTTAATCAATATCTGTTAATCTCCTTGAGACCTTCCACTTAACTTATTTGATATGTCGGATACAAAATCTACCTGCAGGGTTTGACATAATCAAAACTTATAAGCATCCTCAAGGGGGTATCATCAATCCATATTACTGGACGTGGATTCCGTTAATAATTAATATACAGCATACGCTTAATGTCGTTACCCAACTCACCGAGTTTATTGACCCATAAAAGATCTCACTCTATGTGAATCGAGATAACAAATACTAAGTGTATGTGTATATTAAATATTTCGGGATTAAGAGCAGAAGCATTCATAATAACCATGAGGTATTAATTGTTTAATATGTCAGTATAAAACAATTACCCCAAGACAGTCCCGTTCAATACACACAAGTGTACTAGCACAAGAAGTCGGAACTAAACCGTTCCCCATAGTCAAGATAGACCTACTGAAATCTTGTGCTACAATCTTACCGATGGTGGTGTCCAACTCCATCTTAGACTGTGAACAATAAGCTTATATTCTACATGAACTGATGATCTGATCTTCTGTGTGTAAACCGAACTCTACACACCAGATCATCTACTATGTAGAACAAAAGACACACATGCATAACATTAAAAGATAATATAATGCAAACATAGCTCATACAGATTCTCATTTAAAATGCAATATCATAATTCATTAATAAATAAATACTAAGGTCTATTACATAAAAGCATGGCTTTTAGTATATATCCCCAACACTCACTACTGTTCGTCTTCTTATCTCTCTAGCGGCACAACATCACTGGTCACTGGCCCCCTTTTTCATATGGATGTTCGAAATGCCTTTCTCCATGGTCAGCTTACTGAGGAGGTCTATATGGATCTTCCTCGTGGTTTTCAGTTTGAGGGGGAGCATTCCGACATCTATGCCAGGAGAAATCTTTGGATGCTGTCCAATATTAGATGATAGAATCAAATTCTATCATTAAAGACACTCTCTTAATACCTAACATTAAAAAAGACAACATAAAATTTATGTTGTGTTTAAATCCATAATATTGCAAGCATTAGTTTGAACACCAGTTGATGTTCATAAAACATTTTGACTTTTTGCCCCTGTTTTTTTTTTTTCTTTCTTTCTTTTCTTCCATTCTAAAAACAGAAAACTACTCCTGGAGCACAGAAACAAGTTGTCACTGATTCTTTGAAAATAAAAATAGATAACATTCTTGTAAATAAGATCCTTAAACCATATACTTTAAGAAGGGAAAATTTGGTGATTTACCTAAGCAATTTGTAGCAAATGTCACTGATCAGTCTGGGATCATACGGAAGGTTGGTGATATATTTTGAACCAACAAATAAAAAAATTTAAATATAATTATTGGATTGGTTTGAATTTTATTGAATGGTTTAAAAAGATGCCTAACCTGTACCCAACCGATTTAATGTTTCAAGGTTGAATAGGATTTACATCAGATATGAACGCCCTTGCCAGTAATAATTTTCTTCTATGCACCGAATCCATCTTAACGGATGGTAAAACCAACTCAAACTACTTGTAACACTGCCATCCAACTCAGTACAGATGCAACGAATTTTTGCAATCTAGGGGCCGGTAAACTTCACATAAATTATGAAGCTGGCATCTTGACTCACAATTCACAAATTGCAGATTCAATAAACAATGTATTTTGGACATATATATATATATATATACATATATCAGAGAGAACGCAGGTATATCACAAGCAGATGACACACGGATTAATGCAAGAATTAGTATAAACAATTATTGCAAATAGCAGAAGTCTACAACCTTAACCCCCTCTAAAACCCTAACTGACCTAAATCACTGCTCATTTAATCATACAGACCCTGTTGCACCTCCTATCTCTCTGGTATCTTCAACCGTCTATATTCAGCACACAAGTTTTTAAGTCTTAAGCCACATTTCTCACCTTTTCAACTCAAAACCCCCAAACTCTCAACAGACAAAACACCTCACCGCTCTTAAAGAATGGATAAAAAAATATGATCTCAAAACCCTAGGTGCCTCTGGTTTCACAGCCAAGTATGTTGTCAAAGAAGCTCTCAAATTCCTATCCTAATTAACGAAGCTCATCTTCAAAGCAAAATTGAACTGTATTTTATTTTGAAATACAACAAGAACTAAACCAAGAAAAGAAGCATGATAGAGATGTGGCTGTGGAGGATGACCTGATCGGATATATCGCCGGAGAGTTGACTGAGAAGTACGGAATCAAGCTGCAGAGGAACAGCAAGTCTAATTCGCGATGTGTGTGTGTTGTCTCACCAAAGCATCCTCCAGTTCTTCCCTTCCAGGAATAGCTAAGAGCTGCTGGCACAAAATCATCCACATATAAAAATATAAAATACCGACGTGATTTTATTTAAAATGGGTGAGGAAAATAACAAGAAAAAATCTTAAATCTTATTATATATAGAGCAGTTGATTCGTCTTACGTGACACTCCTACATCGCTTCCCTACCCATTCTCTTTTCTCCTTATTTAACTTTTCTTACTCTTCTCTAATTGGTTCATGCATATTTTATTTTATAAGAATCCCATATATTTTTTATTTTATGTTGCCATAATCTCATATATTGCTATATTTAAAATGAGAATCTTTTCTACTATATAATAAGAGATTGTCATATTTAAAATCAGAATTTAGGTTTTCAATTTTGAAATTAGGTTGCCATAATAATCAAAATAGTTTCACCTCTTCTTCTCCACGCATGGAAGATTTTTGAGGTTGCCATAATCAAAATAGTTTTAATTTGAGGTTGCCATAAAATTAGAAAATCTTAAGAAATATCATTTTAAAAAAACTGTCATAATTTGAGGTTGTCATAATCCAAATAGTTATAATTTGAATGAATATTAACTCTTCACCTCTTATTCTCCAAGCAGTCTCTCCTCTCCCATCTCTCTCTCTCTCTCCACGCAGCCCCTCCTCTCTCTACGTTTCTCACAGCAGGTATGTTTTCTTTGCCATATTTTATGTTGCCATACTCTATCTGGATGGGAGTCCCTGTGTTTTTGTCACGGACTGTATGTATACTCTCTAAAAACAGAGCAACCCTGTTTTTTTGTCACGGACTGTATGTATACTCTCTAAAAACAGAACAACCTGTTGTATGCCAAGGGTGGAGATGATCGAGCTGACATAAAGAAAGTGCAATATTCTTTCATCTTCATATATATATATATATATACACACACTAGTATTGACCCGCGCGATGCGCAGCAACCACAAATCGAATTATGAACATTAAATTAATTAGCACAACAAAAAAATGAAAAGAAAATAATGTTTACTCTTTCTCGAAGTACGGTACATAAAAATCAAATTGATTTTAGTATAAAAACTTATGAAATTAACAAAGATTCATTAAATATTAGGGTTAATTGGCCAAAAGTCCTATTTTAGGAAGCTCTCTTGCTTAAAGTCCTCATTTAGGATTTTTAGTGGCTAAAGTCTATTTTAATGCAATTTTAATGCATTAAGTCCCAAAGTTTAAAATAATTTTTTCTTTATACCAAAATTGCCCTTCACCATTAGCGTGCGGCTCCTTCCGTTCCCCCGAACCCAGAAGGTGAATAGAGATAATTTTTTTAGAAAAAAGTGACAAAACCACTCTCTTGCATCCGAACCAGTCGCTATGACAGGAGATAGACACAGGCGGTAGAGAGAGAGCTAAGAATTGCCAGAATTTCGAGAAGAAGAGCTCAAAGAGATAGTGCACTTTGAACAGTCGCGACTGTTGTCATGGAAAAAGTGTTTGTCTCTTGAGGCTTTATTAGGAATCACCAAATGAAAGAGAAGAAGAAGACGAAGCAAAACCAGAGAAGAATAAATTACAACGCAATTCAACTCAACCAAACAAATCCTCTCTCTCTCTCTCTCTCTCTCTCACTCTCTCTCTCTCTCTCTCTCTATATATATATATATATATATATATATATATATATATTCGGTAATCAACTGATGTTGTTCACATTTGATCAGATATCGATACAGAAGGGACGAACCCTCTGTTGTCATAATTTTATTGTACTGATTGAAAGAACTTCCGTGATAATCAAAATGTGGTTGAGCTTAAGATTGATATTATAAAAATGAAATGTACAATGGAAAGAAAGGGACTTGAAAGTTTATAGTTCTTTACTGATATTGGCATTGAATTGCTTTTAGTGGAGGCTTTCAGCTGTTTGGAACAGAAAACTATGTGCATTATGATGTTATGTTGAGTGAGGTTTGACAGAAAGAAAAATCTAGATTTGGGTTTGAAGAGTTATTTCTTTATGTGGCAGGGAATTTTGACCACTCTCTCCCAAATCAATGGAGGTTATAAGTATGACTATGCAACTGTTCCATTTCTTGCTGAAGTTTTCAAGGTACTTCTCACTTATCAATTCCTAAATACTATCTTGCTTCCGAAAGCGAAAATGAATTGGTTTTTTCAGCTCTTGTAAGCAATAAAGTTCTTTCAAAATCCTAAACAAAAAGTGCCTCAGCATTCTTCTAAAAGTTTAGTTTTCCTCTTTGAACCATTGCTGCATAAGTGAGAGTTGGGGTTTCCACTTTTCTAATGAATATGTTTATGCTAATAAACTACTCATATATGTTATTTGGTGTATTTAAACAACAGCTGCTTGTTTCTAGTTTGCTTCTATGGAGAGAATGCAAGTCGTTGCCTTCTACAAGAATGACTACTGATTGGTATAGTGTCCGTTTATTTCCTATTCCTTCAGTCATATATCTTATTCATAACAATGTTCACTTTGCTACCCTGATCGACTTATGTGGATACATCCACGTATCATAACATGGGCTAGGCCCATGTTCGTATTCCCTCCATTGTTTGCCCATCATTAGAAAGTTTTTTTTAAAAAAATTATAATAATAATATAGATGGGAAATTCTTTGACAACATTGCAATAATTTTTTTTGTTATTATTATTTTTTTTTTTTGTAAAAGTTAATTTTTTGTTTGGTTGCTAAGAAAATGTAGAAAAAAGAAAGATTTTTTTTTTTTTTTTTTTGGGTGTAGTGAAATCGGATTCCGTCTTAGTGAAACTCAAGATTCCAGCATAATGACATGTATTTTCCGGCGTAGTGAAATGAGTTTTTGGCGTAGTGAAATGCGTTTTCTAGCGTAGTGAAATATGTTTTCTAGCGTAGTGAAATGCATTTCCGGCATAGTGAAATGAGTTTCCGGCGTTGTGAAATTCGGTGTCCAGCGTAGTGAAATCCGAGATTGGGGATGGAGGTAATGTTGAAGGTTGTTGGGAATGGGGGTATTTTTGTCCAATTTAAGCCAAAAGGACTTTTGGCATAAAGGATTTTTGGGGAGGACTTTAAGCATGAAAAGCTTCTAAAATAGGACATTTGTCCAATTTCCCCTAAATATTAATGTGAGGAAGGAATCCTATGAAATAAAGCACAACTAATTCAACTCTTCTTCAATTGCTTGCCCGCAATATTTGCTATATATCTGTAAAAAAGAAAATTACAATTGTTAAATAAGTCATACATAATAATGAGGTAAAATATATTTATTTCATTGTATATTAAGAATCAAATACCTTGTGATTTTCATACACATTGACGTATACTTTTTTTTATGCTCGTGTTTACGACGCCTATGGAACTGCATATTAGAGTGTCAATTTTTTTTAAATATGATAAACCAATAATGGATGTTAGGAAATATTTTCAAAATGTTACCTTTTTTATGTACACGTACTCTTTTTTTTTTCTTCAAAACATGCATTATGAACACATTTGTTTCTTTAATACACATATTTTTCTTCGAAACACATATTGCTCTCCTTGTAGTTTTTTTCCTATGTAAAAATAAACAATTTTCTATCATGCATTATATGAATATGGTTATTATATTTGAATTTCAATCTGTATATATCTGCACTTACTGTTCCGCAATTATTTTTTCCAACTCACGCTTCACTAATTTATTCAGTTGTGTCTTATCAGCGTTTACTAGACACTTCCACCCTGGACTGTAAATTTTAAAATGTCTAATCTAAATATTCAAAACATAGATATATATTAGCGACACGGTAAAATGTGTAACAATTATATTTTGGTTATATGGATTATATGTATACCTTATTAACAGCCACAATTTGTTTAGGTAAAGGTTTCTGATCCTCAAACTTATCCCAAAGAACATGGCGAGGAATATTTTTGCCCATTCTTGTAGTATATATGTTCTTGAATTGTAAAATAGACATTATGATTTGCATACGGATCAAAACGCAATCCGATAGATAAATACAACACGTGGTAGCAAAAGACATACCAAATACATTTAATCACCATATTTTTCAAATTTTTTTTCTAACACAAGGTATTATAAAACTTCATTTCCCAAATATGACATAAATCAACCAACCGGGTGCCCAAGCTTCTGAGCCTACATCTGGGCCAGTTACTGGCAAAACTCCGATGGAGATGGAGATCAATCAAATGATACTCTAACCTTAATGTTCTTGAGTCAATTCGGTTATAGCAGCCAAGAAATTTACATTACACTTTCCCAACAATAGCCACCCCAATAAACAAAAGGCAAAAATGTTCCTCTCTTTCTCTCTCTCTATAAATATGGGTTCCAAGAATCAACCATAAGACACAACAACAATGCTATCCTGATTACAGACAAAATGTAAGAAAAACGTAGGTATATATATTATTATATACATACACATTAATTCTCAATTCGTCTGCATCACTTTGCACGCATTTGAATGCGTATTACATGCATGCGGTCCATCACATATTGCACTTTCTTTATGTCAGCTCGATCATCTCCACCCTTGGCATACGATAGGTTGCTCAGTTAGTATACATACAGTCCGTGGCAAAAAAATAGGGACTCCCATCTAGAATCATATTTAAAATGGAAGAAAAGTGCTCCTGATGATACGACTAAAAGACAGGAAGTTTAAATTTTTTTTAAAAAAAATGTATTACATGCATTCGGTCAATCACAATATTGCACTTTCTTTATGTCAGCTTGATCATTTACACCCTTGGCATACAATAGGCTGCTCTGTTTTTAGGGAGTATACATACAGTCCGTGACAAAAAAACAGGGACTCCCATCCAGCAACTTCTACTATATATATATATATATATATATATATATATAGAGAGAGAGAGAGAGAGAGCAGTTCATTCGTCCTACGTGGCACTCCCACAACGCTTCCCTCCCCCATTCTCTTCTCTCCTATATATATATATATATAGAGAAAGAGAGAGCATTTCATTCGTCCTACGTGGCACTCCCACAACGCTTCCCTTCCCCATTCTCTTCTCTCCTTATTCCACTTTTCTTACTCTTCTCTAATTGGTTCATGCATATTTTATTTTATTTTATAAGAACCTCATATATTTTTTATTTTATGATGCCATAATCTCATATATTGCTATATTTAAAATAAGAATCTTTTCTACCATAGAATAAGAGATTGCCATATTTAAAATCAGAATTTAGGTTTTCAATTTTGAAAATTAGGTTGCCATAATAAAAATAGTTTTAATTTGAGGTTGCCATAAAATTAGAAAATCTTAATAAATATCATTTTAAAAAAATGCCATAATTTGACGTTGCCATAATCAAAATAATTATAATTTGAAGGAATATTAACTCTACACCTCTTATTCTCCATGCAGCCTCTCCTCTCCCCTCTCTTTCTCTCCATGCAGCCCCTCCTCTCTCTACGCTTCTTACAGTAAGTACGTTTTTTTTGCCATATTTTATGTTGCCATACTCTATATGGATGGGAGTCCCTGTTTTTTTGTCACGGATTGTATGTATACTCTCTAAAAAATGATCAAACAGAGCAACCCTATTTTTTTGTCACAGACTGTATGTATACTCTCTAAAAACAGAATAACCCATTGTATGCCAAGGGTGGAGATGATCGAGCTGACATAAAGAAAATGCAATATTCTTTCATCTTCATATATATATATATATATATATATATAGTAAAAGTTGCTGGATGGGAGTCCCTGTTTTTTTGTCACGGACTGTATGTATACTCCCTAAAAACAGAGCAGCCTATTGTATGCCAAGGGTGGAAATGATCAAGTTGACATAAAGAAAGTGCATTATTGTGATGGACCGAATGCATGTAATACATTTTTTTAAAAAAAAATTAAACTTCCTGTCTTTTAGTCGTATCATCATGAGCACTTTTCCTTCATTTGAAATATGGTTCTAGATGGGAGTCCCTATTTTTTTTTCACGGACTGTATGTATACTAATAGAGCAACTTATCGTATGCCAAGGTTGAAGATGATCGAGCTAACATCAAGAAATTGCAATATGTGATGAACCGCATGCATGTAATACGTGTTCAAATGCGTGCAAACTGGTGTAGATGAATTGAGAATTAATGTGTGTGTGTATATAATAATATATATACCTACGCTTTTCTTACATTTTGACTGTAATCAGGATAGCATTGTTGTGGTGTCTTATGGTTGATTCTTGAAACCCATATTTAGAGAGAGAGAGAGGAACCTTTTTGTCTTTTGTTTATTGGGGTGGCTATTGTTGGAAAAGTGTAATGTAAATTTCTTGACTGCTATGACTGAATTGACTCAAGAACATTAGAGTTAGAGTATCATTTGATTGATCTCCATCTCCATCCGGAGTTTTGCCAGTAGATGACCCAGATGTAGGCCCAGAAGCAAGGGCACCCGGTTGGTTGATTTATGTCATATTTGGGAAATGAAGTTTTATAATACCATGTGTTAGAAAAAATTGAAAAAATTTCATATTTGGGAAATGAAGTTTTATAATACCATGTATTTGGTATGTCTTTGCTACCACTTGTTGTATTTATCTATCGAATCACGTTTTGATTCGTATGCAAATCATAATGTCTATTTTACAATTCATGAATATATATATATTACAGGAATGGACAAAAATATTCATTGTCATGTTCTTTGGGATAACTTTGAGGATCAGAAACCTTTACCTAAACAAATTGTGGCTGATAATAAGGTCTACATATGATACATATAACCAAAATATAATTGTTATACATTTTACCATGTCGCTAATACATATCTATGTTTTAAATATTCAGGTTAGACATTTTAAAATTTATAGTCCCGGGTGGAAGTGTGTAGTAAACACTGATAAGATACAATTGAATAAATTAGTGGAGTGTGAGTTGGAAAAAATAATTGCGAAACAGTAAGTGCAAATATATACAGATTGAAATTCATATATAATAACCATATTCAAATAATGCATGAAAGAAAATCGTTTATTTTTTCATAGGAAAAATACTACAGGGAGAGCAACACGTGTTTCGAAAAAAAACATTTGTATTGAAGAAAAAAACGTGTTCATAATACATGTTTTGAAGAAAAAAAAAGAGTACGTGTACATCAAAAAGGTAATATTTTGAAAATATTTCCTAACATCCATTATTGGTTTATCATATTTAAAAAATATTGACACTCTAATATGCATTTCTATAGGCGTCGTAAACACGAGCATAAAAAAAAGTACATGTCAATGTGCATGAAAATCACAAGGTATTTGATTCTTAATATACAATGAAATAAATATATTTTCCCTCATTATTATGTATGACTTATTTAAAAATTGTAATTTTCTTTTTTACAGATATATGACAAATATTGCAGGCAAGCAATTGAAGAAGAGTTGAATTAGTTGTGCTTTATTTCATAGGATTTCTTCCTCACATTAATATTTAATGAATCTTTATTAATTTCATTAGTTTTTACATTAAAATCAATTTGATTTTTTTGTATTGTACTTCAAGAAAGAGTAAACATTATTCTCTTTTCATTTTTTTGTTGTGCTAATTAATTTACTGTTCATAATTCTATTTGTGGTTGCGGCGCATTGTGCAGGCCGCGCATCGCGCGGGTCAATACTAGTATGTGTATATATATATATATATATATATATATATATATATATCTACAGCAGTTCATTCGTCCAACGTGGCACTCCCACATCACTTCCCTCCCCCATTCTCCTCTCCTTATTTCACTTTTCTTACTCTTCTCTAATTGGTTCATTTATATTTTATTTTATTTTATAAGAATCTCATATATTTTTTATTCTATGTTGCCATAATCTCATATATTGCTATATTTAAAATAAGAATCTTTTCTACCATTTAATAAGAGATTGTCATATTTAAAATAAGAACTTAGGTTTTCAATTTTGAAATTAGGTTGCCATAATAATCAAAATAGTTTCACCTCTTCTTCTCCATGCATGGAAGATTTTTGAAGTTGCCATAATAAAAATAGTTTTAATTTGAGGTTGCCATAAAATTAGAAAATCTTAAGAAATATCATTTAAAAAAAAAAAAAACTGCCATAATTTGAAGTTGCCATAATCAAAATAGTTATAATTTGAAGGAATATTAACTCTTCACCTCTTATTCTCCATGCAGCCACTCCTCTTCTCTCTCTCTCCACGCAGCCCCGCCTCTCTCTACGCTTCTCACAGCAGGTATGTTTTCTTTGCCATATTTTATGTTGCCATACTCTATCTGTATTCATATAATTACTATGTTCTCTTCTTCTCCTTGCAGCCCATCCTCTCTATACGTCTCTTTCACGCAGCCCCTCATCTCTCTACGTTTCTCTCAGTTATTTTTTCTTTGCCATATTTTAGATTGCCCGCCCCTTTGTGTACTCGCCTGCATAAATTTTTTCTTTCAACTTCATATATATATATATATATATACACACACAGAGAGAAAGAGAGAGCAGTTCATTTCTCCTACGTGGCACTCCCACATTGCTTCCCTCCCCCATTCTCTTCTCTCCTTATTTCACTTTTCTTACTCTTCTCTAATTGGTTCATGCATATTTTATTTTATTTTATAAGAATCGCTTATATTTTTAATTTTATATTGCCATAATCTCATATATTGCTATATTTAAAATAAGAATCTTTTCTACCGTATAATGAGAGATTGTCATATTTAAAATCAGAATTTAGGTTTTCAATTTTGAAATTAGGTTGCCATAATAATCAAAATAGTTTCACCTCTTCTTCTCCACGCATTGAAGACTTTTGAGGTTGCCATAATCAAAATAGTTTTAATTTGAGGTTGCCATTAAATTAGAAAATATTAAGAAATATCATTTTAAAAAAAACTGCCATAATTTGAGGTTGCCATAATCAAAATAATTGTAATTTGAAGGAATATTAACTTTTCACCTCTTATTCTCTATGCAGTCTCTCCTCTCCCCCCCTCTCTTTCTCCACGCAGCCCCTCCTCTCTCTACGCTTCTCATAGTAGATATGTTTTCTTTGCCATATTTTATGTTGCCATACTCTATTTCGATGGGAGTCCATGTTTTTTTGTCACGAACTGTATTTATACCCTCTAAAAACAGAACAACCTATTGTATACCATGGGTGGAGATGATCGAGCTGACATAAAGAAAGTGCAATATTCTTTAATCTTCATATATATATATATATATATATATATAGAGGGAGAGAGAGTAGAAGTTGCTAGATGGGAGTCCCTGTTTTTTTGTCACGGACTGTATGTATACTCCCTAAAAACATAGCAACCTATTGTATGCCAAGGGTGAAAATGATCAAGTTGACATAAAGAAAGTGCAATATTGTGATGGACCGAATGCATGTAATACATTTTTTTTTAAAAAAAAAAATTAAACTTCCTGTCATTTAGTCGTATCATCATGAGCACTTTTCCTCCATTTGAAATATGGTTCTAGATGGGAGTCCCTATTTTTTTGTCATGGACTGTATGTATACTAACATAGCAACCTATCGTATGCCAAGGGTGGAGATGATAGAGCTGACATAAAGAAAGTCAATATGTGATGGACCGCATGCATGTAATTCGTGTTTAGATGCGTGTAAACTGGTGTAGACGAATTGAGAATTAATGTGTGTGTATATAATAATATATATACCTATGCTTTTCTTACATTATGTCTGTAATCAGAATAGCATTGTTGTGGTGTCTTATGGTTAATTCTTGGAACCCATATTTATATATCTAGAGAGAGAGGAACCTTTTTGCCTTTTGTTTATTGGGGTGGTTATTATTGGGAAAGTGTAATGTAAATTTCTTGGCTGCTATGACCGAATTGCCTAAGAACATTAGAGTTAGAGTATCATTTTATTGATCTCCATCTCCATCCGTAGTTTTGCCAGTATATGGCCCAGATATAGGCCCAGAAGCAGGGGCACCCGATTGGTTGATTTATGTCATATTTGGGAAATAAAGTTCTATAATACCATGTATTAGAAAAAAAATTGGAAAATAAGGTGATTAAATGTATTTGGTATGTCTTTTGCTACCACGTGTTGTACTTATCTATCGGATTGTGTTTTGATCCGTATGCAAATCATAATGTCTATTTTACAATTCAAAAACATATATATCAATGGGCAAAAATATTCCTCACCATGTTCTTTAGGATAAGTTTGAGGATTATAAACCTTTACCTAAACAAATTGTGGTTGATAATGAGGTATACTTATGATCCATATAACCAAAATATAATTGTTACACATTTTACCGTGTCGCTAATATATATCTATGTTTTGAATATTCAGGTTAGACATTTTAAAATTTATAGTCCAAGGTGGAAGTGTGCTGTAAACGTTGATAAGGCACAACTGAATAAATTAGTGAAGCGTGAGTTGAAAATAATAATTGTGGAACAGTAAATGAAGATGTATACAGATTGAAATTCATATATAATAACTATATTCATATAATGCATGATAGAAAATTGTTTATTTTTTCATAGAAAAAATACTACAAGGAGAGCAACACGTGTTTCGAAAAAAAACATGTGTATTGAAGAAAAAACGTGTTCATAATGCATGTTTTGAAGAAAAAAAATAAAGAGTATGCGTACATCAAAAATGTAACATTTTGAATATATTTCCTAACATCCATTATTGGTTTATCATAGTTAAAAAAAAATTGACACTCTAATATGCAGTTCTATAGGCGTCGTAAACACGAGCATAAAAAAAATTACATGTCAATGTGCATGAAAATCACAAGGTATTTGATTCTTAATATACAATGAAATAAATAAATTTTACCTCATTATTATGTATGAATCATTTAAAAATTGTAATTTTCTTTTTTAAAGATATATGGCAAATATTGCGGGCAAGCAATTGAAGAAGAGTTGAGTTAGTTGTGCTTTGTTTCATAGGATTCCTTCCTCACATTAATATTTAATGAGTCTTTATTAATTTCATAAGTTTTTACACTAAAATCAATTTGATTTTTATGTACCGTACTTCGAGAAAGAGTAAATATTATTTTCTTTTCATTTTTTTACCGTGCTAATTAATTTACTGTTTATAATTCTATTTGTAGTTGCCGCACATTGCGCAGGCCGCGCGGGTCAATACTAGTATATATATATATAGAAGTTCATTTGTCCAATATATATATATATATAGAGAGAGAAGTTCATTCGTCCAACGTGGCGCTCCCACATCACTTCCCTCCCCCATTCTCTTCTCTCCTTATTTCACTTTTCTTACTCTTTTCTAATTGGTTCATGCACATTTTATTTTATTTTATAAGAATCTCATATATTTTTTATTTTATGTTGCCATAATCTCATATATTGCTATATTTAAGACAAGAATCTTTTCTACCATATAATAAGAGATTGCCATATTTAAAATCAGAATTTAGGTTTTCAATTTTGAAATTAGGTTTCCATAATAATCAAAATAGTTTCACCTCTTCTTCTCCACGCATGGAAGATTTTTGAGGTTGCCATAATCAAAATAGTTTAAATTTGAGGTTGCCATAAAATTAGAAAATCTTAAGAAATATCATTTTAGAAAAACTTCCATAATTTGAGGTTGCCATAATCAAAATAGTTATAATTTGAAGGAATATTAACTCTTCACCTCTTATTCTCCATGCAGCCTCTACTCTTCCCCTCTCTCTCTCTTTCTCCACGCAGCCCCTCCTCTCTCTATGCTTCTCACAGTAGGTATGTTTTCTTTGCCATATTTTATATTGCCATACTCTATCTGGATGGGAGTCCCTTTTTTTTTTTTTCACGGACTGTATGTATACTCTCTAAAATCAGAGCAACCTTGTTTTTTTGTCACGGACTGTATGTATACTCTCTAAAAACAAAACAACCTATTGTATGCCAAGGGTGGAGATGATCGAGCTAACATAAAGAAAGTGCAATATTCTTTCGTCTTCATATATATATATATACACTAGTATTGTCCCGCGCGATGCGCGGCAACCACAAATAGAATTATAAACAGTAAATTAATTAAAGAAAATAATGTTTACTCTTTCTCGAAGTACAGTACATTAAAATCAAATTGATTTTAGTGTAAAAACTTATGAAATTAATAAAGATCCATTAACTATTAATGTGAGCAAAGAATCCTATGAAATAAAGCACAACTAATCCAATTCTTCTCTAATTGCTTTCCTGCAATATTTGCCATATATCTGTAAAAAAGAAAATTACAATTTTTAAATAAGTCATATGTAATAATGAGGTAAAATATATTTATTTCATTGTATTTTAAGAATCAAATACCTTGTGATTTTCATGCACATTTACATTACTTTTTTTTTATGCTCGTGTTTACGATTCCTATAGAACTGCATATTAGAGTGTCAATTTTTTTTTTTTTAAAATATCATAAACCAATAATGGATGTTATGAAATATTTTCAAAATGTTACCTTTTTTATGTACGCGTACTCTTTTTTTTTCCTTCAAAACATGCATTATGAACATGTTTTTTTCTTCAATACACATGTTTTTCTTTGAAACACGTGTTGCTCTCCCTGTAGTATTTTTCCTAAGAAAAAATAAATCAAATGATACTCTTACTCTAATGTTCTTGAGTCAATTCGGTCATTGCAGCCAAGAAAGTTACATTACACTTTCCCAACAATAGCCACCCCAATAAATAAACAAAAGGCAAAAAGGTTCCTCTCTCTCTCTCTCTATAGATATGGGTTCTAAGAATCAACCATAAGACACCACAACAATGCTATCCTGATTACAGATAAAATGTAAGAAAAGCATAGGTATATAAATTATTATTTACACACACATTAATTCTCAATTCGTCTACACCACTTTGCACGCATTTGAACACATATTACATGCATGCGTTCCATCACATATTGCACTTTCTTTTTGTCAGCTCGACCATCTCCACCCTTGGCATACGATAGGTTGCTCTGTTAGTATACATACAGTCTGTGACAAAAACAGGGACTCCCATCTAGAACCATATTTCAAATGGAGGAAAAGTGCTCATGATGATACAACTAAAAGATAGGAAGTTGAATTTTTTTTAAAAAAAATGTATTACATGCATTCGGTCCATCACAATATTGCACTTTCTTTATGTCAGCTTGATCATTTACACCCTTGGCATATAATAGGCTACTCTGTTTTTAGGGAGTATACATACAGTCCGTGACCAAAAAATAGGGACTCCCATCCAGCAACTTCTACTATACACACACACACACACACACACACACACACACTAGTATTGACCCGCGCGATGCGCGATGTGTGGCAACCACAAATAGAATTATGAACAGTAAATTAATTAGCACAGCAATAAAATGAAAAGAAAATAATGTTTACTCTTTATTAAAGTACGTTACATAAAAATCAAATTCATTTTAGTGTAAAAACTAATGAAATTAATAAAAATTCATTAAATATTAATGCGAGAAAGAAATCCTATGTAATAATGCACAACTAATTTAACTCTTCTTCAATTGCTTACCCGCAATATTTGCCATATATCTGTAAAAAAGAAAATTACAATTTTTAAATAAGCCATACATAATAATGAGGTAAAATATATTTATTTCATTTTATATTAAGAATCAAATACCTTGTGATTTTCATGCTCATTGACGTGTACTTTTTTTTTATGCTCGTGTTTACGACACCTATAGAACTGCATAACAGAGTGTCAATTTTTTTTTTCGTATGATAAACCAATAATGGATGTTAGAACATATTTTCAAAATGTTACCCTCTTGATGTACGTGTACTCTTTATTTCTTTTTTTCTTTAAATCATGCATTATAAACACGTGTTTTTTTTTCAATACACATGTTGTTCTTCGAAACACGTGTTGCTCTCCCGGCAGTATTTTTCATATAAAAAAATTTTCAATTTTCTATCATACGTTATATGAATATGGTTATTATATATGAATTTCAATTTGTATATATCTGCACTTACTGTTCTGCAATTTATTTTTCTAACTCATGCTTCACTAATTTCTTCAGTTGTGTCTTATCAGCATTTACTGCACACTTCCACCCTGGACTGAAAATTTTAAATTGTCTGACCTAAATATTCAAAACATAGATATATATTACGACATGGTAAAATGTGTAACTATTATATTCTGGTTGTATGGATCCTATGTATACCTTATTATCAGCCACAATTTGATCGGGTAAAGGTTTCTGATCCTCAAACTTATCCCAAAGAACATGGCCACATATACATAATGGGCTCATTATCCGTAATAATTCATCAACTTTTTCTTACCAATTTTTTTTTTAATAATAATAACGGTGCTCATAATATATATATATTTTTTATAGGCTAAGTTAGATTGTGTGGTGGGTTAGAAGGCATAATGGGCCAGAAAATAGAATGCACAATGCTAATAAAGTACATGCATGCAAACACAATAGAGAGAGAGGGGGGGAAAAATTGCACCAATCTTTAAAAGAAAAAATTTCATATAGTCCCTTCGTACCCTTAGATGCCAAGTTAGGCTAATATTTTTTTAATTATTCCCTAACAATTAAATTAAAAGAGAGAGATAGAGAGACATCATCGCCATATATACATACCTGGTCAATCCATGCATTAGATATTGCATTGAAAAAAAAAAAGGCACCAATCATTAAAAAAAATTTAGTAAAATGAATATGTCCATGGGGTTCGATGAGGGATATAGTAAGCTATATTAAGAATTCACATAACATTAAGTTAGTAAGGCTATTATATCCAGCTTGTATCCCTAAAAGTAGTATGCCAAAAATGAAAAATAAGACACTTTCCATTATTTTAAAGAAGAAGAGTCGCTAAAACACAGTACCTACAGTATTGTGCCGAAAAAAACTTAAGGCCTTCTAACACCTTATCCAGGCATGGTTTTCAAGTAACAATTTTTTGGTTGATTAGATTATGGCCCAAATTTATATTCATTGGAATAATTAATTTTCAATTGGCTTCGGATAGTCCTAAAGTTTTAAAATTTCTTTAATATTAGGGTAGATTTCGCTCGGATTTCCAAAATATTGTTATAAAATTTCAACCAAATTAATAAAGAAAATATCAAAATAACTATTTTCCTGAATTTCATATTGAGATTTTGCAAATTTGGTCATATTTTCCAAAGTCATACCTCTTTTTCTTTTTGTTTTTTCTATTTTCAGGGAACATCCATTCTTTTTTCTCAAATTCCAAACCAAATTCAACCAAATTTTCTACGAATGAAATTTGGTCATATTTTCCAAAGTCATACCTCTTTTTATTTTTTTTCAACCAAATTTTCTATGGATGAATTTTTTTTCCAATTTTAACCAAGTTTTAATCGGGAGGCCCAGTATAAATCCAAATGTATCCAAATATTCTTAAATATTTGGTGTATTTTAAAACAATGCTCCTAGGATATACTTTTCCTCTACAGCAAGTAGAGTTAAACTCAGGATCTATCAAATCAGAAAAGTTAGAACTGATTCTTATCTTATAGAAAAGCAAGATATATTTGGCAAAGAAAGAAGAAAATTGCAAAACTTTATAATCATAAAGTAATGGGAATTACCAACAAACATTTATATCCAACAGAAATCAATCAAATGATACTCTAACTTTAATGTTCTTGAGTCAATTTTGTCATAGCAGCCCCTGTTTTTCTGCTGTATTGTATTTTATCACTTAAATATACAATAATACACTTATACGATTGATGGTTTTTCTATATTTTGTATATTTCCAGCCCCTGTTTTTCTATATATATATATATATATATATATATTCCAGCCCCTAATTCCAGCAACTTCTACTCTCTCTCTCTCTATATTAAGTATAACCACATTCTGTGTATAACCAATAAAAAACTATAGCTACTTTAAAGAAAAAATTGAGGAAATCTAGATAATATCATAGTAACGTTCATTAAAAGTTATATACAATTATATGATTATTCTGGAGATGGGAAGTGAAAATCGATTACATACATGTAATGGCCATATATAGTTGATTTTGGGCATGCAAATAAGAGCATCCATCAACCTAATTTGCTCCTGATTATATTATATGATCAGTAGCGAAATTCGCCCTAATCTCAGAGTAATTACCAACAAATCACTGCCTGATAGCTGACAGAATATTAGTAACAACACTAACCCCTCCATCTTCACTTAGCCAAGCAATTCTGTGAATTCCCTCACATGCCACTTCCGGCTTCTTATCCTATTTACGTGCCCAAAAAGCAATTTATTCAATATTTAGTTGACTATGTTTCTCATTTTAATATAACTACCATGTACCAAGATCAATGGAGTTGGCAAGTTACAATGAAGTTACACAGATCATGCAGTTATTTTGATAAACATATCGGGTCCCTGTTCTTTAAGTGTTACACTTAAGCAAAACCAAGTGCCAATACTTCACAGAAAGACGTACTTGTGAACCCGCCACCTCGCTCTTGTTTTTGGAATTGGATTCACTATCATCATGGATTGTAGATAACTTATTATCCTTCTCTATTTATCCTTCTCTTTTATCTACTTGCTTATCTGTCTCTATTATCCATTCAAGATCATCCAATCCTAGTCCTCCTTCTCTATTGTGGGAGTTCACTTAGATTGAGTTTTGAAAAAGGAAAGAAGTTTGAGAAAAACTGGGAGTCGCCACCTTATTTTTAAAGAACAAGGAAACCATAAAAAAGAGTTTTATTTTCAATAAAGCAGTGACTCCATATTTTGGAAAAAGCATGGTCTTCGAGTCAGAGTTGGATTCGGGGGCTAGGTTATGAGATAAGAAGGTTCCAGAACGCATCCTGTAGGCACCTATCTCACCCTAATTAAAGCTCTCCTAATCACTTTTAGGCTTTATCAGGATCTTATCACAACAATCCTAATTATCTAATCAACCAAGAAAATATGGATAATAATACATAATAAATACTAATAAATAAGGAAAGAAAAAGCAAATAAAACCCTAAAAACCTTAGGAGACACGCAGTCAACCTAAGATTGGACTTGCGCCCTATTGGTTGCCTACGTACTTTACCAGTGTCCTGATAGAGATCAAAGTCCATCGTAATTCGAATACTTAGGACTCATCCTAAGATAGGGAACTACCTTCATCTTATCTTTTAAAGTCTGCTTAGAATTCTAATATGAAGAGACCTCTTATTCAAACACAATTCTTTCTCAAAAACAATTCTTTTCAAAATACAATTCTTTTCTTATCCAAATTCCTTTTAAGATAGCTTCTTCTAGATTAGACTTCTAATCAAATTCTAAAACAATAATTGAGGATAATACCTTATCTTAAGGGAGTCCTAAGGAAGTGCAAACACTTCCCCTAATCTTAGAGTATCTAGAATACCTTTCCTACTTGTATCTAAACTCTAACATGAATAAGGATGCATCCTAAGCATGTTCCTAAGCAAGAAAGCTAATGTAAACACAACTCTAGCATGTAAAGGACTCTAAAAATGAAAAATGAACCTAACCATTTCTAGGTTGTCCTAGACTTGATTTCTAGCCTAAATGCCTAAAAATACATTAAACTAAAGTGGTTAAAGGATGTTTAAGCCACTGGACAGCAACTTAAACATACCTAAAAACACCTTAATGTAATGCCAAAAATATGCAAAAACAATCCTAGTAATAATGCATGCTTTCTACAAGGCAAATATGTGATAATTGACTAAAAACGTTACTTTCATGCTTTAATATGAACATATACCATCATGTGCATTAAATTTGAATCACAAGGGAAGAATCTTACCTTCGCAAGCTCCCTCGAACCATTAAACATTAAACCACACAAGCACAATATGCATACGAAGACACTCATCCATATAAAATCATAAAAGATCAAGTTTTCACTCTATCGAACACTATTAAATGCAATGACTCTCTATGTAACTAAAAAAACAATACCTAAACCATCTTAAAGCATGCTCAAAACATATATGAAAACATTCTTTTAATACAAAATATGAAACCATGCATTCTCATGTACAGTCATAAGCCAAAACATATAATAACACACAAATATCATATCTTTATATTAAAAAAAAAAAAAAAAGCAACCTTAACATCCTAGCATACCTTCTAAACATAAATTAACCGAACAAAATTCATCCTAAGACATGTTTTTAGTATCTAATCAAATGTTATCATGCTCAACAAACAACAAGGACATTGATTTTCATGTAAAAGAAGAACCTTTATTTATGAATAACTATGCAAACTTGACTCAAAACAGAAAACTTTATGCATTCTAAACACTTCTAATATGCAAGCAACAAACTAAAATCTATTCTTAAACATGCATACCTATTCTAAACATCAATTCCTACTCCTAATAATGCATATAATTAGAGGAAACTAGAACATACATTCTGAAATTACTCTAACTATGCAGAAATTCCTAAAAACTAACTATGATATGCAAAACTACATTCTACAACTAATGGGATAGATGAACATACCTTAATCCTTCTTCTTCAAGCTCCAATGGCCTTCAAATTCATAGGTTGCAGTGGCTAGGGTTCTAGAGTGTCCCTAGTTCTCTAGAGTATCACAATCATGCTTTCAATTTATGGTATTACTGTGTTCTCTTATATAAATAATTATATAATAATATCTTGTTTTGTATAAAATCTGTATAAATTGGTTAAAATCACTTTTTCTAGAAATCTGTGCAGATTATATGATTACGAGGTCGTCGCCTATGAAGCTTTGAATATCATCACGAATAAAGAGCATTCCAGAAAGATCCGCTATAGCCATTGAAGTGCGAAATGTCTGCAAGGAATTTCTGCACTTACAAAGCAAAGTGCCAACATGACTATCGATAGCCAAGTATCGCTATCGATAGAAGCACTATCGATAGCCACACTTCGCTATCGATAGTCCTTAGGCGGCTGAGGGCTGTCTTAGATATTTTGAGATATTTCAAGGGCAAAAACGTCTTTTACATTTTCATTCTATATATACACGTGTAAAGGCGACTTAAAGAGGGTTCAAGACTTTTGCTCTGAATCATTACTCTGTCATTTTTAATAGACTTCAATTTAGAGTTCAATTCTATTTTTTATTCGGTCATTTACTTTTTCAGCAATTTCTACTTTTCTGCAATTTTTCCTTTAATGCATGGCTCAATTCTCACTTGAGGATTGTTCTTTACTTATACAGTCTTTAATTTCCGCACTTTAATTTCTGCAATTTTCCCTTTTATGCATGGCTCAATTCTCACTTGAGAATTGTTCTTTACTTTTACTGTCATTTTCTTTATTTACTTAAGTCCTTTTCTTTATTTACTTTCGCCATTTTCTTTATTTATTTCAGCCCTTTTATTTATTTATTTCAGTCACTTTTTCCTTATTTCTTCAGTCATTTACTTACTGCTTTTATTTTTACTTTTTCCATCCCGTGAACTCTTAGAGCTTGTCATGGATAAAGGATATTCTCCTCCATTGATGTGTAGCTAATACTCCAAGCTTGGGTGAGGATGAAGTTGGATTCTTTATGCAATTTTATTTTATAAACATCCCTTTATTAGTATTATGTGATTGCATAGTTGTGAAGGTTTTACCGCACACTATCGCTAAATATAATATCATATAATTGTACATCTGTGATTGCAATTATATAATTATGCAATGATACTTATTGGTATGAATACAAACCAGCATGCTTTATCCCCATTTAAGGTGGATAGCGATATTCCATTCTTTTCAAGGATAAACCTGCCGGTCCTGTATTCATAATCTTTTTGGGACTTTCTTCTTATAGTTGGAAGAACCACCATACATAATTACTATATTGAGGATTTTATAATATAAGTTGTATAATTGATATTCAATGGGCTTTTCACCCAAGTTCCGCTCATTCCATCAAATTAATCGCGTTTTAACCAGCTTTCTTAAAATTCCGTATTTTCGCTTCGACCCAATTGAAGCACTTTTCACCACCAACTTAATTTGACAATATTCTTTCACTTTAATTAATTCTAATAGTCTTTTATTATAAACCTGCATATTCCCAGTGGTTCGACACCCGTGCTCACCAGTCGCAATTGAATTGAGATTAGTAAACACGCGGTTTTATAAATATATTAATCTTGATCATTAACAAGGAATAATCTCCCTTGTCCTCTGAATCGATCACAGCTCGATCATCTCTACCCTTGGCATACAATAGGTTGCTATGTTTTTAGAGAGTATACATACAGTCCGTGAAAAAAAAAAAAACAGGGACTCTCATCCAGATAGAGTATGGCAACATAAATTATGACAAATACCTACTGTGAGAAGCGTAGAGAGAGGAGGGGCTGCGTGGAGAGAGAGAGAGGGGGGAGAGGAGAGGCTGGATGGAGAATAAGAGGTGAAGAGTTAATATTCTTTCAAATTATAACTATTTTGATTATGGCAACCTCAAATTATGGCCGTTTTTTTAAAATGATATTTCTTAAGATTTTCTAATTTTATGGCAACCTCAAATTAAAACTATTTTGATTATGGCAACCTCAAAAATCTTCCATGCCTGGAGAAAAAGAGGTGAAATTATTTTGATTATTATGGCAACCTAATTTCAAAATTTAAAACCTAAATTCTTATTTTAAATATGGAAATCTCTTATTATATGGTAGGAAAGATTCTTATTTTAAATATAGCAATATATGAGATTATGGCAACATAAAATAAAAAATATATGAGATTCTTATAAAATAAAATAAAATATGCATGAACCAATTAGAGAAGAGTAGGAAAATTGAAATAAGAAGAGAAGAGAATGGGGGAGGGAAGCTATGTGGGAGTGCCACGTAGGACGAATGAACTGCTCCATATATGTGTGTGTGTGTGTGTGTGAAGTTGAAAGAATGAATCCATGCAGGCGAGCACACAAAGGGGCTGGAAACCTAAAATATGGCAAAGAAAAAAAATACCTGAGAGAAACGTAAAGAGAGGAGGGGCTACGTGAGAGAGACGTAGAAAGAGAGAAGATGGGCTGCAAGGAGAAGAAGAGAACAGAGTAATTATATGAAGACAGATAGAGTATGGCAACATAAAATATGTCAAAGAAAACATACCTGCTGTGAGAAGCGTAGAGAGAGAGAGAGAGAGAGAGAGAGAGAGAGAAAAAAGGAGAGGCTGCATAGAGAATAAGAGGTGAAGAGTTAATATTCCTTTAAATTATAACTATTTTGATTATGGCAACCTCAAATTATGGCAGTTTTTTTAAAATGATATTTCTTAAGATTTTCTAATTTTATGGCAACCTCAAATTAAAACTATTTTGATTATGGCAACCTCAAAAATCTTCCATGCCTGGAGAAGAAAAGGTGAAACTATATGGCAACCTAATTTCAAAATTGAAAACCTAAATTCTGATTTTAAATATGGCAATCTCTTATTATATGGTAGAAAAGATTCTTATTTTAAATATAGCAATATATGAGATTATGGCAACATAAAATAAAAAATATATGAGATTCTTATAAAATAAAATAAAATATGCATGAACCAATTAGAGAAGAGTAATAAAAGTGAAATAAGGAGAGAAGAGAATGGGGGAGGGAAGCGATGTGGGAGTGCCATGTAGGACGAATGAACTGCTCTATATATTAGAAGATGTATCATGATGTGCATAGATGACAGAACTCTCATCGAAGGGTCGGTTTTTTAAAATAAATATTTTATATTTGATCTTGCAAATAATGGGAAAGTACTATATGTATTGAAACTCTTCTCTTTCTAAACTTTTATCAATTAAAAAATAATGTAAAAGGTTTTTTTTTATTATTATTATTAACAAAATGTGAGTTTTTTAATTAAAATTTATGGAAAAATACAAAATACAGAAAATCCTCTCAATTATCACCTTGTGACACTTTACCCTCCTCAACTATTGATTGCAACACTTTATCCTCCTAAACTATTGAATTGTGATAAATAACCTCATTTCATGATTTTCACTGTTTGTTTTATGCCAAACCGACTATTGGATTACTGTGATTTTTGGTGTTCCTAACATGAACAGGCAGATTATCCAATCTAACGGTCTGTTTTTTAAAATACAATTTCGAAAATGTTTGTATTTTCATAGTCTATTTTTAATCTAACGGTTTGTTTTTAATCTAACGTTCTGTATTTTTAGAAACTGACCATTGGATTGGATAATCTGACTATCTATGTCAGGCACGCCAAAAAACCACAGTGATCTAATGGTCGGTTTACCATAAAACTGACTGTGAAAATTATGGAATGAATTATTTATCACAATTCAATAGTTTAGGGGGACAAAGTGTAGGAATCGATAGTTGATGGGGTAAAGTGTCACAAGGTGACAGTTGAGAGGGATTTTCTCTATTTTCTCCTAAAATTTAATAGTATAAAAGTGGTAGATCAAACAATGAGTGAAGCTTGCCTAATTTTTTTAATTATAAAAACATTAGAGGGCACATTCCCTTTACTGCTCGTTTTGACCAGTACTATATTTAGTTATTTACTGTTTGTTCTTAAAATAATAATATGAATCGAATATTTTGAGAAATTGACCGTTCGATTAGATACATTTCTTATGTATGTCATGAATGCAAAAAATCAAAGTGATCATAGATACATTCCTTTTACTACTTGTTTTACCACTATATTTAGTTATTTACCATTTATTCTTAAAACACCAATGTGAATTGATTAGATATATTTCTTATGTATATCATGTATCCAATAATCAAAATAATCCAACGATCGATTTTTGAAATATGTTAGTGTGAAAAACAAACTATTATCTTTTTTATTAATTATAAATAATTAAGCATCACATTTTTTATAATGACATTGTTTTTAAAACCAGACCGTTGGATGATAGTGATTTTTAAACCAAATGATGTGTCTATGAGATATCTCCTTTACTTTTGTGTATTTTTTAAATGTACAGAAATTGAGATTGTTATTTTGACACATTATTTAATTTAAAATTTTTGGTGTAAGATTTGATCCATCTAACATTTCTCATCTAGGAATGCAAAACTCATCAAGCTCCCAGTGTTCCACTTTGTCACGTCAACATCCAGCATAACAAAATTTCCACGGTCCTTAACCAGAGAAGTGGCAATTCCTACCAAGAACGTAAATAGTCATTTATAAAACAAGAAGAAAAGTGCAGAATTTGACTATAAGAATATTATTCAAATAAAAAAACTTCCATAAACAAGCCACATTAAATAAGATAATATATATTATAAAAATTAAAATCTAGCTGATATTAAAGAAATGGTATATTAGACAACATATGTTATTAGTTGACTTTAAATTTGACCTAGAGGAGCCTATTGGTATAACATCTTATTATTTAGATTTGGTTATAATAAAAATAATTTTCCAGGTCCTTCTAATCATTTTCCAATATATATATATTATAGGCAAGTTATGATTCAATACTTAAGTGATGTAAATAGACTCACTTGTCATGCCTTAATATACTAGACTGCTAAAAGTTGATTGAGGACATATGATTCTACCAAATGTCACTCTTTTTCTATCAACAACACAATATAGAAGGGTGCTATTTCAATCCATTGCTCGAACACAAGTATATAATATAATTTAACATGCGTTAATCTGCGCAATGCGCAGAACTTATCAATAAAATTTTATCTAATTAATTATAATTGTATAAAATATTTTTTGATCATATAATATTGAACTTTTGATCATAATTAAATTTATAGGAATACAATATACTTCTTCATACATGAGAATAATTAAAAATGTTAAAGAAATTGAAAAAAAATAATTTGGATGTATTATTAAAAAAATAAATATTTTAAAATAACATAAAGAAAGTAAAAAATAAGCTGGAATCAATTTTTTAAAATAAAAAATAAAAAATAATTAAGAAGAGAGAGGGGAGAAGTAGATGAGACCCACAATAAATAAAAAAGAAAAAGAATTAATTATGGAAAGAGAAAAGAAACTTAAATGGGACTTACATCAATAAAAAAATCTTGAAAATTTAAACTTCAATTAATTAATTGGACCGATGATATAATAACATATCATTTTGAAATAGGGCCAAAACCATTAGGGATGAAGAAGGAGAGTGAATTAAGAAGAAAAAAAGAATGAAGTAGGAAAATAATTCTAGGGCTGCCACATGAGCGTACTGCTCTTTATATTATAGACGAGTGCAAAGCCGGCGCAATGCACGAGACTTATCAATAAAATTTTATCTAATTAATTATAAATGTATAAACTATATTTTCATCATATGATCTTGACAGTTTTATCGTAATTAAATTTATAGGGTTAAAGTATATATTTTAATACATAAGAATAATTAAAATAAAAAATAAAAAATAAATAAATTGAAGAAAATTAATTTGGCTGTATTATAAAAAAAATAAAAATTTTAAAATAACACAAAGAAAGTAAAAAGTACATTGAAATCAATTTTTTAAAATAAAAAATGAAAAATAAGAAGATAGAGGGAAAAAGTAGATGAGACTCACAATAAATAAAAAAGAAAAAAAAAATTATTATGGAAAGATAAAGGAAACTTTAATGGGACCCACACCAATAAGGAAAATCTAAACTTCAATTAATTAGTTGGACCATTGATATAATGTCATATTATTTTAAAGTTGGACCAAAACCAATAGGGATAAAGAAGAAGATAGAATTAAGGAGAGAAGAGAATGAATGAGGGAAAAAATTCTAGGGATACCACATCAGTGTACAGCTCTTTATATAATAGATAATAGATAGATTCGAGAAAGGAGAATGAACCCTTTTTTTTTTTTCCACAGTGAGTTATTTTTAAAATCCGATCATTGGAATAATATAATTTTTGGTATGTATGATTTGTATAAGAATGGTATTGAATTGAATGGTCCGTTTCTCAATATATTCGATTCATAGTGGTATTTTGAGAATGAAAGGCAAAAATAATGGTAAAATGAATGGTTAAGGGAACATGTCCCATTATAATATATGACACATAATTCTTTTAATATATATTAAACATATAATATTTAAAACGTGATACTTTTATTTTTTAAAATATATAATTTCTCGTGTTAATGATATAAAGTTATAATTTAGCCACTAATTAGTTACTAGTTAACTTATTAAACAATGGAAAGGTCTGACACGTGTTAACTCAGAGCATTCTATTTCATTATACTAGGAGGGTGGACACGTGCAAAGCACGTGCCCGTTGCAATATACAAAGTTGCATGAAAAATTTTTATCGAAATAATAGCACCATAATATGGGAATAATATAATTGATAACCATCAAAAAGGACCAAAAAGAAAGCCGATAACTATTAAATATAATGCCATACTTTTTGATCATACAATAACCACTTAAAATAGTGATATTTTCTAACAGCTAAACATTCTTCACAGCATATTTGATACAACCATGTTGTCCAAAGTACTACATTCACACACCAAGTATTACATGGACCGGTTTCAGCAAATCATACAATTCATCAGAACACCAGAATAGGAGAAGTAACTGACAACAGTAGTTTCAAAATAATTTTGAATACAATAGTTGTTGTCAAACAACTCTCTAAATACACTATCTCCATAAGAATAACTTGATCGATCCATAAAACTGAGCAAACCAAGTGCATATAAAATATCATACCTATAATTAGATTCTTGAGTGGGTAATAAATTATAGGCTCCGCAAAAATTACTCATTCCTCTTTCGAGAAAGAATGCAAATAATGCAAAATTACTTTTGGATATATATATATA